>LR751322.1:45848-187303 GCA_902729485.2 Mus minutoides
AGCGAGGGAGACATACTCAGATACCGGTTCCTCTCCCTGGGTAGGTATCCCCAGCCTTGTTTCCTGCCCTTCAGAGAGGACTAGTCCCTCAGTAAAATGAAAGGTAAAGGCTTTAATCTGCATAAGACTAAGACTGAGGTTTGCTGCATGATCTTCATGTTTATAATCTTCTCTGACATTTTTTGTTGTTGTTGTTGTTTTTTTTTTTTTTTTTTTTTTTTTTTTTTTTTTTTTTTTTTTTTTTTTTTTTTTTTTTTTTTTTTTTTTTTTTTTTTTTTTTTTTTTTTTTTGCTTTGGGTCCAGGGTTGCAGAAGACATGTATTTTATTCACAGAGAAAGCCTTTTAAGTTTAGAACATCTTAAAGTCACTAGTAAGGAATAGTTGGGGAGAAAGAACCAGATAGTGGTAAATAGATGGGTAGATGAAGTGAGTGGATGAACAGAGAGTAGAGGAAACATAGTTGGTGATGGAAACTTAGCCAGGTGGAATCGCTGGCCAGCTATGCATGAGTGTAAGGCTAGAAGGAGCGAGAGGTGAGTGGACAGATAAATAGAGGTGTGTGTGGTGGTGAAGATTGCTGAAGGGGTAAAAGGAGAAGGTGTTTATGTATGGATGAATGAAGAAATGACAGATGGAAGAAATGATAAATGGGTAAGACAATGAGCAAGCAGATGTTGAGTAGGTTAGATTGGCAGATGTTGAGTAGGTTAGATTGGCAGGTGATCGTTGGGTAGATAGATGAATATATGAATAAATATATATATGAATAAATGGGTAGAGAGATGGTGTGAAAGTCACTGGTGTCAACCTAACCCAATATAAAAGCACTGGGAAAGGGAGTCTTAATGAAGTTGTCTTAATCACATTATGTTATAAGCATGCCCATGAGAGACTTTTGGAATTGGGTTTTGATTGGAGTGAGAGGGTCCATTCTGAATTTTAATTAAGAGGTACCATTTTGTGGGCCATGGAGTGAATGAAACTGGGAGAGAAAGCTGAACATGCATAGGTATTGTATTACTCGCTGTTGAAGAAATATAATATATCACTCTGCATATAAAGTGACCGACCACTTCTCAAGTCACTGCTGCTGGGGTTTCCGTGCCGCAGTGGACTCTAAACTGGAGCCCCGGGCCAAAAAGGACCCTTCTTCCTTAAGTGGATTTTATTGGAGTATTTTGTCACAGCAAAACAAAACAAAACAAAGCTGAGTGGTCAGGTAGGTGAATAATTAAGAAGAGCTGAAAAAGATTATTTTCAAGAGTCCATCTTCTACGCATATCTTCTGGGCCAGGCTCTCAGTGGTACCTATCTACAAATTTGGCCTTGAAAAGTTCTCTGAGGAGTCTGTGTCCCACAGATTCCAGCTGTTCTGCTCAAGTGGTATGAAGGGATGAACAGAGAACAGGATCCCTCTCTAACCAAGAGCAGCAAGCGAGGACAGAATCCAGGCTTCTCTGATGTGGGGGTGGGAAGTGACTGCCCAGGCAAGCACCAGGCTTAGCCTTTCACAACCCCCAGGAATTCTTATCCCTTTCCCTGGCTTTCTCTGACTTTCCACCAGGATACATTCATGTGCTGCTGTTTTTCAGGTATCACCTTTTCCTCCCCATATCCAGCTCATGCATCCTCTATCAGAAAGGATGTCAGTGCCTGGGCTGTTTGCATTTCTGCTAGAGGGGGAGAGGCATGGGCAATGCTGGGGGTGTGGGGGAGAACCAGGGCTGGGACAAATGTCTGCTTGAACTTCAGAAAAGGAACAGAGAAAGAGTATTCCTCTATCTTATCAACACACTACCATCAGCATCCCTGTCTTGATAAAACTCAATCTATCCCCTCAACGAGAAAGTGGACAATTTAAGAATATGCCTCTCATTTCTTTCTATCCACAAGTTCTGAATGGGCAGAAAGCCCACAGGGAGGGGGATCTCTTAAAGTATAGATCCTGAAGTAGGTCTGTCAGACTTACCAAAGAAACTACAAGATGTAGGCTTGCAGCTCAGATAAATAATGAATAATTCTTTTCTGCCTAAATATGCCCCATAAAACATGTGGAATATTCTAACAAGAACAACAACAAAAATCGCAACATATATTTATCTGAAATTCAAAGGTGTCTTGAATTTCTGTGTAGCAAAATGGTTTTCTTGTAAGCTACATTTAAATCCCAGGTCTTCAGAGTTTTTTTTTTTTTAAAGAATGGGAGGATATGACTCTGCAAGTTGAGCAGTGATCACTGAGCTAATCTCACAGGGCAGGTGTGAGGACACAGAGGGGACAAGAATGGGATGCTGAGTGACTGAGTGCTACACATACTCCCAAGCTCACAGTCTGTCATTCAGGTTTGTGGCTAGCAGAACGTGGTACACACAGTCGTGGCAAGTGTGCTCTGAGAACAACCGTGGATACCTGAAACCATGAATAACACCAAGCCCTGTGAAGGCGACCTGTGGCTTTCATCTGTAACTGTGGCATCAGTAAGAGACAAGTAGGTAGTGTATGCTCTGTGAATATGCTGGGCAGAGTGACGATTGGGATGCTGGATACGACGAATAGGATAAGAGATTTTATCACATTCAGAACATCATGCAATTTAGAACGTGAACTTATTGACTTCTGGAATTTTCCCCTGAGCGTTTTCAGACCATGGTAGACTGTAGGTGACTGGAACCACAGAAATCAGTACCTCTGGTAAGGTGCAACTGCTGTCTTCCAGTTTAGATCCTTAGTGGTATCCTAGCTACTGAGCCCTGTCTGCTGAAAGGAAGGTTGGCTGAAGTCAAGGTGGCTAGGCATGGAGAGGTAGAACAAATCCAGACCTGATTCTCCATGCTCGGGAGCTAGTGTGGGCTACTCTCAGGCCTGGACTCTGAGAAACTCAAGTTTTCCACAGAACGTTAAATCCGGGGTGCTGTTCTAGCTGTGCATCGGCAAATACTTGTGCCTTAGAGTGTCTGGTCATCCTGAACAGGACCATGTCAGACAGACATCCTGGTCTGGTGGCTATATTTTCCCTGGATGATTCTCCTACGTCGGTCCAAGCTTCTTGTCTTGGAAGCTGAGGTAGGAGGGCTTATACTGGCAATGTGGTCTTAGTGAAAGCTCAGTGTGATAGACCCAGAGCCAGTACGCCAAAGTCCTACAGAATTAGACTTGTCAAATATCTTCTGAAATGCTTTCTCTGGGCCAAGTGCTTTGACACTTGATAAGCCACCCAACCCTACGACCGATGGAGTGCATACAAATGATTCGAGGGATAGCAACGAGGCTCTGGGCATTTGTCTACTTCAGCTTCACCACCATACAAGTAGGTCAGCTAAACAAGGTGTCAGAGCTGTGTGAGCAGAGACAGTGGGGGTTTGGGGGAGACAGCATAAGCTTCTGGCCGCTGCCCGAACCCCATTGGACTTGCATGGAGCAGGGACCAGGAGCACTGATGGGGGTGGGAGGACCAAAGATGCCCAAGGATCTCACATGTACTCACACTCTTCTTAGGTTCTACACACTCCTTGGTCGTCTCTTTCCTGCTTAGCCGGGTATCAGTGAGGATGATGAGGACTTCCTTTTCAATTTTACATTTCACCACTTTGAAGGCAAGTAGCTCACTTTAAATGGAGAGCCTGGCTAAGACAGTGTGCAATATCAGACTTCTGGACTTTTTATATTATTTTCAAGATTTGCTGTCCCCAGCCACCTAGATTATTTTATCATATGCTAGCATAAGTCGACTCGCTTTGTAAAACTAAAATCATATATAAAAATAGGACCAATCTTGATATTTGAACTGTCGTATGGGTTGTATTTTTTATATTACTTTAAAAATGCATAAACCTACCTCTAAAACCAGTGCTTCCTGGGCTCATTTTTTTAATGGAGTATTTGCACCACCAAATTATAGAAATAGCATAGAGGCCACTGATGGATAATCTGGTCTATATGGACAGCGGAGTTATACTCAGCCATAAGCCTTTAATCCCAGAACTCGGGAGGCAGAGGCAGACGGATTTCTGAATTCGAGGCCACCCTGATCTACAAAGTGAGTTCCAGGACAGCCAGAGCTATACAGAGAAACCCTATCTTGAAAAACCAAAAAAAAAAAAAAAAAAAAAAAAAGACNAAAAAAAAAAAAACGAGCATTGCCTGTTTTCGCTCATATGCAGAATATAGGAAAAAGAAGAAAAGGAAGCTACGACACTACAGGGCATGCGGAAGGAGAAGAAGGAAGTGAGAAGAAGAGGGGACAAAACTAATAGGAAGCTGAATATACTCAAGGTGCATTACATGCATGCATGCAAGTGTCTATCCTCAAGGTGCATTGCATGCACACATGCAAGTGTCTATACTCAAAGTGCATTACATGCACGCATGCAAGTGTCTATACTCAAGGTGCATTACATGCATGCATTCAGGTATCATGATGCAACTGTTTGCTGTGCACTATTGCTATAGTTTTTAAAAAGACCATAATAATATTGCTTTCAGAAAGAGACACGGAAGTTATCTTGGCAGCTACACTGCAGATGAGGACTTTGCCCTGAGAAGCCAACCCGGGAAGGCTAGCCAGTGAACTCTGCAGGCAGCTGCCCTGGCCAAGCAGAAGGGTAAGGAGCAGATGCTTGCACCAGGCATCTAGAGGCTGGCCATGCAGACATGCCTGTTTTGTAACTCTGAAGTCAGCCTCCAGGCTCCCATCTTGATTTCTAGATAGTCTACACCACAAGCCAAGGGGCAGTGGCCAAGGGGCAACAGCCAATGGGCAGCAACCTCCCCCACTCACCCCCCCCCATCCCATGCTGTGTGGAGGTGAGCTGCAGACTGAACGGAGACGTGAGCTGTTTGTGTGCCTTCCCTGAAACAAGGCTTCCCACAGCGAAACTGGGTGGAACTGAGTAGAGATGGTTGCGTAAACAAAGGTAGCCCCAAGCGTGGGAGATACTTCTTTGGCTGAGCATAGAGAAAATTCAAAAAAGTCTTATGACCAACCCCCACCACCCAACCCCATCCCTCATCTCTTTCTTTGTGGAGTCTTCTAAAGTGGACATGGTTTTAAATAAAAATCATTCACCAACTGTAAAATCGTAGAGTTTCCTTCCTTCCTTTCTTCCTTCTCTCTCTCTCTCTCTCTCTCTCTCTCTCTCTCTCTCTCTCTCTCTCTCTCTCTCTCTTCTTCTTCTTCTTCTTCTTCTTCTTCTTCTTCTTCTTCTTCTTCTTCTTCTTCTTCTTCTTCTTCTTCTTCTATCTAAAATCCAAGTCCTTGACCACCCTATTTGAATCCTAAGTGCTTGCTTTGGCGGCTCCACTCACTGACATTTTATGTGACTTATGTTTGGTGGCTGGCTTTTGTGTTGCTCAACCCTCCTTCTTTCCCTACCCCAGGATTTTTTTTCTCTTTTAAATATTTCGAACTCTTAGCACATGCCTAGCTCGTTGTAGGAGGACCTACTGAATGTATTTTAATGAATGGGTTTTGGAAGGTAGGGACAGATGTGGCTCACATCAGCTTCTGTTCTGGAGCGAGCCTTTGTTGGTCTCTGCTTGGCTCTTAGCCTGCATAGGACACCCCTCCCCCCGACCCTCATCCTTGGCTATGAGTGGGTCCCTCTCTCCTGATTTCATAGCAAACATCGAGTAGCAAGAGATCTGGACACCTACACACCTGCTTTGGACAAACTTACAGGAGAGGTTTGCCTTGCTTCGGAGATGTACAGCATAGGAGCAGCAGACAAGTTTTTGTGCTCAGAGCTTTTGCTTAAAAGCATCTTTTTTTTTTTAACTGTTTTACAGGCGTTAGGTATCCCAAGCGCCTGATCTCGGATTACGGGAGCATGGGAGATAAGACCACCAGAGGGCGCCGGAGGCTAGCCTCTGCCTATCCTGCAGTTCAGAGTTTAGCATCCTGAACGCTCAGGATAGTGCAAAAGCCGGTTGAAATGGATGGCTGCCTTCTCTGGAATGCTACTTTTTAAACACAGGGACCAGGTCGGCGCGGTTCCAGATTTGAAGTTGAGTCCCTAAAGTGCGCCTGACAAATGAATGGATGGAAAGTGCTTGGCGGAATTGTTTAAGACACTCTCATGGCTGGAACATTTTCCTCTTGACCTCGTCCACCCTTCTTTAGTCCCTAGGTGGAGCCCCAGGCCCAAAGGTCTTGGCCACTGCTTCAAAAATATGATTTCCAGATTGCCCTGAGACAGAGGCAAATCTCTGTTGTGCACTCCCTTGAGTGGACATGATAACAGAATCCAAATCGCTAATTGGTTATGTGGGAAAAGTGATCGAAGCATGGCCAACACTGCCTGTGGCAGCGGAAGGTCCAAAGGACGCTGCCCCCAGCCTCTAGCCTTCCAAGATGTGGTCTGCCCCTCCCCCGTGTCTCCCCACACCCGGGTTGGTTTTTTTTTTTGTTTTTTTTTGTTTTTTTTTTTTGGTTGACCAGAGTAGAACACAACGATCTACCGGCAGGGCTGAATACCAATGGGTCTATTTGTAAAGCGCCAATGACCACTTTCGGAAGCACGGTTTTAGGGAGCGGGGCATTAGGAAACTCTTTCGTCCTTTTTAGAACACTGAACTTTCTTCGGGGAAGGCAGGAAACACTGAAGTTTAAGAAATTGTTTCCAGCTTCCATTAACTGAACACCCATTAAAACCAAGCACCGACGGGGGAAAGGGAGAGGGAACTTTCGGGATAGCATTTGAAATGTAAATTAAGAAAATATCTAATAAAAATTTTGTAAAATTAAAAAAAACAAGCACTGAGAGTCAGGACGTTTCACGGGAGATCCAGTCATTTCTCCTCCGTTTCCATTCTGCAGGGTGAGAGTTGTAGTCACCCACCCACTACTCGTACCACCCCTACCCCCACCCCAGCCGACAGAATATGGGTACAGAGGGGAGGTGGCAAAGAAAATTCACGGGACTGACTATCTCTGGGAGACCCGTTTGGTCTCTTTGCTCACTTTGCAAGGTAGCACAGCCCTATGTTAGAATGCATCTTCCCGGGGATGACTGTAGTGAGTCCAAGTTATTCTAACTGTAGATTGGTCCACGTTGCCCTAAGCCTAGCAGTCCAGTGCGGCACAGACACCCTGGACATAAGGTGGGTCAGCTTAAGTTCCTGGCACGAAAGAAAGGGTACTCTGGCAACTTTTGGATGCGGAGAAACAGACTGTTTCGTCTCTCGGGTTCTTATTTCACGGCTTTTGCCTTCGACAGTCCCTTAGTTTCTCTATCTGCAAGATGGGAGCATTACGCTCTACGACCTAGCCTCTTTACAATTCAGGTCCAAGGAATCCGCCCAAGTTGGGGACTGGGAAGATCAAAGGTCTCAGCACCCAGCGGAGCCGCGGACACTGAGGGCGCCAAGAAGGGGGTGGGTAGGTAGGCGACTGGAAGGGCGGTTGCTCCGCAGGGGATGCGCGTCAGAGACCCCAGCCACACTCCAGGCCCGCCCCTTGACGAGCCCCGCCCCGCCCCGCCTGATTTTCGCCTCTAAAGCTCCCAGCGCTCGCCTCCTGCTGCCGCACTTTCACTCTCGGTCCACCTCGGTGTCCTTTTGCTGTCCAGCTCTGCAGCCTCCGGCGCGCCCTCCCGCCCACGCCATGGACGCCAAGGTCGTCGCCGTGCTGGCCCTGGTGCTGGCCGCGCTCTGCATCAGTGACGGTGAGTGCAATCCGCGGCCGGGCCCGGGAAAGGCTCGCAGCTCTGCGCCGTAGCTCCTTTGGGTCCGCGGTTTCTCTGCCCGCCGCCGGAGTCCCGGAGAAAGAACTCGGTCGGCGCCGTTCACTGCAAGTGAACTTGAGGCAGTCCACTTTGCAGGGCGCACTCCCTCCGGGTGCCCTTTCCCGTGTCCCACGGGTCGCACCGAGGTTTTGTGCTCTGCAAAGCGCGGCCATAGGACCTAGAGAGGGCTGCAGGGGAAGACCCGCAGGATTGTTGGGCAAGAGTGGGTTCGGCGCGGAATGGAAGCGTGGGCGATGGTGTCCTGGGCGTGGGCCCCGGCGAGCGCCAGCTGCACTCAGCTAGTGTCCACCGGCGCCCAGATGTTTCCAGAGGCGAAGGGCAGCGCGGTCCCGGGGTTGACCGTGCAGGAGATTCATTCGGGTGGTGCGTGTGTCAGCAAACTCTCAAAGACCGGTCAAGTAGCTCGAAGTGCTTGGCTTGGCTATAGGTTCACTGGTGAGGCTGAGCTTCGTCCCCTGCGGGTGTAGCGGGTTCTCTTACAGCACCCTCGAGGCGCTCTGGGCCACCAGCAGCGCAGCGAAGCGCAGCTCTTGAACTCGCGCTGCCAGCCAGGGCCGCGCTTCTGCACAGTTCGTTGGTTCGTAGCGACGCGGACCTGAGCACTCGTCTCTTCGCTGCCCCTTTTTCTTCTTACCGGGGTCGCTAGACAAAGGCGCAGCAGTTACCCAAGCTACATGCACACCTCTCCCCAACCCCCAAACACACCTGCAAACGGGCGCTTTTGTAGCCAACCCCGGAGTCCTCTGCTCTGGAATGAGAGCTGCAGCGGAGTTCAGTCTCCCAGACCCAGGGTGGTGTCTTCTTTCACTGGGAAAGGGCTTTCATTTTGTTTTCTTTTTTTGACTCTGAAGAGAAAACTCTCAGCGCTGTTACAAGACACCGTTGCTGCAAAACAAAACAAACCATTGCCTCTGAACACAAAACAAAACCCTACCAATCGATCCCCTCCCTGCCTTCCTCCGCCGCTGTGTTTCCTGGAGAGAACTGAGGGACAGTAGAGGCTCTTGGTGAGACAGATCTAAATGCTGCCCAAGTGCACCAACGCGTTGGTTTGGGTTCTTTCCCTGTGAACAACGGGATACGGGAATGGTTGGAGTTGCCTAGTCCGAGGGAAATGTTCTGTAAAAGAATAGTCAGTTGCTGATAGGAGTAGTAAAAAAAAAAAAAAAAAGAAATGAAAGGCAATTTAGGTTTTGTTTTTCTGTTACCGAGAACACCCCGGAGGCTGCGACTTCCCACTAGCCCCCAGTGCCCCGTCATGGAGCACATTGATTTGGACATTAATAATTGAATGAGCTGGTGACGTTGCAAGGGTCACAGCCTCTGGCAAACAGTACTGCTTTCTGGGAAGTTAGGTATGGGGCAGGAATGTAGGACTCGGGTCCTCAAGGTTGGAGTGCAATTGTCCAGAGTAAAGGGGGTGTCTCACCCTCAACATATTCTGACCCTAGGAAGAGTCGGATTGTTGACAGTGTCTGGACCAGACCTGTTCTCTAGGCAGGAACTCATTGCGTTGCCTGGATGAACTTTTTTACCTGCTTGTGCCTGTGTGCCCTCTGGTCTTACACAGCCCTCAAGTTGCAGCAGGGCTAACCTTGCTGTAGTTACTGTCTTTTCCCATCAGCTGATCCAACTCAGAAGGTAGACGTTAGACACCCGAGGCTTCTTTGGTTAAACCCAGGGCAGCAGGCTTCCCAGGCCTGTTAGATTGAATAGACTGGTTCCCTGTGCCAAGCTCTCTAGATTCCCAGGGTGGCAGCAGAGCTGGATTGGACTTTGGTCTGTAGCTGAAGTCTGTTTTTCCTATGCTTTAGAGTCTAAAGACTACCCCTTCACAGGGCATGCATCCCTTAGCTAAATGACACCTGCAGAAGATAATCCCATCATATATTTAATTTGCTCCACTTCTCCAGCTGCTTCCCAAAGACAGTGAACTTCAGAATACCCACAAGTCCCCTGAAACTCTAAAAAAGCAAACTTAAAAATCCTGGGGCTAACTATTCTCAGCCATACTTTTAAACTTTGGTGAAAAGACCCATAAATTTAAACATTTGGGGATGCTAAGTAGAGCTAGGATAAAACCCTGTTGTTGGGGGAGCAGCTACAAATCCAGCAGTCCTCAGGGTTTGCAATTCTAGATTTAAAGGGTGGGTCTTAAGAGGGGTTCTAAAGGAGCCCCTTGCTAATTTACACTAATGAGTGTCAATTAAAGCATTTTGCAAATAGGAGCATTGGCAAACAAAGCTGGTAATCGGATCCAGGAGGCCTAGGCATCCAGGTAGTGACCATAAAAGCCACGGTTGACCCCAGCTTTTGGGAAAAGCTGGATAGAAGGTAAATCCAGGGCCTCCCCTCTGGATTCTTTTGTGATTTCCAGGGCTTAGGATAGGGTGAGTGGGAGGAGGGAAAACTGCAGGTGGTAGAGGGAAGCTCCCCACCTCCAGGCCTGTACCAGAGGGACTCCAGGAGGGACTCCAGAACCCTGCCACCCCACTTCGCCTTGGTCCTTTTGTCCTTTAGAGGCTGAGCCCAGTCAGATCTCACTGTGCTTCTTGGCCGAGGGGGGATGGTCTTTGCAGGAATCTTTCTATAACCAATCCTGCCTTTGCTCCTGAGTCTCTCCCACTAGGATTGTCAACCCCCCAGCACCAGGCAGATAATGACTGGTCCTGCTTTTCTCTCTACACCTCCTCTAGGTAAACCAGTCAGCCTGAGCTACCGATGCCCCTGCCGGTTCTTCGAGAGCCACATCGCCAGAGCCAACGTCAAGCATCTGAAAATCCTCAACACTCCAAACTGTGCCCTTCAGATTGTGTAAGTCCTAGCCGTCATCCCCCAAAGAGGAACATGATATGGAAGGCCTCAGACTTGGCATAACTAGGGGCAGCTGTTACCACCACCACCATGGGGACACTGATATGCCACCAGGCATGGGTTTCAAAGGATACTTTTGTTCCCCAGAGCCCTGATGTCCTCAGTGTTTCTCACTCTTGCTATCCAAGCTGTTTCTTGCATCACGGTGGGTCGCCTCTCTATAGAAAAAGCCATGGACTTGATGGAAGTCAGCCCTCAGCTATCGACAGTTGTGTCTGTCCTGTCAGTTTCAAGGTTCTGGTGTCCAAAGTTAATCTTTTCTCATAGAAAAAAAAATTGCAAGGTCCGGATGGCTCAGGGCTCACTTTTACTCACTTGCTCAGAGGTCAGCATTCAAAGGTCATTGTGTTTTAGAGTTTTCAAGTTTGCTGGAGAGTGATGGTAGCTGCCAGCGTTTGATTTAAATTTACCTGGGAAATAAGAAAAAAAAAACAACAACAACAAAATGTATAAATGATGTGAATATCTCACTCAGAGTCTGATAGACTTGGCAGAGATGTGTCATGTGCTAGTCTGTCCTGCCATACCTGAGGATTGTGAGGGCTCAGAGCCTCTTGAGGGGAAAGGGTGTGGGGGGTGTCCCATCCTCAACACTAACAACAGAATAAGGATATAGCAGCTGGAACAACAATAGCCTGAAGGCTTTGTCACCCAATGGTGACAGTGACAGCTTTCCAGCCTTCGCTGCTGTGTTATGTACAGTAGGCTTTAGAGACCTAGATGATGAATATTGTTTTTGCTGTTTTGATTAAAATACAATACTCTCCTGAGAAAGGGATTTTAAAGATGATGAATTTACTTTTGAATAGGTTGTGCTGGTGCACTGTCCTGGGAACGGCCCTTGAACTTACAGTGTCAAATACAACTATTGATTCTGGGTGATCACTAAGTTAATAAATGACAGGATCCAGACTGAAACTCCTGATCCCTATTGAACCTATTGAAGTTACATCCCTCTGAACGACTGGTCAACTACAGGGCAGCCTGCTTGAAGAGGTGTACCTGTCTCTAGGACACTGAATAGGCATTTGCTTTCCCTAGAGACAGTTCACTAGCTGGAGAGGAGTATTCTTCCGTAGTTTCTGTTTGGTTGGTTTTGTTTGTTTGTTTGGTTGGTTGAATTATCTGGCATCCAGGACTTTATGGAAAATAACCAGGAGATAACTTCATCAGTTCATCTCCCCATTAGGAAGTTCTAGGGATGGGAGAAAGAACACTGCGTCAATTTTAACAAATCCACAAAGCTAAGACCTTGAAGCATTCTATGAACTTGTAAACGCTCTCAGGCAATCATTGGACAATTTGTCTAGACTGTTCCTTGCCCATCTGAACAATCTCACCTCATCTGCCCTGTTCCTCCCCTTCTCAACTCCTGCTGTCTTCCTCCAGAGCTACCCTTAAGTTTGTCCCATGTGCTATCAAGGTCATCTTTAAAAAATTCTTAGGCTGCTTCTGGCACACTCCAGAAGTTTCCAAGACCTCCCCCCACCATGATATCAGTCATCCGTGCCTTCTGGGTGGCTCTTCCTCCACACCCCTTGGGCACTCTGACTAGGATATTCGTCCTTTGTTTTCCTTTAGCTTTCCTCACTTGCCAAGCTCTGGCTTGGCCAGAAGCTCAAATGCCTCTGCTGTGGTCTCTTCTCTGTGTCCCCTGGGAAGCACCCTTAGCACATCCCTAACTCTGCGTTAGTGGTCCCAACATGCTTCAAGTGCTATGTCTTCCAAAACTGAGGCTTCCAGGAGCAGCAGCTGGGGCCCTGCAGTGAGGACCTTCAGCTGGGTGTGTCCAGGGAGCCCACACGATCGCTTTCTCCCGCTCAGTGGCTGTACAGCGTCTCTTCCCCTTGTGTTTTGGCAGTGCAAGGCTGAAGAACAACAACAGACAAGTGTGCATTGACCCGAAATTAAAGTGGATCCAAGAGTACCTGGAGAAAGCTTTAAACAAGTAAGCACAACAGCCCAAAGGACTTTGCAGTAGACCCCCGAGGAAGGCTGACATCCGCGGGAGATGCGAGGGCAGTGGTGGGGAGGAGGGCCTGAACCCCGGCCAGAATGGCCGGCGGGACAGCACTGACCGGGGTCATGCTGAGGTTTGCCAGCACAAAGACACTCCGCCATAGTATATGGTACGATATTGCAGCTTATATTCATCTGTTCCCTCGCCCGTGCGCAATGGAGCTTTTATAACTGGGGTTTTTCTAAGGAATTGTATTACCCTAACCAGTTAGCTTCATCCCCATCTTCCTCCTCATCTTCATCCTCATCCTCATTTTTAAAAACAGTGATTACTTCAAGGTCTGTATTCAGTTTGCTTTGGAGCTTCTCTTTGGCCCGGGGTCTCTGGGCACAGTTACAGACGGTGGCTTTACAGGGAGCCCTAGAGAGTAAACCTTCCATTAGAGCAGAGTCCGAGGAACGCTGCAGGGCTTGTCCTGCAGGGGGCGCTCCTCGACAGATGCCTTGCCCTGAGTCGCTCAACATAAGACCAGGCAGAGGCTCCTTTATCCAGTTCAGTGAAGTTATTCCTGGGGCTGTGCTCAGAGACCCTTTACTAGCCGTTCCTGCTCTCGGCTTGCCTCCAAACGCATGCTTCATCTGACTTCCGCTTCTCACCTCTGTAGCCTGACGGACCAATGCTGCATTGGAAGGAAGGAGAGTGATGTGGGGTGCCCCCTCCCTCTCTTCCCTTTGCTTTCCTCTCTCTCACTTGGGCCCTTTGTGAGATTTTTCTTTGGCCTCCTGTAGAATGGAGCCAGACCCTCCTGGATAATGTGAGAACATGCCTCGGTTTACCCACAAAACACAAGTCTGAGAATTATCATAAACAGAATTTTACATTTGAAAACGTTGAGGATTTAGACTTTTGTAATTGTCCCTGAGTCCTATATATTTCAACAGTGGCTCTATGGGCTCTAATCAAATATCAGTGATGAAATAATAATGATGATGATGATGATGATGAATAAGCCAGAATCTTGCCATGAAGCCACAGTGGGGATTCTGGGTTCCAATCAGAAATGGAGACAAGATAAAACTTCCATACATTCTTATGATCACAGACGGCCCTGGTGGTTTTTGGTAACTATTTGCAAGGCATTTTTTTTACATATATTTTTGTGCACTTTTTATGTTTCTTTGGAAGACAAATGTATTTCAGAATATATTTGTAGTCAATTCATATATTTGAAGTGGAGCCATAGTAATGCCAGTAGATAAACTCTATGATCTTGCGCTACTGGCAACTTGTAAAGAAATATATATGACATATAAATGTATTGTAGCTTTCCGGTGTCAGCCACGGTGTATTTTTCCACTTGGAATGAAATTGTATCAACTGTGACATTATATGCACTAGCAATAAAATGCTAATTGTTTCATGCTGTAAACCTCCTACCGTATGTGGGAATTTATTTACCTGAAATAAAATCTACTAGTTGTTAGATGGAGTGCACATACATTTCTGAAGATGGAGAAAAGCAGGCGTACCTGCAGATCAGGTGCTGTGGGCTGCCCTGCAGTGTGGGTGAGCGACAGACACTGCGGCAGGCTTGTCTCATGTACAGGCTGCATCTGCAATGAAAGTTTTTGTATATTTTTTTTTAACTCAAGCTAGTTTTCTGATGAATAATACTTGACTCACTAATTCCCCCTCCTCCTTCTCCTCAGTTCTCCTAACATCCTCATGTGATTCCCCCAACTCAACTCCAGTAATATCTAGCTTTCCTATTTTCCCATGTAAAAAAATCCCATGACTCTGGACCATGTTAATATCAGGCTTTTGTGGGAACAGGTGGCCTCACCCCATAAATCATTAAATACCATTCAGCTTGAATCATTTTAATGTGACAGTCACAAACCAGTTGCTCTAATAAAAACTCTGCTAACCATCCTTCTCCTTAGCTCTCTAGAACAATCTCAGTTATCCCTAGGGATGCTCCCCGGCATCCAGAAAAGAGAAGTGGGATCAATCATCCTGCCTTCCTCTTCGGCCTCTCTTGGAGGGCTGCCTGAGCCAGGGGGGCCTCCACCTCCCCTGCTTTGTATAATTTGAAATGCAGATTTGTAGTGAAGGCAGAGTTCAGCTCTGCATTGAAAGAGAAGGCAGGCCCTGAGCTTCCTTCCCTGCCCTCTGAGATGTGCATTCATGTCTCAGGGTGAGCTTTGGTAGGCATGGTCAAAACCAGGACCAGCCTGACAAACTGGCAGACCCTGTAAGCGGATCCCAGGTCATAGGGTTAGGGCACCCCTGTTTAACTTTGGGGTGGGGAAAGTATCTGGTTTACTTTGATAAACTGCTTGTGAACTACATTTGCCGAGTGGCCTCCAGGCCTCAAACTGAAGACTGAGCTAAATTGACTCGGAAGGCAATGCTAAATATCGTGCAAGCTGAGATAGGTACGCTCCTCTATGTTGCAATGTGATTAATGGTTCTACTAATTTTATCTAAGGGGGCGCAGAGAAGAAAAAGTGGGGAAAAAAGAAAAGATAGGAAAAAAGAAGCGACAGAAGAAGAGAAAGGCTGCCCAGAAAAGGAAAAACTAGTTCCCCGCTTCCTGCTGATGGACCGCAGTGCGCTCTGCTCCCGCGCTTTGTAACTCGCGCCTCCCTCTTCAGGGGCAGACCCCACACTCTGGGCAGGTGCTCAAACCTGATGGTAAACTCTTTCCTCTTCTGGGGGCTTACCCCATACCCCAGGGCTGGTGCTTAGACTTTCCTGCCCTGGCGGCCACACGAGCTGCTGTATTTATGTGCTTCTTAAGGCCCTGCTCTGTCTGCTAAAGCTATGAAGAAAGATGTGCAGAGACTGGGGTGGAGGATAAGCCAAAGAGGAGCTGCCTAGCCTGGCAGCATTGCCCCGAGCTGAGCCCCCTTGGCCAGGACTTCAAAAGGCTCACACCTACAATCCCATGAAGGCCAGGGTGGCCTGCTTAGCCAGGAAAGGGCATGTGCCTTCCCCTCAGCCACACTGCCCCTTGTGGCCTTGTCAGGACATGTGGTAACTGACTTGCTCTCAGGCCCACCGCAGCTTTCCCAAATACCTGCAACCTTCAGCCCTGCTGCCCCACCAGTGGGAGCAGCTTTGACTCCAGCCTGGAAAGGTTTCTGCAGACTGTTGGGTGAGAAGCAGGAAGGATGAAATCTCAGAGAACACATGTCAGCTGCTTCTCAGGAAATCTTTTCTTTGGACAATTCACTTTAGAGTCTTTAAACAGGTCTCTCGTGGGGAGGATAGATGTGCTCTGGAACTTTCTGAAGGGCCAGCAGCTTCAGGGACTCTTAGTCTGTCCTTCCCCACTTTTGGTCCCAACATCCCTGGGATGGTGCACTGTCTGGGCACCACGGCCTCCATCCTCACTCCTGAGAGATGTCTGCCTTCTGTAACTTGGGTTAAAGCTCTGGAATTATCTACTATCCCAACCCAACACCCTCACCTGGCAATTTTTGTCTGTTTTTGTTTGTTTGTTTTTGTCTTTTGCCAGTTTGAATTAGAAGGCAAGGCTCTGATTTTAGTAGTGTTTTGGAAAAGGACTTTTTTCTTCACCTTCCTCTTTGCCTCATGTACACACACACACACACACACACACACACACCTTGTACCCCAGACCTCTGGGTATAATTTTCATAATTGGTGCAGAAAGAAGAAATGATCTGAAGATGTGTCAAATGGATTGCAGGGGAAAGAAGGTACAGGGCCCTGTGTGTCATACCCTCTTAGGTTCCTAAGTTCTATGTTCCTTAGAGATTCTAGCATTGAACAGGTAAAGCCCTTCATGGTCCTGGCTGGGAAAGGGTCTTGGCAGGGGGGTTCAGGGAAGACCTCTGTTACCTGCTCTTGCCCTTTATCTGGACAGCTCCTCTGGCCTGTATCCTCTCCTCAGATCTGAGGATAGCAGGCTGGACAATTGGTGGGCACCTTTCAAGCCACAGGGTTTGTCCTGTGGCAGCCGGCTACAGTCTGGTCTGAGTGGCCTCATCTGGAACACTTCTGAAGGCCAGATCTGTGCTCAAGCCATAGTTCTGCTTAGAAAGTGATGCCCCGCCCTTCCCTGACACTGGGAAGAACTGTTGACCCCTAGAAACCAAAGGCCAAACTGAGGCTGCCCTGAGTTGGAAGACCACTTTCTGAAATGCCCATCGACTCTGCCTCCCACCATCCGTCTCTAACTCCTAGGAGAGCTGTCTGTAGAGACTGTTTCTTAGGAACCACAGCAAGCTCCCAGGAACCCTCTGTGCTTATGAAGCCCATCTAGTGGGCAACCCCAGCCCACTGGACAGAGTCCTCATGGAAATGTCTGGGAATCTGATTTCATCTAAGGATGGGTTGAAGTAGGATGTGCTCCTGCGACTTCTCAGGCAGGTGAGAGGGGTAGTCTTTACACTGTCTAGCATAAACACCTTCCAGAAGCATCCGCAGCTCCAGAGACCACCTATTGATCGCCAAGACCTCTTCTGGTGGTATGGAGATTTCAAGGAAGAGTGATTATTTGATGAAAGCTATGGGAATGGCCTCTTCTCTTGGATTTCTGAGGCCGGGGATGCCCAGGATCACTGGGCACCTGCTGCTGCTAGGGTCAATGCATAGTCTCAGCACCGGTGACCTAAGGTTAATGCACTGTGCCTTGTTGTGTGCTCCTTGTACCATGCCATCTGTGCCAGTGTGTGTCTGCCTCACCCTGTGCTTGACATGTTCGCCCATCTTCTCTGCTTCCCGCCGCCATCCAGATCCTCAGCGGCAGCCCCGGCTGTGCCCTTCCCTGCTCTCCCACTCTCTCAGGCCTCGGAAGGAAGATCAGTGGCTGCGAGCTGAACTAAGGAGTAGGGCCCATGGCTCTGTGCTAGGCCACACATGCAGCATCCCAGGCACGTGGTGTGAAACTGCCTTAATGTGTCTCCTCTGTTCTTGTCAACAGGAGGCTCAAGATGTGAGAGGTGTGAGTCAGACGCCCGAGGAACTTACAGAAGGAGCCTAGGTCTGAAGTCAGTGTTAGGGAAGGGCCCATAGCCACTTCCTCTGCTCCTGAGCAGGGCTGGAGCCATTTGCAAGGGACTTGCTTTGCACAGTTTTGCTGTACCTTTCACATTTTATTATGTAGCAAGATACATGGTGATTTTTATTTTTTTTTTCATTTAGCCTGATTTTCCAACGTCGTTGGTGACAGGCCAAGGCCACTATGTTATTTCCTTTCTTCTGGTATCCTTCCCTTGAAGGACCTTCTCTGAGTAGTGGCTCCCCAGGTTTGACTCTTTGAGCTGAGGCAGGAGGCTCACCCTTTCTTCTGAATAGGAACTGGGTGCCCCCACTCCCCCAAGGACTGCAGGGCTTTCCCAAGCTGAGGTAGGAATGTGAGGCCAGGGAAGAGTGAGCTCCACCTTCATCCCACGCTGTCCTCCTCAACCCACCATGCTCATCACTCTGTCTCATCCATCCATCCATCCATCGCCATGTGTCTGCAAGACTGTCTCCATGACCCTGAAAAAGGACTCTCGAGATGAAATCCTTTATTCAAATGGGACAGCAAGAAGGAAAAGCCAATGTCTGGTGTCTCTCCCCCTGCCCCTACCCCATGTGCACATCTATGTCTTGTTTGGAATATTGTCTCCAACCCCTGCTCATGTCCTTCTGATCCATGATTGATGTCTCGTCCATGCACTGTCTCTAATCCAAATGCAAAGGCTGAATGTGAGGTGATGGCCCTGAGGTCCAGGTTGTAGTCATGGAAACAGCCCTGCTGTCTCCCTGCTCACGGGCTCATTTTAGACGCACAAAGCCCAAAGAAAGGTGGTTTGCAACGCGCTTAGCTCAACCCTCCATATTTCCATAACTGTTAGCTTAAAACTGTGAGATTTTAGCTTCCTGGAACCAAATGCATTCTTCTGTTGAGGAGTAACAGGTCTCAGTTCTTTTCAATTATTTTTAAAAGTCAATGAGTAAGAGCATCAGCTTCAGGCCCTGATGGGCAGGCATTTCCCTGGAAAGGGGGTGACCTACCTACCTACCTTTCCTTAGGACAGCTGAAGGGTGGGATTGGTACCCGCTCTGGGAAGCCTGGCCCCAGGAGTGTTTTGTCCTCTGCAGTTTTTAATGCAAGTTCACTGCCACTTTGACAAAAGCCCAGTTAGGAGCCAGTCTCTAGTTCCTCAAATGAAACAGAGGAGAAAGAAAGGAAGGAGGGCAGTTGCCAGCTGGCTGGACATCCGAGAAAGACAGGGAAGTAAGCTACAGAAAGATAGTCTTCAAAAACAGGTGTTTAAGAGTGAATAATCTGTAGAATTGTTAGTGGGGGGGTGTGTTGGGGGGCTTTCTACAAATAGTCCTTTAAGTTGAGTTCACAGCAGATGAAAAATCCAACCAGCAAGATTTTGATCAAATTTGAACCAAAAAAATCAAAAACCTAAAAATGTTAAGCAGGTTGGAATGAGGGGCACAGGGCTAGCACCAGAGCTGGCTCCTCACGAGGATACCGAATTATTTTAAACCCTGGAATGGAAACCACACAACTGGCTTGCTGTGCAATCGCCACTTTGCATCTAATCCAAGCTTTGAAGGGTGTTGCTTGGGAGGAAACAAATGCAGCCTTCCATCTTCACTCCAGTTAGGGATCCTTTCAAAGTCTCCTTCACAGGGAGGAAAAAAGAGAAGGGCAGAAACTTTAGGGAGCCAGATTTGTGTATCAATTCCTCTGCTGACAGTCAGTTTCTAGATGGAGACAGCCTGCCTAAAGCAAATGCGAATTTAAATGGGACATTTACATCGGAAAAGTCTCTCCCCACCTTAATCCCCCGTTCTCTTGCTTTCAAAATACAAGCACAGCAGTCCTTGAATGGCTGTTGACCCAGGACACCTAGCTGTCCCTGCTGATCCTGGGACTGCCAGAATTCCCTTGGGCGCCAAGTAACCTGCCAGGCAGCCAGTCTCTCCGTTACCAGCCTTTGCATCTGGATAGGGAAAGAGGGGTGGAGACAAACCGTCTGCTTTGTGTTGAAACCCAGATTTGTACCCTGTGTTTATACACTGCTGCTGGCTCCCGAGGACAGTGGGACCTTAGCAAGGAAGTGCAGCCGAGGCGGAAGAGCCCTCTGATTCATTGCCTGGTCGGCTTTGAGAGAGGGTTTGGAGGGCAAAGGGCTGCATTCCTTTGTGGGACTTGGCCTGAGGCTTTAAGGCCTCTCCAGTGGGTTCTGTTTATCTTCTCATGGGTGATTATCTCAGTGGTGTCACCAGGGGCTTCCTCCCAGAAGTCAATCATCCCCAGGCTATGCACCCCTTTCAGCTGGATGAGAGCCAGGGACGCATTCTCTCCAATCAGCTTCCCTGGCCCATTTTAAGGTAATCTCATTCTTCAAAAATGTTCTATAGAACCCTCCAAATTCCCCCAGCAGACTTCTGCCCTCGCCAAGTTCCCCAAACCCACTCAGCAAAGTTGCCAACTTCGACGGGCGGGCTCGCGGTGTCTAAGCAGCGATGGTTCAGTGTTGCATGTGGTGAATACTGTATTCTGTTTCAGTTCTGACTCCCAGATAATGTGAAAACGGTCCAGGAGAAGGCAGCTTCCTTTATGCAGCGTGTGCTTTCTTATTCTTGTTTTTAATATATGACAGTTATTTGAGAAGCCATTTCCACTTTGAAGTCATTATCAATGAAAGTGATGTATCTTCACCTACCATTTTCCTAATAAAGTTCTGTATTCGAATGTAGCTGCCAAGCATCCTCAGTGAACGTTACCACGTGGAATTTTCCACACTTGGTTTTACCTCCTCAAAGCTGACTCTTTAGACCGTGCAGTCTTAGCAGAAGAGCTTAGCAGGCCCTGGTGTTTCCTCCTCTTGGTCTAACTGCCAGTGTCAGAAGATCTCTATAGGGAAAGGTGTTCCATTTTCTCCACATGCCCTGGATTGCTCCTTAGAGGCCAGACAGCCTTGCACTGTGAAAGGCAATGGATTAGTGTAAAGTCCCAGGAGTTTTCCCAACACTCACAAGAATTTGGGAGAGGAAGGCCCACACTATACATGCAGGTCATGGTGGAAGGTGACAGAGGAAGGACTGTCCCTGTAAGACAGCTGGAAACCACAATATTCTGCATGTCCCTATCCTGGGTGAAGGAGCTAATGGAAGTCAAAGGGTGATTTGCTGACTGCTGCTGGCCAGCTTCCTCCAAGAATCCTGCTTCCCTAACAGACAGAGCCTTTGTCTCTTACGGTTTGGTCTTTGGATTCTCTTTATCCCACATTCAGCCATTTTTGTAAAAGAGAAGCTAGCACCAGCTCCAAATATCCAAATCTGCAGTGTTTGAGGTCTCACTGCACCTCCTCCATACCCACAAATTTCTCATTACTTATAGGGTAGTTTTTCATGTGAGTTCTAAGTTGCTTAACACACAAAAAATTAGAAGGGTGGGAGGCTCTAAGGAAAGGCAATGTGGGACTATCTTACCACATGGGTGTGAAGCTATAAGGAACAGGCAAGAGCTTGGATCCCGTTCTCTCTTTGCCCACATTGTGACTTGAGTCATGTACCATCCATAACAGAGTTAAACTGAGAGAGAAACAGGATTAGCTAAAATGACAGGAAAAGCCCACCCCGTGCTTCCAGAAAGTCCCCACTTTATACCTCCTGTGATATGAAGTTCATAGAACTAGAGGAAAAGCAATTGACTTTGCGTCTCAAACAGCCCACAGCAAAGCCCAGTGACGAGTTTGAACCTACTCCTCCAGGCCAGTGATGGTCCCTGTGGATTCTTTAGGGTCAGAGCAGCGTTCTTTCAAGAACAGTAAGCTGCTATTCCAGCACCAGGAACTGATCACCAGTTCTCACTCTAAAACAATCCACAACCCATCATGTCTCTTGCCCTCTGCACCTGAAACAGGCTGGGTATTTGCATGCAGCACAAAGTCAGGGAGGGTCAGAGCAGTTGTCTAATTCAGGCTACAGTGAAAGGACCCTGGGATAGGAGAGAAAGTATGCTCTTTTGAGAGCCAGTCTACTGAGTGCATTGGGCCATGAGGGCCCAGAAGATATCCTTGTGAATTAGAAGCAGCAGTTGCTCCATAGGGGCTGCATATGGGGAGTCCAGCACAGCTAAGGAAGCTAGGATTCTGCTGCCTCACTCTGGCTGTACCCTTTTAGGAGAGCTATAGACTGATCAATGGCAGTACTGACACCCATGGTGAGAAGGTCCCAGCAGTCTGAAAGGTGTGAGGAAACCATGAGGGTGATCAGATGCGTGGACACCCAAGTCAGCTATGGCCCAATCTTGTTTCAGGGATACAAAGATATGTTGAAAAGAGCCTAACCTTCTGCTCCTTTTTCTCTGTGCTCATAGTGAGGACTTGACACTCAGGACTGTAGACAGAGGAGAAGCAGAAAAGGTTAAGTCTTGATCAACAGGACTCGGAGATGTAGATAAGAGACAAGGGAACCTATAGTAAAGAGGCTCAGAAGGCATTAGCATTGGTCCATACTCCCTAACCTGGACTCCAGTTAGATCCACTGTGTCCAATAACACCAAAATAGCCATTTCTAAGTCAATTAGGCCAAGTGAGTCTGGTATGGAGGCCACAAGCTGGTGCTTACACAGGAAGTTGCTAGAGGTCTCCTGACTTCCGTGCCAAACTTCCCCAGAGATCTTCTTACTGCCCACTTCCTGGTTTTAGATGGAACTCTAGGGAAAGATTATTGAGACTATAGAAGCATCCTAGACTATGCCTGTCACCCTAGATTGATAAAAGTCTCAGATGTGTTGCCCAGGCTCTCATATAGAATCTGCTCAGGGTCCATTTAGAGCCTGGATATTCTTCCTTCCCTAAAGATACCACACAGAGTGCCCCAGAATCACCTGTGGGAGACAGTTGAATATCTACTGTCCTGTCTAGAGCTGTAGCCCTACAGGTACATGATGAGTCTCAGAATCCAATCTCAGCCAGGATGACCAAGGATAAATTGAAGACCATGAATTTCTAGGTGAAGTCCATCCTAGAATATCTATTGAGCTGTAAGCTCCAGATGTCTTACATGAGGGTTTATTCCCAGCACCTGATTATGGTGAGTGTTTAGAGCATACATGAAGAAGAGACTTGGTGTTCACAAGCCAACACCAACAGCAAAGAGCTGGTTCTCTTACTGGGTCATAAGCTACTCTCAGTTTTCAGTAACAGTGCTCTGATAAGTTTTGGGGTAAACAGTAGCATCTACTTCTTGGCCCACAAGACCAAATAGAACAGAGTATAGAGAAGCCAGGCCCTTCTGTTATTGCTGAAAAATGGAAGGGAGCCATCTGGGTGGAGAGGCGAGGGGTGCTTGGGGATTCAGACTTGTAAAGAACGTGGGTACAGTGGTCTGCTGTTGACTCAAGGTCTGCTGGGGGAGGCAGAGGGCCAAGGACGTCAGCTGACAGCCCAAGAGGCATAGCCGAAGTGGGGAACACCCTTCATAATCAAATCGGAATACTTACCTGTTTTCCAAGTAACATTAACTGTCTATCATTTGTAATGGAAGGTTAAGACTTCATTGACAACAGCCACATTTCACTCTCCATGTTAACTATGAACACAGGTAAGTCTTGTGGGCCATTCTGAGCATCTTCCTGGAAGATAAACTAAAAGCCACAAACCTTGCTAAAAATTGAAGACATCACAGGCATGCAAATGTCAAGAACACACAAAAGGTTGTTTTGCATGATGTGGTAGCATGATACAGTTAATCTTGAAAATTCATGCTCAAAAACCATGCTGTCAAGTAACCAAAAATAGTCCTGTGATATTTTAAGTAAGCTTGTGGTTTTATAGTGTGCTGCATTTGTAACTATCCTGGGGTACATGCAACAGGTTGGATGACCCTGGTCTGTAACAACATGCTAACATGTATCTCTGCTTAAAATAAAAGATTGTGATTGAAGAGATGCCTCAATAGTCAAAAGAACTTCCTGCTCTTGCAGGAATCCCAGGTTTGGTAATCAGCATCCACAAAAAGTCGCTTCTAACAGCTTGTGACTCCAGCCTCAACCCGTGACACACTCCTTCTGCCTTCATACATACCGGAACATATACAGTGTGCATACACACAAATGCCGGCACTCATGGATACACACACTGTAAATAAATAAGTCTTCTTTTTCAAAGAGCATACAATTGTCTCCCAGTTAAATTGCAAACTAGAAGATGCCTCACTGCTGTGAGCCAACAAAGCAAAAGCCAGGATAAGGGGGAAAAAAATCAACCTTTATTCCAGAGACGAATAACACTGGAACTTCACAGAGACAATAATAACAGGCTGGAAAATGTAGAGAAAAAGACAGGAAACACAGAACAAAGGGAGTAAAGTTTGGGAGTAAACTAAGGGAGACACAAAGTTGGCTTGGAGGTTCTAGAGGCTCTGGTAAGAAAAGACAGGCAGTTCCTGCCACAGGAGAAGCCCATAGCAAATGGACTTTCAAGTTTTGTTGCAAATTTCGATGAGACAGTGTTTCCTTTTGTAGATCTGTCAGGAATAGAAAGAAATCACACTTTAAACAGTTATTCAATTATTCATCTCCCTAGTCCCCCTCTCTCCCTCCCTCCCCCTCTCATGTGGTGTGTGTGTGTGTGTGTGTGTGTGTGTTTGTGTGAGTATTTGTGTGTGTTTGTGTGAGTATTTGTGTGTGTGTGTGTGTATTTGTGTGTGTGTGCACACTCATGCATGCGTGTTTATGCACGTCTGTATCAGAGAAGTCAAAGAACAACTCAGAAGTCCGTTCTCTCCACTATTTGACTGTTGGGATTGAACCCTCAGGCTTGGGGGAAAGCAGAGGTAAGTGCTGAGCCGTCTCTACTTTCTAACCACTCTGTGTGACTCAGAAGACATCAGCTTGGCTCTGTATTGAGAGTGAACCTATTTAAAACTGAGCAGCGACCCTGGGGACTTGAGAACTGGGAAGCATCACAGGCCACAGGACTTGAAGTTAACTAGCCCAATGTGAGAAGCAGCCCTGGAAAGCAACTGTGGTAAGAACAGGTCACCCCATCAATGGGAGGTAACTCAGAGCTTCCCTAGTCCTGTGTCTGAGGTCAGCAGGTGAGTTAACTTTTGAAGCCATCTGTCCTCCATCACTGCCGTGGGGTCCCAAAACTCTGGGGCTCCAGCAGATTACTTTGAAATACTTGTGTAGATCCTAGGGCTGTCACTCTCTCCCACATTCCTAATGTGCTTGGAAGACATCGCCCAACACTAGCCAGCTAAGAGAACAGGGTCTGCCAAGTCCCATAAATGTGCAAGAGCCTGCTCAGCCTTTCAGCAGAGACCTCTGGCATGCACAGAAGGGAAGCTGTTGTAGTAAGGACAGCTCTGGGTGGCAATGGACACTTGTCCAACACTGACAGGCTCAACGGTCTGTGGAGTTTGTCTACTCTTTTTCTCATGATTTACAGCAAGACTTTGGGATACAACTGAGGCAATTTTAAAAAGGACGGTTATAATGTGAGTGTCTACATTCTGAAATCAGGTAGCTCAAATAAAAAACTTAATGATATACATCAAAGTCTTGGAAGCAAAAAACAAAAAAACAAGAACAAACTAAACCTAAAAGCAGTAGATGGAAACAAATGATGAAGATCAGGGCAGAGATTAAAGAAACAGAAGCTAAAAGAACAGTCCAAGAATAAGTAAAAGAAAAGTTGAGTGTTTTAGGGGGGCTAGGTGCAGATGATACAAATAGGAAAAGAAGTTATATTATCCCTGCCTCCAGATGATAGGATCCTATCCTTAGAGACCTCTAGAGACTGTCCCAGCAAGCATAGGTCTGATTTAAAAAGAAAACTTTTAACAGAGTAGCAGGATAGAAAGCCAGCATACAAAAATCAGCAGGCTAAGTCAGATAGCTAAGTACTATGATACTTACCTGGAAAGAGCGGGGATCTGAATTCAATCCCCTGGAATAGAGTAAAAATGTGTGGCATAGTGGTACATGTGTATAATTCCAGTACTTGGAAGACAGAGACAGGAGAATCCCTGGGGGATGGAGGTGGGGAGGACATGAGAGATGAAAAGGGAGAGTTATGATTGAATTTACCCTGCCACAGCCCAATATGAGAAACAGCCCTGGAAAACAGTTACAGTGAGTAGGTAAATGTAGTTCCGGAGTTAAAGTAATCATACTCGTGAGAAAAGTCTTCTAAAATGAAGTGGATGGTTCTAAGGATAACAGCCAAGGTTGTTCTCTGCTCTGCACACTCATGTATGCATGTATGTGTGTGCCTGAACATACACATGTGTATTTAAAATAAATCAGCAACCTTCCCATATATCTCTAATAACTTTGCTGAGAAAGAAATCAGAAAAAATTCCCACTCAAATTGTTAATCCCAAAGGTGCAAAGAAAAAGACCAGGGACCCAAATTATCATGGCTAGATTAAAGCAATTGTTTTTTTATGCATGCAAGTGGGTTGCCCCCTCTAAGGCATTGGATGGAGGAAGATAGGCTTTTGTAGCTCAGGAGTAGGGGGATTACAAATGGGGGAAGGGGCAGGCAAATGGGCGAGGTTACAGAAGCAGACCCTAACAAGGTGGTCATAATAGCTGGCAGTCATAGTAAATCTTTTGAAACAAAGGTAGGGTTGCAAAATGGTCACAGCACCCTCCAGAAACAAAGGCACAGTTGCAAGGTAGTCATAACAACTTTTTGAAACAAACAAACAAACAAACAAACAAACAAAAAAGGCTGCTGTTTTCTGGAACAGGTACTACAGTACCATTTATAATTAGACTGGGCATCGCCCAGTCTTTAAGAAGCAGAGAATTAATTATAAACAAGATTGAAACTTAATTGTCTTTATTATAAGATGGTTTTCAGTCCCCAAATGGAGGCTGATTCATCAAAACCAAAAAGTTGGGAATAAACCTAATCATGAGGGTGAACTTTTGTACAAGGAAAACTTTAAGACAGTGAGTACAGCAACGAAGACAACAGTTGAACACTGCAAGACTTCCTTCACTCATACATGATGGCAGTATTGTGATGGAAATGGCTGCACTATCTAAAGCAATCCGCAGATGCAATACGAGCCATATTAAAATTCCAATAGTTTCTACACAGGACTAGGAAAACTCTATCCTAAAATGCATATGAGAGCACAAAGGACCCTGAATAACCAAAGCAGGCCTAAGTATGAAGCAATGCTGTGCTCATCACAGTATTATTCTCAAATTATATAATAGAGCCAAAGTAATAAAATCAGCATGGCACAATCAATCAGTCAATCAATCAATCAATCAATCACAAAAACCCATATCAGCCAGTGGAACAGAAGGGAGGGTCTAGAATTAAACACAAGTGGCTGTAGCGACCTGTGCTGCAACAGAGATGTTGGAGGACAGACCACTCACCAGACAGCACTTGGAAAATTGAGAATCCACATGTAAAAGAATGAAACTAGATCCGCATCTCTTCAGCGGCACAAAAAAAAGAGATCAATTAATTCAAAATGAACCAAAGATTTTAACCTGAGACTCTGAAATTACTAGAGGAAAAGTTGAGCTAAACACATCAATGCACAGGCATAGGTGAAGGCTTTCTCTGAAGGACTCAAAGAGCACAGGAAATAACCGGCAAATCATTAAGTCAACAAGTGGGATTTCGTGAAAACTATTTTTATAACTTCTGCCCAGTAATGGAAGCAATCAGCAAAACGGTGAGATAGTATACAGAATGGAGAAAATGTTTGACAACTCTGCATCTGGCAAGAGATTACTATCTAGAATCTATAAATAACTCCGAAATTTAAACAGGAGGGAAACAGTAAAAATAAACAAACAAAACTCAACTAATTTAATCCATATATAGGATAATAAGTTACGTAGATATTACTCAAGGAAAATAATATAAATGACCAAGAAATACTTGAAAAAGTGCTTTGACACCCCTAGCCATCATAGAAATGTAAATTAAAACTGCGTTGAGATTCTATCTGACCCCAGGAAGAAAACTACAGATGTTGGCAGTGATGATGTTGGAAAAGAGAAACGCTTACACATTTCTTGTAAGAATAACACTAGTGCTCAGTTAGGGCTAATCAGCCTACGGTGCTTCCTTAAAAGAACAGATAGAAAGAGACATACTCAATATAACTGCATTTGGCTATAAAGAATGAAATCATGTTTTTTGGAAACAGTTTTATAGAACTGGAGATGACGACATTAAACAAAATAAGTGAGACACAGAAAGACAGTATTACATATTTTCTCTTATGGGTAGAATCTGAATTTAAATTTATATATATATATATATATATATATATATATATATATATATATATATATATATATTGTATTTGTATGAAAGTAGAGAGGAGTCTGTGTTGGTTAGTTTTTTGTTTTGTTTTTGTCAACTTGACATAAGTTAGAGTCATCTGGGAGAGGGGAATCTCACTGAGAAAATGCCTCCATCACACTGGCCTGTTGGCACATCCGTGGGTCATTCTTGATCAATGATTGATGTGGAAGAGAGTAGCCTACTGTGTGCTGTATCACCCACGGGCAAGTGGTTCTGGGTTGTATAAAAAAAGCAAGCTGAGAGAGCCATGGAGAACAACCCAGTAAAGGGCATTCCTGCATGGTCTCTGCTTCAGTTCCTGCCTCCATGATCTTGCCTTGCTTTGAGTCCTTGCCCTGATTTCCTGTTGGACCATCAGCTGTTAAGATGAATACACTGTAACCTCTCTAAGCTGCTGTTGGTCACAGTGTTTATCATAGCAATAGAAAACAAACTATGCAGGGTCTGTGAGACAGGATGGTGAGGTCTAAGCGGAGAGGGATTCGGGAACAGGAGTAGTTAGTGTAGTATATATGTCATGGTAACGGGGAGGAAGGTAACCAGTAGAATGGTGCAGGAGACAGGAGGACAGGCAGTGGAAAGTGGACTAATAGTAACAAACAATGAAAGATACATATGAAAACGTCACAGTGAAACTCATTCCCTAGTATAAAAAACTACAGCCCACTTTACAAAATTTTACAAAATCTATAAAGAGAAAAACAAAAGCAAAAATAAAAGCACTTCTGTGTTTTATACATATAACTCTGTGTCTTCCTAAAGAAATGGTTCTCAACTTGTGTGTCACAACTCCTTTGCCAAACCCTATCTCCAAAAATATTTACATTATGATTCTGCTCTCTCTCACAGTGTAAATATTTGCTTTCTTCCCTCTTATCTTCCCTGACTGGATTTCAGCTACACCATGAGGATTATCTTTGACAAGAACATCAGGAAACTCACATCAGGAAATCTGTTTGTCTTAGTTAGGCTTTTACTGCTGTGAACAGACACCATGACCAAGGCAACTCTTATACAGACAACATTTAATTGGCTAGCTTTCTGGTTCAGAGGTTCAGTTTAGTATCATCAAGGCAGGAACATAGTGGCATCCAGGCAGGCATAGTACAGGTGGAGCTGAGAGTTCTACATCTTCATCTGAAGGCTGCTAGCAGAATGCTGTTTTCCAGGCAGCTAGGATGAGGGTCTTAAATCCCACCCCCACAGTGACACACCTCCTCCAACAGTGCCACACCTTCTTATAACACCACTCCCTGGCCCAAGCATATACAAAGCAAAGCACTTAATTGGTTCATCAGCCTCATGTGAGCCTGTACCCTCCTGGGAGGAGACTTCCTGCCTAGCTTTCAGGACTCTGCCTCCTCTTCAGATTTTCACTTCCTCCCTCCTGACTCTTAGCTGCTTCTTGACATCTGAGTCCTCAGACATCCAGAACTACCTCAGACATTCAGAACTACTTCAGACATCCAGAACTACTTCAGACATCCAGAACTACCTCAGACATCCAGAACTACCTCAGACAACCAGAACTACTTCAGACATCCAGAACTACCTCAGACATCCAGAATTACCACAGCCTGCTCTTCCACAGCACCAAATTCCCTTTCAGTTCTGGCCTCGAACACTGTGCAGCCGTGAAGACACTCACCCCAGACTGCTGATCCCAACGCAGACTTTCTCTTGAGCTCTAAACCTGTACACATGCCTTCCCTGGTAAACAATATCCCATGCAAAACAATAACTCAAAACCCACTTGTGCCCTCTCTCACGACCCACCATGCCTGTTTTTGCAAATAGCCACTCCATCCCTTCAATGGTTCCCACAAAGACCTATCACCACCTGATTAGTTGTTTTACCTTTCAACTCTTGAGTTGCCTCATGAATGAACTCAGTGAGCTACTTGAAAATAAAACACTTCTGGAACCCAATCGATTTTTGCCATTACTATCTTGGTCTAAATCACATATGTTACTAGCCTCCTGAGCTGTTCACTTTTCAACAAAAGCCACGGTATCTCAACTCAAACCCTCTAGTGATCCCCTGGCTTATGCAGAGTACAAGTATAGAAAGGTTTATGAGTTTAAGTATATGTATGTAAAGGTTTTTATATAAAGTAATGTATTTAAAGTTTGTATATAAAGGTTTGTACCACCATCTCTCTTCACCTGTAACTTGACCCCTCTTTGTCACAGTCACTCTGACCTTTTCTCCCTAAACAGGTCAGACACCTGTCTTAGTAGGGCTTTTGTACTGAGAAGTCCTCTGTAGCCTTCATAAGACATGACTCATCTCTTCTTACCATCTCTGCCCATGTAACCTCCTCAGAGACCGCTAACAGATGTTCCCTCCTGTCAGCGTGCCTGCGCTGCCTCCCCCTGCTGCTCTCCTCAGCTCTCCCTGACCAGATGCTAGCTGCCCCATGCCATGGTCTTTGTCTTCTTGCTTAATTGATCTTTTTGGCTGACACAGGAAGCACTGAAGAAAGAGTTTTTTTGAAGAACGCCTGATAAATCAACAGGATTTTTAAACACGTCACACATGTTCTTTGCTCATTTTGACAGTAAAGGCAGCAACGGCTGCCTCTCGCGATTATGCCTTCCTTTGTCACTCATGTCCACATTCGTAAGTTGTTACTTGAGCCAAAATTCAGGTCATGCCAATATTTCTCAGAAATTAAATTACATACCATGCCAGCTCTGGAATCTGGCTCTTCCCCCAGGGTTCTAGCACAAGATGAACATGGAGTGGCCCATGTCCTGTACGGGTAGATAAAAAGTCATCTGTGTACCCAGTGGTGCCTCCCTCCCAGCGCTCCTTTCTCTCCTCAGACCCTGTGCACACTGCTTTTGCAGACCATACGACCATAGTGGTGATCACTGCTGGGCTAGACCGCAGCCAGTGACTGGGTGGGCAGGACTAGCCACCGTTGCAAGTGCAGATCCCTCAGGTCATGGGTCAGCCTCCAGTGCTTCTGCACAGGTCTGACTCATAAGATGCATCCAGGGCCCCAGAGGAGCATCCAGTATCCTTGGATACTGTCAAGCAGAAAAGAAAAAGCCAGCAGAAGGTACCATGAAGAATCAACAGCTCGAAGCCACTTTCCTTAAATAGAGGCACAGCTAAGAAGCAGTGCACTAGAGATGTGACACCGTTTGGCTCTTAACATGAACCCATCACCAAGACTTCCTTCTACTTTCATTCTGGAATTTTCTGGGCCTTTCTCATAGCCCTGCCCAGGTATAGGTCCCACTTCTTGGATTTCTGCGCAAGACTACAGAGAAATGCTTACTGTCTGCTAAAGCTGGCCAGTTGAGGAAGGAGTAGAGGTTAGTGGCTGAGAGCTTGGATTGTTGGGTTGCTGGCAAGGAAGACTTTGCCCAGTATTCCCGGTGACCTCCATCTTCTGAACTGTAGCCATAGAAATGGGCCAGGATGAGCGACTGGATGTGGCCAGTCCGGGAGGCCTCAGATGCAGCCACAGGCTGACTTTGTCCTTCCCTCTTTCCAGGGAATTCCTAACATGGTACTGTGGTCCCAGGACACGTGGGCTTGTAAGTCATGAGTGACTAACCTTTTGGGCATTCCTGAGCCTCGGGGCACTAGTTTTCCCTTTGACCACCATGAGAGCCTTCCAGTGCTTCAGCACCTGGGAATGAAGCTCGCCAAGAACCAGTTCTTTCCAGTTCTTACTCCCAGAGTGTACCAGCCCAGCATGCTGCACAGGAGCCTTGCTCAGGGGGCCCAGGGGAATGGGAGGCTAATGCATTCACAGAACTGAGTTTCCAGGGCTCAGAGGACATTTGATCAGGTGCTTTCTGTTCGACTGACATTTCCAGGGACAGCTTGTACCCATGGCACTTTGGACTTCATCTCAAGTTGTTCAAATACTTGTAGCCAACATTCTGCACTGTGTCTGGTAAAGGACACAATGAAAGCAAGCGGCACACCCATGGTAGAAGCTCTGTTTCCCATGGGCAGGGGCAGGGGCAGGGGCAGGGAGCATTCTGGAACTGTTTGCTGGCAATTTCCAGTCTGTCCTTGCAGTTTGCACAGTGCTGCAGGCAGAGGTGAGGGGCTTCAGGAAGAAGATGTGGGTTCAGGGTCTAAGGATGCTTCTGGGTTAGAATGAGTGTCATTTTAGGAGAAGTGCTAGGAAAACCTGAACCGTGTGATAGTGCATATACCCTGTCCAAAGCAACAACTCAGGAGAAAGAAAAGGAGGAGGAGGGAGAGGAGGAGGAGAAGGAAAAAGAGGTGGAGGAGGAGGGAGAGGAGGAGAATGAGGAAGAGGAAGAGGAAGAAAAAGGAGGAGGAAGGAAGAAGAAAGGACAAACAAAGAAGAAAATTGTAGCATCAAATAGAGGAAAAAAATAGGAAAGAATGGAAGCTGTTGACACATCAGTGTGTGCACAGCTGTGAGGATCAGAGCACATTTCCCACTATAGATGTGAATAAAGCCTTGCCCTTGTGTACATAGACATGGGCACTGCTCTTGTTTCTCAGATAGACGGGAGGCTGAACAGGCAGAGCCTGACAATGGATGATGGATCTTCTAATTTGAGAACTTGAAATACTCTAGTTGAAGTCTGTTTCTTAGGCTAATTTCTTTCTCCTAATGATAATAACCCAAAATCTTTCAAACATGGTCATATTTCTTGCCTGGTGGTAGTGGTACACAGCCTTTAATCCTGGCTCTTGGAAGGCAGATAATGGAGCATGTCTATGAGTCCCTGGCCAGCCTGGTCTGCAGAGTGAGTTCCAGGGTAGGCAGGACTACACAGAGAAGCCCTGTCTTGAAAACCCACCCAACCAAACAACCAAACAACCCCATAGTCATGTTTGTAGCTACACTGAACTTCTCTGTTTTGTGTTTTCACACCAGCACCTCATCTTACCTTTCCAAGAAAGGCTTGTGACTAATATGTGCCCTGGAGATACCACTGATGCAGTTTATAAACAAGAGCAGACTCAGATGGGTGTGACGAAGCCCTCATGCCATGAGCACGTGGCTGCAGCGCTGCCTTGCCTAGGAAAGCTGGAGCAACCGAATCCTCACAGAAAATGCACAGTGAACTCTGCGATTTTCTAGAATAAGGATATTGCCTCTCTGCGTCGTAACACACTTCCATCATCCCTTCTCAGACTCTGCACTTCTAAATGACTTCCATTTAGTTTCCAGGAAGTAGAAGATGTCCATGATCTGGCTGAGATTCAGATCCCTTGGGAAGTGAACCTAGCTTTGTGTGAAGGAAAGAGATAGAAGACTCTGGGAGTGGGGTAGGAGGAGTGGGGTAGGAGGAGTGGGGTAGGAGGAGTGGGGTAGGAGGAGTGGGGTAGGAGGAGTGGGGTAGGAGGAGTGGGGTAGGAGGAGTGGGGTAGGAGGAGTGGGGTAGGAGGAGTGGGGTAGGAGGAGTGGGGTAGGAGGAGTGGCAGGGCCTGTGGCTTTGGGAACTGAAGAAGGACAGGGATGTGGGGATGAGGTGGGAAGGGGGGACCTTCTGCCTTCCAAGGCATGATGAGCTCAACAGAAGCCATCGATCGACTTGCTCACTCTATGCCAAGTGGCTGCACAGCTCACTGATACCTCGGCAGTCTGAGAAGGAAGGAGAGCAGCATCAATCGTTGTTGGTACAACAGACAAACTTGGTCACATCAGACACAGGACTTGCCTATGTCTGAAGGCTTTGGAAAAGCATCTGGACAGCATCATGGATGCTCTTGATTTTCCTGGGGGCGGGGAGGGGGCGGAATCTGGGAGTTCAGTCCTCTTCCTTCCCCCACAGCTGTCACAAGGCTCAGGAGCAATCCTGAGCCTCAGAGTCCCAGGCTCCTGGCCTGAGGCTCTCCATTCCTAAACAAATGCTTTGTGGGTGAAAGAATAGCCCTTAACTGCTGTGCAGATAAGGGATGGCAACTCAGTGTGCTCTCACCCTCCCATGTACCTGGTACTTGTTAAACCTGACAGTTTCATGGTCCTTCCAGAGAGATAAGATTTCCACCTTGTTGATGTGATACAGGTGAGTTAAGTGCTCACCTCAGCCTTGTGTCTAAGGAAGTAGAACCTTGAAACGTCACTGGGGTTGTTTGTTTGTTAGTTGCTTTTTAAATAGAGTTAACTGTCTGGTCCACAGACATTTGGACCCTGAGGGACATGTGAAGCTGTCAGTTGTGGGAAGATGTTGCAATGACTGGATGGTGTTGCCTTGAAACCAAACAGGAATCTTCAGACACATGTTTACCTTCTGTCTATTTTCTATTGGCTTTTGTTGGATATAAGAGGCAATAGGGTTTGAATCCTCATAAAGCCCGGCACATGAAGCCCGGCACATGAAGCCTGGCACATGCCATGTGCATAATGTGTCTCTTACCCAGCATGCTGCTCAGTCAGTTGTCAGAGGAAGCTACGGGCTCACAAGTGTCAGAAATGTCCTGGAACTGGGGAAAGGAAGAGTTCAACTCTTGGCACAGATGAAGGAGACCAAGCAGAGAAATACCATCAATAAAGTTATGTCAAGTGCTAATTATAAGATACTAGGAATTAGCCAGACTCCCTGGTATGCAGACAGGTAGAGAAAGAATTCATGGCTGGCTAATAAAAGTGGCAGATTTCCAAGGTGGCCAGCTTCTTCCTTGCTTTGCCTACTTGAGACAAAAGTCTGGTTGCTTAAAATAAAGGTCTTGATGTCTCCCACCAGCAGGACTCTACTGAGGGACTGCCTCAGCAAGATTGAGGACAGAACAGGACATGTTACATAGCAGTTGACAACCAGTCAGCCATCCTATTTTTTCTCAAACTGATCTGACCTAAATCAAGGGAGGAAAATTCTTTCAGAGATGTTAAAACCCCAGCCTTGAGGAAGAAACTGGGTTTTTCTGTTTTCTGATTCCCCCACTTTCTTTCTCAGATGGTCCTTTTCTCTGTGTGCTTGTTATGCATGTGTTTCCTCACCCCCAATCAATGTTTTTCTTTTTTATTATTAGATAATTTTCTTCATTTACATTTCAAATGCTATCCCAAAAGTCCTCTACACCCTTCCCCCACCCTGATCCCCAACCCACTCACTCCCACTTCTTGGCCCTGGCATTCCCCTGTATTGGGGCATATAAAGTTTGCGAGACCAAGGGGCCTCTCTCAACGTTTTTCTTCCATTGCTCATCCCTTCTATTTGCTCCTGTTTGCAGTGTTGAACTTCTCTGCAGCTACCAGCTGTGAGGTTGTCTTGCCTCTTAATTCTCTAACTGGCAGAGAAAACAAACCCCAAATCAAGGTCCCTAGACTGTATCAATGATGTCAGTCAGAGGTGGAAGCTGGCTGCTCTAGATACAGGGCATTAACAGCCTTGTCCAATGGGAAGAAGGAGAGGAACCCTGGCCCATAAGCAAACCTAGATAGTCCTCAGTTGCCCTGTGCACAGGCCTTTCCTTCTTTCTCAGCGTGGTGCTGGTTTTGATAGCTAACTCCTGGGCCTGAATATGCAATGGTCCCTGTGACTATTGAGTGGAGCTCTGCCTCAGTGGCTTCCTTGCTCAGAGTGTGGTAACTGGAGTATGCTCTTGCTTCTCAGCCATCCTTCCTGCCGCAGCTGCAATTAGACCCAGGACTTCATGGGATGCGGTGCCCTGTTGATAGCCTTTTGGCCAGGAAATTCCTTCCCTGGAAGCTGGGCTTCCATAGAACTGTGATCTCCTCAATCTTTTTTTTTTCTAGAAGATTCTCTCCCTGTGCTCTTGCTAGGATGGCTTGAGAGCTTGGTGGTGACCCAGGACAACATATGGTCAGAAATCAGGTTTCCAGAATTATGCCAAAATCCAGTGCTTAGCGGTTTCCCCTTGTTTCTAGTGTTCACTGGAGACCATAGGCCTTCTAGTTTGGTGATATTCTCTAACTGGATCTGGGCTTTTAGTAGTAGTCTCCTTGGCCCCAGATTCACTGGTAAGAGTTACCAGCTCTACAGAGTTTCATGGAAATTTCCAGCTCCTCAGATCAAACCTAAAGCATTGCAAGACATTTCAATTCTGCATTGAACAGAATTTTTAAACAAACAGCCAAAGGTTACATAAATTGCCACCCACTGCAACTCTCTGACCTATAGCTTCAGAGGGGTTGGGGACACATTTCCGGACGTAAACCCTAGGGCTCCTTCGAGCACTGAACCTGCACCATTCTGGAGGGCAAGGCATGTCTAATTACATGTCTGCAGGCTGATGGGGCTGGAAACCACCTTTGCTCCTTCACCTGTGAACCAAAAGCCCTGCCTCTGCATTTTAGCATCTCTTAATTCTGCTGACGCTTCCCAGCGCACAGCTCTCCATGGCTTTGAATGCATGTGTTCCTGGGACTTCAGATTCCCAAACTCCATCCTTTATTCTCAGTTCCTCTAGCCTCAGCAAATCCGTTCTGTTCCAGCCTGGCTACCAGTGGCTCCAGCACCACCCACACAGGTGTCACAGGGAGAAACAGAGCCTTCGCATAAGCAGATAGAAAGAACAGAGGGAGAAAATAGAATAATAAGATGCTTCAAAGTAAAAATAACAACACAGTGCCTTCCGCCATGGTCCTTCTCTACATCTCTCAACCTGGACGTTACTCAGCTTGCCTAGTGATCAGTGGGAATGTTCCAGAAAGACTGGCAACAGCTAGAAGCACGAGCTGCTAAACAGGATGCATATCAAAGCAAGGCAGCCTTTTAGCAGGTCCCAGCATTGGAATGTTCCTTCCCCTTCGGTTCTGTTCACATTTTCACACCATTTTCAGCATCAAAGCGAAGCAAAACAAGATAGATGTCTTCAAGTGCTTTCTGTTGTTGAGCACATCCAGAGCCTAGGTAATTCACAGAGGAAAGATGGGTACTTAGCTCATAGGTGTGGAGGCTGCGAGACTAGGGTCAGTGGCTGCATCTGGTGGATGACCTTGGGCTTGCCCACAACGCTGTGGAAAGGGCAAGGGCAAGCAGGCACTTGAGAAAGAGAGACAAGGTTCTGGGTTGCTGTCCTGAAAGGAAGTTCCTATCTCTCTTAGTGATAAGGTCATTAGGTGATAAGACACTAAGGACTCTCTGAGGGACCTTATCACTAGGTGATTGACTTATCTCTTGGCTCTACCCCTGAGCACTGCCACGTGGCAATCAACTGTCAATTTGGCATTTGGAGAGGACAGACCAAACTCAAATGATGGCAACAGAAAGAAAAGAAAAACAAAACAAAATAACATTCACAAACAAACAAACAAACAAACATAAAACGGTGTATTCGGTAGGTCAGAGGGGAAATATATCCCGAAGTGTTGAGGAATGCCTTTTGGTAGGCTCATATCCTGCTCATGCAGCTTCTGTCCTGAGAAGAGTCAGAGGGAACTGCCAGTGTTAGGGACAACTCTGGTCTTGAATGATGACCTTTGGAGACCATCGTCGATGTTCAGTGTAAGGAAAGCAGGTTCAAGGACTTTTGTATTTTGTAGCAAGCAGAACCAGAAGCCTGGAGGCGATCCAAAGTACTGGCTAAGGCCAGGCAGAGTCTGAAAGAATAAATCCGAACCACTGAAAGTTGAAATGGGTGGAAAATATAATTTGTAGAATACTGTTAAACACTTGTTTTTAAAGAATGTTAGGAGAGCCTGGAGAGCCACCCGAAACACTTGGAATTTCGGATTTGAACGATGTCTGCCCTTCCAGCAAACTTTGCAGCCTGTCAGCTTCTGAAGCAGAAAGACCTGCTGTGTCTAATCTGAGGTTCCCCTCTGGGTACACGCACAGTAAACACTGAATAAAGACATTGTACATGAATTATGAGCTAATACATTTGATTTTCGTCTTTGATAGACGAGATTTGTTCATACTTATGACGTGTACTGTGATATTTTACTTCTGGGTAAATGGATAGTGCAAACATCCATGGTTTCATTATGATCCATTCATTCAGAATCTTCTAACTAGCTGAGTTGTTGTTAACTCTCTTTACCTTGCAGAGCTGTAGAGTACCAGAATTTGCCAATCCTGTATCTGAAACCCCCTCAAATATTCTCACAGCATCCCTCTCTAGCCCTTGTCCCACTCCATCCTCAGCCACACCTTCTTGCTTCCCCCTCCTCTGGTGTTCTCCAACAAATCATTCTTTGCCCAAGATTCTCCCTAGGCCAGCGGCCAAGAGCAGGCCATTCTCTGCTGATCTTCCTTAATGGACCAGGAATGATCCCCAGCTCTGCTCCACCCCGCTTCCCTCACATCCCTAGTCCCATGTCTCATCTCTAGTTGATAGGCATCTATGGTCTGCCGGATAAGAGCTCTGCCACCAGGACCTTGTCCTCTGTACCACACCTGTAGCTCTTCATGCGAGGAAGCCATCTGAGGAGACCTAACTCTTCTATGGGCTTGTTACTCCAAGTCTTCCTCCATCTCTCAATCGCATCCAAATGCATCTTCTTTCTCATTGGTCAAAGACTGGCTTACTGTGCAAAAGAGGAAGAGACCCAAAGCCTCCCTTGCATGTTAGGCATTTACAGAACGGGGCCTTACTATGAGGTTGCTCATAAGCCTGGGGATTCCCCAGTGGTCAAACTATAATCATGTAAATAATGTGGCAAGCTAATATTTCTCTGAAGTCTTTCATATAAATACATTTGCAAGGAAAATATTGTATTGGCACAAACCATAAGATCCACAGCATTTAATATAAGTAATACATTTTAAACCATTTAATATAACATATGATTAGCATGCCTTGGAGCATTGAGTCACAAGGTTACATTCTCAATCCTGGGCCTAAAGGCCTAATTTTACTGTTTTTATGTTACACTTTTTCAATACCATAACCTTCCAAATAACACACCATAGCTCTGAATAAAATGGAATATATTGGGCTGGAGAGATGGCTCAGTAGATAAGGGCACTGGCTGTTCTTCTAGAGGTCCTGAGTTCAATTTTCAGCAGCTACATGGTAGCTCAAAACTATCTATAATGTGACCTGATGTTCTCTTCTGGCATGCAGGTGTTACCTGCAAACAGAGTACTCATGTACATAAAAATTAAATCTTTACAAAATGGAATATGCCATTTTAACAAGGTGTATATAAAAATGCCTGGTCAGAGGCCTTGTTCATGAGTCTTTTGTCTGGCACTTACCAAGAAACACATGGAGAAGAGGGTAGCCCTTTAGCTCTGTGCCGCGTGTATATGAAGGAAAGAGGAAAACCTTACAAAGGGTAGTAAATCGAACTGAGATGGAAATGGTCCTCGTGGATATCAGCTCTCTCCCAAGACAGTTAGGCCAGCACTCTCCACTGGGATGTCCTACTAGGATAGTGAATGCAGGCCTGTATGTCATCAGATTTCTATCCTACAACACAATATTTGAAGGCATGTGAGAAGAAAGATTTATTTTAACTCACTTTTTTCATTTAACATTTTTAATGATTTATTTTTATTTTATGTGCACTGTTGCTTTATCTGCGTGAGTGTCTATTGAATCCCCTGGAACTGAGTTTCAGACAGTTGTGAGCTGCCATGTGGTTGTTGGGAATTGAACCTGGGTCCTCTGGAAGTTCAGTAAGTCCTCTTTACGACTGAGACATTTCTTCAGTCCTTAATATGCAGTTTTTGAGGTTCTGGCCTATGATTGCTTAATGTAGAAAAAGAGCAAAGGAAGGAACACTAGGGGCCCAAAGTCTGCTTCAAGGCTACTCCTCTGATGATCTGAGGCCCACCCATCAGGTCCTACCTCCCAATGTTTCCACCTTCCAAAAGTACCACCGTGGGTGGGTATCAAGCCTTTAGCATATGGATATCTGAAGTCTACCTCTGGACAATGTGTAGTACTCTGTGACTGTGGAAATCAGCCTCACAATGGGGGCTTGAGTATGGTACTTCTCAAGCTCTGTAGGGAACCTCAGTGCTCAGTTTATCGGTAAATCATTGCTGTAGGGCAATAGCACCCGGGCTTGAGGGAGAATCAGAAGGTCTCCAATGGCTTCTTAATATATGATTTATTCGCATCTCAAAGTCTCTGATTCAGCAGGTGAGGGTGGGACCTCAACAACACACAATCCTAATGGGTTCCAGGAGACAGAGTTAAATCATCAGAGCCTTAAGGTAAGGGAGACCAGGGCTCACAACCTGGACATTTGATCTTGTTGAAAGGTGTGGGGCTTTGTGCTGGTGGTGGTCCTGAGGTCAAGAGGCAAAGAGAGAGGGTGAGATCAGAAGGGACGTTCAACATCTGGGGTATTGATGTGGATCTTGGCTGTGCCTTCAGAAGAGTAAGCCCTCTGGTTTAGGGTTTTGTTTTCTATGTTATTTCAGCCCTTCAATCAAGCTTTCAAATATTAAATGGAAACTTTTAGAAATAATTCATAAGTTCACACTGAGTACCATTCTGAGGAGATTGAAAGCTCTTGTCTCTGCTCCATCCCATGCAGGCTATGAGGTAGCCTTTGTCCAGTAATCACTTAAGAGCTACCTTAGTCACCAGAGCCACTGGAAAATTTTCAGATTTAGTGTTCAAGCAGCCTTGACAACTCTCTCCAACTTTTTCAGAGAGAAGCAAGTGTCATTATCTGCAATGACTCTTTGTCCAGAGTGTGGAAAAATATTGCTGCTCTTGATTTGACGACTTGTAATCTGACCCAGGAGTGACAAGATCCCAGAACCAGACAGCTTTGGGCTCAGCTGTACACAGCTGTAGCCTTTGTCTCTATCTCTTCACAGTCCCATCCTCAGAGGGGATCATGAGACTTTCTTCCCTCCCACATGTTCAGCCAGGAAACCTACTGGCTGGCCTTTTGAGATGGTGAATAGCTAGCCAGGCCTCTGTTCTATGCATTTTGTCTTGGGTCCTCTGGTCCTTTGACTTGCTCACCTGCTCTGAGGGAGTATTACATGAGATGGAAGAGGTACGTTCCTTCAGACAGTTTCTTTGGTCTGCAGTGTCTCCTTGACAGATACCTTGTTCTCTCTCTCTCTCTCTCTCTCTCTCTCTCTCTCTCTCTCTCTCTCTCGTCTGTGTGCATGTGTATGTGTCTCTCTGTGTATATGTCTCTCTGTGTGTGTTTGTCTCTGTCTTTCTGTACCTGTGTGTGTCTTGTGTCTCTGTGTCTGTGTGTGTGTGTCTGTGTCTGTGTGTATGAAAGTGTCAGCCGAGGCCAGAGGAGTGTTAGATCCCCTGGAGCTGGAACACAGGCAGTTGTGAACCTTCTTGAGCTAATCTTTTCATTCTCCCTGTCTTAGGGATAAAGGGGCTAAGGCTTAGGACAGAGAAAGACTCTCTCAATGTCACATAGCTCAGCGTAAGTGGTATTATGTGCAGCTGCTTCTGTGTGACAGAAATTTTAGCTGGTTCTTTGTGTTTTTGAGAGTCCAGGAACAGGGCAGTAGGGAGACTGCTGTGAGTGCAAAAAGCACCGCTGCTTCCTGAGAGATGAGGCAATGGCTCTCTATAGTCAGGAGTCCGTTACCATACACTTCTACAAGGATGGGCTTCTGACTGGATTCTTTGTAGGTAGGGAGCTGACAGAAGGGGAGGCCTGAGGTACTCAGGTTGTCTCTCCAAGGTGCCCCTAGGCTTTGCAAGTTCTCTGAGTGTATAGTTCACACTGGAGAAACTACACACCCATCCCAGCTCCTCTTTACCTTGTCTCTGTAGCGCACCCTGCCTTCCTGTTTCTCTCCCAAGTTCACTTTTCTATCCTTTGTTCCCTGCCTCTTCCTGTCTTTTCCTCTGGCGCATGGTGATTGGATAGAGAAGATGTAGAACTCATTTTCATACCCCTAGAGCTGTGGTGGAATGTTTGGGGGAAAGAGGCCCAGAAGGGCTTAGCACTTATCAAAGACACATCAGCATCTGGGTGGTGAACTTCCTGTTTAGACAGCCCTTCTCTTCCCCGGAGGCTCAGCTGAAACTGGACAGCTGTGGCTTGGGCAAGCCGCCGGGCTCCAGAACTTACATGGAGAGCCCATCTCTTACCTTCAGCTCTCTGGAATCCCAGTGCCAATGCCTCTCTTCTCTGCATACTGATTTCCCATGTTTCTCTGTCAGGAGGTCCTAGGCTGCCACGTTCTTATTACTGGAGCATGACATTTCCCCTGCTGGCCCGCAGATTGGAGTGGCTGATTGCAAACCTCTCAGAGACAGAACCTCTTGTATCTAATCTGTGACAGCACCTATTTAGCCCCTGCAAATGTATTCATCCTTACCAGGTTCTCCATACTTCCCCAGGGTCCTGATGATACAGTCTGGAAAGCCAAAGACCTTTGACTTTTTATATATACCCTTATGATGTTCCCAGGCTGATGGGAATAGTGGATAAGAATACAAACTGACAAGAAGCTATGACATATTAGTCTGTGGTTTGGGGCAAGTAGGAAGGGACAGGGCAGGGCTGAAAGCCAGATATAATCTGCACAGGGAGTGTAGGAGTCTCTTGAAGGGGCAGGTGTTAGGGGACCCCAGTGTGCTGAGGAAAATCGTGAGAGGCAAGGATTACTAGACCTGTTGGCTCCTGAAGGGAGCTTTTATTTTATTCTTCTTGTCAAGAAGAGAATGGCCGAATCAATGCTCAGTAATCAAATTGGCTGTCGGAAGCTTTGGGCTGCCTCGTAAGGATCTGGAACCATAAAAGACCCTGTTGTATGATATGCAACATGTAGCTGGACTGTAATTTAGTGATGACCATGGACTGCGTCCCAAGATGTCTGGGTTGTCACACATATGAGGGAGATCCTTGCTCTTCTCAGCAGCAGGGCCGTCTATGAGCAGAAAGGGAAAGTGGCGGTCAATCTGGCATAGCCGTGAAAATGGCAAGAGCCATGAAGGCGGCACAGCTGTTTGATGTGGTCCAGCAACGCTGAGGCGGCTGTGCTTAGCTGCTGTGTGCGCTTCTTCCACTTCATGTTTCCTCTGATCTCTGCGTGTTGCACCTCTCCCTGCCTCGGGGGACTTCTTACATTATCATTCATTACGTCTTTCCCCCAGAAAATTATTTTTATTAAGAACGTAACCTTATCGGGTCTTACTTGAGAGTCTTCCTTGCCGTGGAGTTTGTGGACAGCCCAGAGTTCTTTGGGCACACCTGCCCATAAGTAAACTCAGAAACAAGAGATTCTGCAACAGATCAGATGACAGGCTTCCTCTGATGTGTTGTCCATAGGACATTGCCCCCAGAGAAGAAAAATTTAAGAAGTTAGTTTGCCTAAAATAACCTTTGATAATACATATAGATGATATAAAACTAATATAAAAGTATAAGAATTTGCCAATCATAAGAGGGAGGGATCCACATTAAGTTACAGTGAGGTCTTTTAGCTAAAAACCAAAGAGAAAACAAATTAGCCTGTAGCCTGGGAGAGCTTCAGACTTTATGTTAGATTAACTCACACGTTGTACTTCACTATATGGTTGGGGAGTCACTGAGACTGCCTCAGAAAGTCTTCTATCTGTTTAACGTTTCATTTTCCTGAATAATAGAATGTCAAATATCATAAATCCTCATGTAGTCTAAAATGATTTGAGATTGATAACAACTGTTCTCTCTGTACTTGTAACACTTGCCCAGGGACAAAAATAATACGATCTATGGTTTTTTGAAATCATAAGTTTGCCTCTTTTGTGAAATCTGTATAAATAAATATCCTGGTTGCTAGTCAGAGCAAGATTCACCAGCCACAGTCTCTGACTCATTCGTCCATTGCTCCCTTCCCCCTGTTCTTTATCTCCTCTGCTGGGACCTGTTTGTCTACTGGGGCTGGCTCCTAGCCACTCGTGCCCAAACAGGGACCCTGAAGAACTAAGTCTAGCTAGATGGCTGGTCCTCAGCAGTAGTCTACACGACACTGGGTGGGATGGTCAAGAAAGTGGCTTCTGCCTTTCTGTCTGGAGGCATGTGTGTCTCAGTTTGCCTCTCTAACTTCAGATCTGGTGACTCTGTTATTGCTGGCATCAGACATGCTCCACTGACCCACAAAGTGGATTTCTCAGTGTCTGGGTACAGAATGATTGTGTGAAATGAGATGCACAGTAAGGACTGGGCACCAAAGAACTGTCCCTCTGTCCTTGCCACCCATTGGGGTGACTCAGTTTGACTTTCATTCATGACAATCCTTGACCTGAGCAACAGTCCCTTATTAAGGTGGGCTAGCTGTGATGCACTCAGTGACCCCCTGCAAGATGCTCGCTCCCACCTAGTCACTCAGGCTGGCAGGCAGCATTCTGAGGATCTTATCAGAGTCATCATTCTTCCTTAGAGGCAAAGCACACGCAGTCCTTTCTGAATGGTGGCAGATGGAAGGCTGATACTTCTAAAGAGGATGAAAGTTCTTTGCCACCCAGTTGGGAGCCAACTGGGACCTAGGGCCCTTCAGGCAAGGACAGACAGAGAAAGGTCTGAAAGAAACCAGAGGTTGGGCCCTGAGCCCCAAGTGAGCTGAGCTCGGGCAGCTCCCCTTGCAGAGTGGTGAATTCTGTCTTTCTTCATCGCTTTTTCCACTATTTACCCCGACAATCAAAGCATCACAGAAGTGTGACTTGAAATGCTGACATTGTAGAAAAACAAGAGCTGAAAGTAAGACCACCCAATGTTTCTGTCTGGGCCCCTACAGAGAACAGAGGGCAAGCTGGGCAAGGTCAGCTCAGAATAGCTAGTTACCGCACTACCGACAAAGGTAAAGCCAGCACAGGGAAAGATGCGGTGGTCCAGGATGAGTACATGGTAAGTGCTCACTCCAGCAATAAAGCCTGGATCACCTGCCCTGAAGACATCAGAGAATAAACTCAGCTAACTCCCTGTGCCTCTCCAAAGCCGTGAGTGCAGCAGACTGCAGTGGTTATACAATGGAAAGGTCCCAGAGCCAACGTCTTCTGAGAACAGGTTGGCTCTGGAGAGAGAGCGGCTCTGTACTCCAGTGGGTCCTCTGTTGACAGCTTTCTCTCTTCAACCCTCCCAAGGACTGGTCCTCGGGTCCCCCATCAGCCCTGGATTTCTTCCCTGCCAAAGTCCCTGCATCTTCTTGGTAGCACTCACACTTTGTGGTTGCCTGAACAGAATGAAGGCTTTGCTTCACTCACAGGAGGAACAGAAACAGAGGTTAGTGGGGCATAAAAAAGGCAGGAAGTGGGTGAGGATTCTGTCTGGACTAATGGGATGCTGATACATGGAAGGGATGATAGGCTGAAGTGTCTTACAGGCTTCAGGGTGTGAACTCCACACTCAATTCTGGAAATCCTCCCAAAGGCTTTCTGGCTACACACACACTCACACACATGCATACACACACACACACATATACACACACACACACGCACACACGCATACACACATACTCACACACACACACACACACACACACACGCATACACACATGCATACACACACACACACACACACACACACACGCATACTCACACAACTATACCCAAACACACAATGGCACAGTGACTCTCCTGATATACTTGCTGAGCCTCTGTCTTTCAAGCTGGGCTAAGTGCCATACTGTAAGCCGACGTGACCTTTGAGTGCAGGGAGGCAGGATGGAAAGATTCTACCACCACGATCTTCTGGAGATGGTGGCTGGGAAGGCAGGCTGACTTTCTGATTCCTCAGACACCTGGTTGTCCAGCTGTTCATACCCTGGCTCTGAGTCTCATTCATGGATGTCCTTCCCATCTGGAAATCACTGGGAGTATTTTGCTGCCTCACTGGAAAGTGCTGGAAGTGGTGAGCATGGAAGACATCAGTGCTGCTTGGTATCTGGACTCTGACTGATGCCAACTATGGCTGATGAACAACAGATTCAAAATCGGCAGGTGACAGGAGCCGAGGTCACATCCATTTAAGCATAAAGCTGTATTTACCTTGAAGAAAAAATGAGACTATTAGTAGCTAGTGAACAGGCAAGGAACGTGTGAACTTTGGTAGGAGAGGTGACATAAGTCCCTAAGACTGTTGCTTCAACTCTTGTCAATTGGTACATTCTAGCCCTGGGCAGAGGACATAAACTGTCCCTCTAAGGACTTCTCATCTAGCCAGGGAGCTGGCCTCTTTCCCTCTTCTGCATACCCCTACTCTTGCACAGGGCTCATTCACTGCAAGTCTAACATGGCTGCCCTCAAAATCCCTACCTTGTCCCCATATCTACTTCCAAACTCAGTGTCCCAATCTGCAATTGCTACAATCAGTCTGATAACCCATAGAGAGCACACACCAAAATCTGACTTGAAGACAGTGGTGTGGAAGCCTGGAGAAGGCGGGGAAAAAGAAAGAAGTGGGGGAAATGCTTGGAAGAAGTAACCTTTTAGTTTCCAGCATGCCCCATCTCTTCCCAGGTCAGACTGCGTGGTATGCAGGAGGTCCTCAGTAACAGCTCACTGTGCATGTGTTAGTGGGAAGTCTTCTCACTTTCCCAGAATCACTCATGATGAAAATCAGCAGATTTCTTCCAGTCTCCCTCCTTCTCTTGCCACAGTGTCCTAACTCAGATCCCTGCCACCTTCAAGCTGCGTCGTGTGACAGCGGGGACAGTCCACGAGCTCCTTTTGGGATTTTGGGATTTTGGGATTTTGTGACAATGCAAAAGCAGTAAGCTGGAGTAGAAGCATCCATAATTTGACTCTTTCTAGGCTCATGTTCTGTGGTATGTCATTCTCTTGTGGCATGTCTTCCCTGCTTGGTCGGGAAGTCAGTACACTTCCTTCTGGGCCACCAGGAGAACAACACAGGCACAGAGGACTACACGAGGGTGTGTGGGAGTTTGGGGAAACTGAACGCATTTCAGCTTACAACGTGTTAATCAGGAAACAGCCCTTGATAAACCAGGGAGGAGATACATCTTAACACCCCAGTGTCTCCCCTTCAACCTGGTCCTGCAATCCACCTTTGCTACCTAATCACCTCAGGCCAAGTTTGTTATTATTTGACATGGAAATGAGTGAATGTGTCAACTGTGCCCTGGGCTCTGAGCTGATGATCTTCAACATCAGAGCATGTGGCCTTCCAGAGCACTGTGGCAGAGTCTATTACCATCTCCCAAAGTACTGAAGAGAAAGCAGAGCTCCTAGGCCGAACAGCAGGCTGGGTTCCTTCATTGCCTCTGTGGCTGGGCTGCTCAATGCGTGGTTATCTTGGACACTATATTTTATGTCTTTTTAATTTTCTCTATGGTATATTAGTTTTATATCTTGAAAGAAAAAAAAAAGATCTCTTTGGCAAGAGAGTCCCTGTCCCTCCTGGAACTAGAAAATTCTTTTGGTTAGCCTGGAACATGTTTGACCTGCAAGCGAATCAGTCAGAGCGGCAATAGTTTGGATCTAGACTCTCTTCCGAGGGTCTCCTAATACATATTTAGTCCCATGATGATTATGAAACATTTAAGGTATCTGTATGGTCTAGGCTATTAGGTCTTTCAGTCATGGGGGGAAATGCCCTTGAATAAGATTTAGGATTCTGGCCCCTTCCTCAATGATTTCTGCTCCCTGGTCATGAGGCCAGTGGTTCTGTTAGCACCCCTGAGATCCCCTGCCCATGTGGGCCTATGCACTGAACTCCAAAACAACACTGCACAATCATGCACTAAAATCTTTAATGCCAGGCTCCAAAATACATCCTTATTATAGAGAAAGCTGATTCACACAGAATCCCTCTCCTTTCGCTGCCTACCCCACCACAAGAGGCAATACTTACTTAATTTAATTATTCAAGGGTTCGTTTTATTTGTTCTATCCCTTGTCTTCAACCAAATTCATTTCTAATATTCCCATTCTCAAGTAGACAGTATTGGGTGAATGAAGATACTTGGGAGATAATTAATCTTGGAGGCAAAAGCTGCACTATGGGGTTAGTGTCCTCATGACAGAGATCCACACAGATGTGAAGAGATAGAGAAGGCACCGCCACCAAGCCAGCTTCCTTGACTCTGGGCTTTCCAGACTCTAGAGAAATAAAGTTTCACTTTAGAAGCCTGTTTCTAGAATCTGTGAGCTTGACCGACACTTGTCTTGTGTTCTCCTCTGTCTTTCTTTGCCACAGCTTGAACGACCACGTCATAAAGTGATTGAAGACAGGCTCCCAGATCTCATTCAAGCATTTGTAGCTGTTCCCCAAAGCCTAGCCGTGTACTCATGAGAGGCCCTTTCCTTGGACGTTCTGACACTGGTGGATCTGTCCCAGTCTTCTTCCTGGCGGGCCCTTAGCTCCCAGCTGACATTCTCTGTCTCATGCTTACACTTGCTGTTTCCTACAAGAAAGGCCATTTCCCGACATTTCATATTGCGTCCCTTGGTCATGTGATGCGTGAAACCTCCATTTGAAAAAAAATTAGTTTGCCCTACTGTGTGCCCAGCTCTCTGGTCTCCTCTTCTGGCCAAATCCTCCTGAAAAGGTACACCCCAGCAGTGTCCAGCTGAGGGAAGGTGGACACTGGGACACCCCAGCAGTGCCCAGCTGAGGGAAGATGGACACTTCACTCCTGTGACCCCTGCCTGTTTCTGTGATATCCTCACCTGAGTCCCATGACTCGGTGAAACCACGTTTCCCCCTGAGCTCAAAGAGGTAATTTCCCCTCTTCCTCTCCAGGGAGGGGAAAAGGTGGGGGCAGAGAAACTGCCCACTTCATGGCCTTCAGAAAGCAAGAGAGCGAGAGATGAGGGATCCAATGTCCCCTCCAAAGGTCTGGCCCTAATGACCTAACTTCTTTTTCCCACAATTTCTCCCCTCTTCAGAGTTCTGTCATCTCCCGATAGTGTCCTGGTTTGATGGCCAACCCTTGGGACATTTCCCAAGACCTTAGACAACACTCTTAGCTTCTCATCTTTCTCCCCTGACAAGGGTGGGAAAGGCCCCATTCATGAAAGATAGTCTCCACACCTATGGCAAATGAAACATCTCATCGCTGAAAACACAGAAACAGATAGAAGATCTGTACAAACAGGTTCTGCTAAGTCCCCACATTGTTACCATTATATTAAATGCTTTGTTCCCAGTTATACTTGTCTCTGACCAGACTCTCCATCAGAAGTGAACAGGTCTCATGGCTCAAAAAACGATATAAAATTAAATGTGTATAGTCTCTTGTAAATTGGCCCTCTATAGGACCCTCAGCCTAGTAAAAAGTGAGAAATGGAATCTGTCCTCCCCTACTTAATGCTGGCCCTCACCTGAGTTGGGGAATTTTAGAGAGAAGATCGTGTGAGAGTCCAGATCTGTTCAGGATCACGTATGCTACACAAAACAACACCTTTCAGGCATGTCTTGCCTTGAGCCACTTTAGAAAGCAACAAGTTTGATGTGAGGTTTCCCATTTTGATTCTAAGTATTAAGATGGAATATGGAGAGCCTTTTGGGGTGCTGCTTGGCAGGAATCTGACCCTGGCCAAGGACAAGGAAATGAGCTTCAGACAGGAATCTGACATTCGCCATGGCAAGGAGGTAAGCTCAAGCAGAATCTGACATTCGGGCATGATAAGGAAGTACGTTTCAGCAAGGATCTAACTTCGGGCTATAATAAAGAAGTAGGGTAGGGCAGAAATTTTAATCTTAGGATGGAACAAAAGAAGTAGACTTCAGTCAAGATTTTGGGCTCAGGTATTTTGGTCAATATGATAAGCCTTTGGAAACAACTTTCACAGACAGGTATAACCACAGGATTCTGCTTACTGCCTTGCTAGTTCCTTAATGTACTGCCTGCCCTTATTACTTGCATATAATTAAAATGGTATAAAAAGCAGATAGGAAAAATTAAATTTGCCTTCAGTCTCAGAATTGACTGGGGTCATGCTACAATGTTTTTTAACTGTCTTTTTTCTTTTTAATCCTTACTCCCTCGATGGAGAACCTGTTGACTGACTGAGCGGACTTGGTCAATGGAATGTCTGTATAGCTTGTTTTTACAGGCAAGCACCTAACATTTTTTAGAATGCCAGAAGACACAAATAAGTCAATAATACATCTGTGCTAACAAATGACGACATCTTTGAATGTATCAAGCAATATTAGGAACACCAGACACACTAGTGTATCAGTCACTTCAGATGGGAACACCCTGGGATCATATGAGAAAGAGCACCAGTATGAGATGTCGTGACAAGTCGGCTGACCTGTCACTCTGTCACTAGTCACAAGCCTCCTAGAGGAATATTACCAAAGTGAAAGCTATCTGTCTGCTCTGGACCTCTGGCTCGAGTGCAGTTTCTCCTGTCTGTGACACACAGCCCACTTGAAACTGACACTTTAAAACAGCCGGCAGTGGGGACCTGCATCTGTGCCACAAGCTGCCCTGTGCCTACAGGTTTATGAGGTTTCTTATCTGGGACCCGATAGAGGCTTCCCTTGGTCCTTATCAACTTACTGCCTCTCAGAACTCTGCAACCCCCTTAACCCTTCCTTACCCTGTGTGTGTGGCATATGTGTGAATTATAAAAGTGTAGCCTGAGAGTTAATACTAATTAAGGCTGGAATAAAAGGACACTTGTGTGTGAGTGGCCTTGGGTACCCAGTGAAATAATGCATGCAGAAGTGAAATGTTAATCAAATGCTGACAGTGTAGTGAAATACAAACAGGCCCATCTGTTTCTGACATAGCTCGCTCATGACAGCATGGATGGAATTAGAATTCCCTGAAGTCAGGATGTAAAGAACCAGTTTTCCCAAGCCTGTCCTTTCAACAAGAGTGGTCCTGGCTCCCATGTCAGGCTGGGAAGTGCAGGCTGGAAGACAAACAGCCTGCTTCTCTTTCCTCCTTCCAGAAATGCATCTCCATCCCATGCAACCTCATCACTCACGTGTGTTCCCAGTGCCTGTCATGGCAAGAGACTCCAGGCCAGTTCAAAGCTAATCCACAGAATTCCTAAGAGAGGGCTGGAGGTGTTGCTTGGTGGCAGAGTCAGAGTTTGGCATGTGTGAGCCACTAAGTTCAATACAGTGCTCCCTAGTCAAACTCATGGGAGTCTGTGAAGAAGGAAAGAAGTAGGAACTTTGGTAATTACATCTTTTAATCTCTCTCTCTCTCTCTCTCTCTCTCTCTCTCTCTCTCTCTCTCTCTCTCTCGTGGTTTTTTGAGACAGGGTTTCTCTGTGTAGCCCTGGCTGTCCTGGAACTCACTCTGTAGACCAGGCTGGCCTCGAACTCAGAAATCCACCTGCCTCTGCCTCCCGAGTGCTGGGATTAAAGGTGTGCGCCACCACCAGGCTTAATTTTTCTCTTAAGAGACTGTATCGGTATATCCTAAACTGAATTATTTATCATAAAAGAAGTCCTGCAGGTTTCTTTGTAATCTCGGGCGAATGCATTCTGTGGACAGAGATTGCTGAGAATATGGAGACATTAGAAATAAAGGAATCTGATCAAAGAAGCTAAGTAACAAGGAGGGCCCAAGGGAGGGTGCTTGAAGGGGGAATAAAATACACGTTAGAAGTGCATGGGAAGAGGGAACTGGGAGGGAGAGGGGGTGGGGAGGGGAGTCCGGGTGGGGATCAGATGTGTGTGTGTGTGTGTGTGTGTGTGTGTGTGTGTGTAGGAGTAAGAGGGCTGAGGGAGAGAAGAAAAATTGGTAATGGGACATCTTTGCCCAAGCCAGAGACCTGAGACTGGGGAGACTTCTGGAAAGATATGGGGGTGACCCTAGCTGAGACTCCTAGCAGCAGGGGATATGGAGCCTGAAGTGGCCACCTCCTGTAGCCAGGCAGGACTTCCAGTTGAGGGAGGGGGACCCCAAACCCACTCACCTTCAACCCCAAATTTTCCCTGCCTATAGGATGGAGCAGAGCTTGAGGGGATGGCCAAGCAGTGACTGGCCCAACTTGAGGCCCACCAACCCCTGACAGTATTAATGATACTCTGCTACGCTTGCAGACAGGAAGGAGCCTAGCATAACTGTCCTCTGAGAGGCTTCGTCCAGCAGCTGGCGGAAACAGATGCAGAGACCCACAGCCAAACATTAGGCAGAGTTCAAGGAGTCTTGTGGAAGAGTTCCGGGAAGGATTGAGGAAGCCAGAGGGGTTAGGAGCACCACAAGATGCATAGAGCCAACTAAACTGGGCCCACGGGGGCTCACAGAGACTGAACTACCAACCAAAGAGCATTCATGGACTGGACCCTCTCACCCCTCCACACACACCTGATTTCCACCCCATTCCTCTCCCCACCCTCTCTCCCACCCAGTTTCTTCCTTCCTTCCTTCCTTCCTTCCTTCCTTCCTTCCTTCCTTCCTTCCTTCCTTCCTCCCTTCCTCCCTTCCTCCCTTCCTCCCTTCCTCCCTTCCTCCCTTTCTTTTTCTTTTTCAGGTCGTTGAACAAGTCAGTGGACTATTGCTTCTGGGGTGTGGGGCTCAGGAGCTCTTGGTGGGGTGGTCTGTTTCCTCTTCACCACCACAGGCTTCTGGCTTCGAAGGATTTCACTGGTTCTGCGGATGGCTGCCATACGCAGATCAGGTCGGCACTTGTTCTTTGGGATCATGTGCGCCTGGTGCTGCTGAGAGTAGCTCCAGCATTCTTCTTGTTGGTAGTTCTCACGAGGGAACTGGCAGGTTTTCGCTGATCGGATCTATCACAACCCCTTTGCCATCAGCTGCGGGCTGCACTCCGACAGTCTTGCTGTAAATTAGCCCGTTGTAGCTGAAGGAGTTCCAGGCCTTCAGATTATTTGGCTCTGTGATGTATATCTGCTTATTCCTCTTAATTAAGAAACTGGAGCAGTTCTGAATGACCATCCATTACAGATGCGCAGACATGGCGGCCGCTCCTCTCCCTATGACAGCCAGAGACGGAAAAACTGTCCATCCATTTCTAATATCTATTTTGTTTCCCAATCTGGACTGTATCAGATGCGCACCTTGGTCTTCATGTGGGTCCCCCAACAACTGGAGAAGGGGCTGTCTCTGACTCCGACTCTGCTGCCTGCCTTTAGATCTCTTTTCCCTAGCTGGGCTGCCTTGTCTGGCCTCAGTGAGAAAGGATTTGCTTAGTCCTGATGTGACTTGATAGCCAAGGGGGGATTGGTACCTGGGGGGGGGTTCCATTCTCTGAGAAGTGGAGGGAGGAGTGGGGGAAGGGGACAGGAGGGTAGAACTGGGGGGAGAAGAGGGAGGAGGGCCTAAATTGGGATGCAAAGTGAATAAATAAGTTAATTAAGTAATGAAAACAGCGGAGGTTACCTAGGATAGGCCACAGAGGACTTTATTTCTAGGGAAGATAAAAGAGAAAAACCAGACAGAAAGCAGCAAGAGCATATAGAGTTGGGCTTAATGAGGGCTGCGACTTCCAGTGGTACCCGAAAAATCTCTACTGCCTCCACTTGACGTTCTCCTCTGGAGATTTCACACCCCACCCTCACACTCCTGTAGCAAAGCCATTTCAGAGCATGGCCATGTGAAGCCGCCTGCATCTCACTATGTGCACAGAGTCAGGGAATTGTGGGTCTGAATAGGGAAGATGGAGGAGGTGTATCCCCAGACCTGCCTCATTGTGTTCTCTCAGACTTCAGCTCAAGAGACAGGAATGACTGACACCGAAGCTGAGAGCTAAGGCTGGGTGTGAGCCCTCCCAAGACACCTGCCTTCCATACCTGCCACTTGAGCCTGCAGCACCCAGGTTGGGTGGTGACTTAGTGGCTCACAGCATGGCATCCGGACTCAAAGAAACAAGGCCTGAGATGATTTTTTATTTTCCAACTTGGCCAGGCCATGGCACCCAGATATTTGATCAAACATCAGCTTGAGGAACAGTTTCTATATCACTCTAAATGTGAACTTTAGGTGAGATAAACTTATCAATCGATTCTAAGCAGCCAGATCCCTGTCACAAAATACTTTAGAAGAAATATAAATTGATAGATAGAAAACTTATTTTGGTTCATAAGGAACTGGAGATATAGCTCAATGATTGACTGCCAGGTAGCATGCCATTGACCCTGGAGTCCAGTCCCTGGCACATGAAATTGCAGAAATTGTGCTTATAGTTTCAGAACTTTTTTAGTCTGTGGTCATTTGGCCACACTGTTTCCTGGCCATTGTAAGACAGGACATAACAACAGACATGGTAAAGAACAATATTGCATCTCTCCACTGGAAATGAGCAGAAACACATCTTAGCAGAATAACATCACGAGGTTGACCATCATCCTTAAGCTTTTGAAGAAATCTATGGCAAGAGACGATGGGGTCTAAGTGTTTGGGGGATAACAGGCAACTGGGAGGAGGGCAAATAGTCCAAGCTTCAATACTTTATATGTTTATTCACTTATTATCTATGTGTGTGTGTGCACAGGTGTGTTCTACCACATGTGTGTAGAGGTCAAAGGACAACATGGGAGGAGTTGGCTCTCTCCCTCCCCATGTGGACACTGGGGATCGAACTCGGGTTGTCAGACTTGGCAGCAAGGGATTTTACTTGCTGAGACTAGTCATCCCAATTCCTAAAATTCTGTGGGTTGGGTTAGTACAAAGCTGGGTACTGGGGCAGCAAGGGAGCCACTGAGTGCCCACTGCATGCCAGATGGCACTCTATACTTCAGTCGTCTCATTTAACCACCAAAGTGAATATGACTGACTTACCTCTGGAAATCATTACAAACTGGCAATAGCCAATTCCTTGTCGATTCTCCTGGTTCTGGAGGTGGGTAGACTAGGCGGTGATGGCTCACCCTGTGTGCTCGTGGTTGGATGGTGCTATGGGTTTGATATGCTCTGAGTGTGTTAAATGTAGTAGAACCTTGGTCCCCAGTGGCAGTGTGGAGGGCCCAGAACAAGGAAATTAGGTGATTATGGTATGGCCTTGGAGAAGGGGTGATGTAGCTCTCAGGTAGTGGGTTGGTTTTCACAAGAATGAGTTTCTACAAGGCAGCCATGCTCCAGGCTCTCTCTTTCTTGCTGTTTTGTCATGTGTTCCCATCATCCACCATGGCCTGAAGTATCCAGATGCCTTTCCTCGACTCAAGCAGATTCTGAAGCTGTACTATTGTTTATTATTTGAATTATTGAGGATGGATCCCAGAAATTTGGACATGCAGGGCAAATGTTCTCTCTGTGAACTGTATCATCAGGCAAGTATTATATTTGCAAAACTCCAAAACTGGGAGGTAAACAATCCTCCTTTCTCAGTTAAAGCCCAACCTCAGGTACTTTGTTATAGCAACACATAGTGGAGTAAGACAAATGGTGATGAGGGCTGAAGTTACTTTGAGCCTCAGTTAGTATGGATGTGACATCATCTGGGTCCTCCACTGGGGCCCTGGCTAAAGTTGTCTGTGTGAAGGTATCTTCAGGTAGTGCTTGGCTCATTGATGGAGAGGAATTGATTATCAAGTAGAAGTATCATAAAGCAGTCGACAGGAACTGCGTGGCTTACTTGACCTCATCTCAGAACTGCAGTGTCATCTCTATTGCAATTTGTTACTTGAAAGCCAGTTGCATTCAACGGGAAGGATCGAAACAACACAACAAACAAACAAACAAACAAACAACAACAACAACAAAACAGACAGGTCTTAAAACCACTCTAGTCAATATGAATTTCTGTCCTCACACAGAGGAGGAAACCAAGGCCTGGAGATCCCGAGGCTCCCACATCGTGGCTCCCACAGCTTGCCAGTTGCAGAAGGGAGAACTGAAAGCGTTTGAGCCAGTGCCCAAAGCCTGTGATTGAGCCACTGTGGAACCCAGTCCACCAAAACCAGAAGAAAAAAAAACTAATAAGCCCTTTAAAAGCAAGGCAGGGGGATTCTGCTAAGGGAGCTGAGAAAAGATGAGCAGTGGGGTCAGCACCGTGGGGAAGGGGCCGAGGATGGGTGCAGAGCCTGGGGAAAGGCACAAGAAGAAAGCATTCAAGGAACACACAGGATGTGAGCAGTTGGGAACACACACATGATCCCTGACTACTGGGTGAGCATAAATGGGAACACACACATGATCCCTGACTGCTGGGTGAGCATAAAGGACGTGGGCTGGATGAAACCTGGCTATAGAAGTGCGTCAGTGCCAGCCTGGTGCCTTCCTTGTCTTTCATCTCTGACTGAGCAGCATCAGTAGCGCACACAGCTTCTTACCCTCCATCTGGACCTCTCGAATTCGGACCAGTGGAGTTGGGCTCAGCAGGCTGGTTTTACAAGCCTGCCAGGTGATTCGGATTCTGACCTGGATTTGAGACACTCCATTTTTGGTACTGGTGAAGGTGACTACCTAGGCAGATCTGCTAACTGTGTTTTGCTAAGCCTGTTACAAAGAGAGAGAGCAGACTGTGCATACGTACGTGTGTGTATGTGTGTGTGTGTGTGTGTGTGTGTGTGTGTGTGTGTGTGCGCGTGCGCGCGTGCGAGTGTGTACCAATGCAAGTGAGTGTGGAAGTGTATGTGCATGTATATATGTGTATGCCTGTGTGTAAACTAGCACGAGTGCATGTATGACTAAGGCTCATCTAGAGCAGGAGCAGGGGGCAGTGGTAGGCTTGGACAGCGTTTGGTGAGGCACTGGATATTGAGGCTTGGCCATCCAGTGAGAAGGAGTGAGAGCCACCCTCACTGCCCCCTAAAAAGCTCACGACACAACAATTTCTCTGAATCTCTGAGCCACATTGCTCAAGAGTCAGAGCATAAACAGCTCTCTGGGTCGGGTTACAGGGCTGGTTTCCTGCCGCAGTATCAACCTACCTACTCTGCATTTTGCCTTTGGCGAAGCATGGCTGGGTCACGCAGTTTCTCTGCTTCTGAACTGCACCACTGACTTTCATAAGCCACATATGCAGAGTGTTTTAAAAACTAAGATAAATGGCATAACCTGGAAATTGAAAACATTCTTGGCACAACGCATTTGCTATTTTTTTAATCTCTTGTTGCTATCCATCATGCATTCATTCAAAAGTTGTTGTGCACCTACTAGGCACAACAAGGCCCTTAGAAAACAACCATGGTCTCTGTTGTGCACCGAGTAGGCACAAGGATCCAAGAACGCAGTCGTGGCCTGCTCTCTGGGGTTTTCCTCCTTTGTTCTTCTGTGAGATAGAGAAAAAACATAGACTGGAGTTTAGAATTGGGCTTCAGGCATTAAGTTTATGATGCTGTAAAATCCCATTTCTAGGCACACTGGGTCACTTAAGAAATGGACTGAAGTCTATTGAGAAATCATTTGAGATTGCCTTGCGTGTCTCGAACTGTGTGAATCACAGAGAATCCGAGTAAGGGCGCAGCTGGAGAGCAGTGAGGGCTGTGCATACACAGCTTCCTCCCTTCTTCCTTCCCTGTCACCTTCTGTCACCCCAGTAGGGTCCTTGGCTCTAAGCAGAACACTCCCTTGCCCAGCTCCGTGCCCCCATCTGGGGCCCTACAGATGCCATTCTCTTTCCGGCTACTCCTAGCTGGCTGCTGTTCCAATTTAGCAAAGAACATTCAAAAACCCAGTTCAGGGTCCACTGCACATAAGCAGATTTTTCTGGGTTTTTTTTTTTGTTGTTGTTTTGCATTCTTTACTGAGAATTCTCACGAATGTGGTGGTACAGTCGGCTTATTGATATCTAAGGAATATGTCCCTCTATTACATAGGGGGCCCCTGAGAGTTCTGGAGTATAGAGGAAGTCTCTGAGAGAGGAGAGAGACAGGACAGAGCACATAACTGCCAGGGTGCCTGGGTGGCTGAATAGGGGGTAGGGGTGGGGGTAACAGCAGGAAATGCAGAGGCCTAGGTCCCTGAGCTCAGTCTTATAGGACTTTAGGCCTTATGAATTATCCAGAGTAAATTGATAAGGGTTTTATACATAAATTCTTCTAAATGCTTTCTTAAAAAGCACAAATCTATAAACCAAATTGACCATCAGGACAGATCTCCATTCACTGGTGAGGGGGTATCCCTCAGCCATCAGGTGCTTTCTAAGGCCCAGGCAGGCCCTTGGCTGTTCTCACAAGCATGAGTGACAGAGCCCAGGCCTCACATGTACAGGGTTAACCTTGTCACTGATGGTCGCTGCCCTTTAACTGCAGCTGGCAACAGGCACCCTCGCAAAGGGCCCTGCAGTGGCCCTGAGGTGAGGGGAGAGGGGCTGTTCTCCAGACTTCCGGATATAAGATCCGGTGACACCTGCAAGGGTCAGGCCGTCAATGTTTTGGGTAACGTCTCTATTTTTTTCTTTCTCAGCATTCCCTGAAGCTAACGCTCACCCACCTGTTTGAACAATGTTTTCTTTTCCTAGCAAAGAATGAAGGCCCGGGAACTTTCCCACCAGCAAATGTCCTTTGAGAATGTTCAACTCCCAGACTAGGCTCAGTGAGGCTCCAGCTGACCTTTGCCCTCCTTTGCACCTGGAGCCTAAGCTTCGTGACCTAAGCTGGGTGACCTGTGGGCTATAGTTTCACCGAGTGGACGTGCACATACAAACAGCTGTCCCAAATCTCCACCAGCAATAGAGGCCAGGAGGTCCTTGGGGCATGTAGTGGGTAGGACTGAAAAGTCATACTTCTATGTCAGTAGGGGGTGGGGAAGAGTGAGGAGGAGGCGGAAGAAAAGGGGGAGGGAGAAGTAGAGGGGGAGAAGGAAGGGGAAGAAGAAGAATAGGAAAAAAAGGAGGAGGAGGAAGGCTGATGAAAAGGACACTGCTGTCATGGAGACTATCAAGGCTCCTGTCATGGCCATCAGCTCTCTGACTCATGGGTTGAAGGACCAGCTGTTTTAGGATGAGTGAGCCAAGAAAAAAACATGGTCTGACTTTATCTTTCTTTAGTGGAGTCTGAGATGACATGCCAGGAGCTAGCCTTGACACTTGCTGTAAATGCTGTTGCTGCTGCTGATGGTGGTGGTGGTGATGATGATGATGATCTGCCTTTCACAGCTGATCCTCTCCAAGTTAAGATGCTGAGCAGCCAGCATGGGGGAACACTGGTGAGCTGGGAGATTCCCTAGTTCTACGGAGCACAGTAATTGGCTAAAGTTTAAAGTTGTGTTTCTTAGCCGGGCGTGGTGGTGCACGCCTTTAATCCCAGCACTTGGGAGGCAGAGGCAGGTGGATTTCTGAGTTCGAGGCCAGCCTGGTCTACAAAGTGAGTTCCAGGACAGCCAGGGCTATACAGAGAAACCCTGTCTCGAAAAACTTAAAAAAAAAAAAAAAAGTTGTGTTTCTTAAAACCCATTTAAGATATTACTATTTCCCGTTGTTATATTTTTAATTTTTAATGATTTACCTTTAATCATTTTTATGTGGGTGTCTGTGTGTGGGTGTGTGCACATGCATGTAGTACCTGAGGAAGACAGAAAAGACCATCGGATCCCTGGAGGTGGAGTTACAGACAGTTGTGAGCTTCCTGACATAGGCTCTGGGGACCAAACTCTGGCCACCTGTAAGAGCAGCACGTGGTCCTCCTCCTCCCTTCCACCTCCTTTTTTCTATTAAATCATTATTTTATTTCTTTTAAATAGTGTTTTAAAAATAATTACTTTATTTAATATTTTATGTTTCTCCTTGTAATAGAAAGATATCTTTACAGAAAGTTACAAGGAATCAAAACACATAAAATAAGTGACCACGTGGTGCCCAGCTCCAACTGATATGTCTGCAGCACAATTCCTGTACCTAAGGCTCAGGGATGGTAGTGGAAAAGGATGTGGAAGATTGTAAGAGCATTGTCAGAGATGCTACACCTATGAAGTCTCATCAACATGGCTGCCTAAACAAGGCTGGGACAGGATGACACCAATGAGCATGCTAACATGGAAGTGGGAACTCTCACGGGGTCTCAGCCCTCGACAAGAACTACAGCAACTAAAGACTATGAGAACAGGAGGAACAGTCTCCTCCCTGGAAGCATTCTAATTGGTTATCCAATACCAAGTGTTCAGCCTTGAAATCATATCCATACAAGTAACATTATATAAATAGACATAAGTAACCTAGACTGAACAGGCTGGACTCATATTTAAGAATTTATATACATACACATACATTTATGTATGCAACAGCAATTGAAGAAACAGAAGCCATGAATTTAAGAGGGAACAAGGGTGCATAGGAAGGAGTGTAGGGGGAAAGAGAAGGGCGAACACTATGTGATCATGTTTTAATTTCAAAAGCTAAAAAAACACATATAAGAAAATGTTAAAACAATCTTCAGAAAGAACTTTCTAGAAAACAATTAAGAAATGAATGACTTACTGAAACCTGGGAAAAGGAGGGAGTTTTTTATATTTTTATATTTCCTTATTCTTCTCTTTACCTGGGCCCCAGAATCTCATATTGATTCTGCTGATGTACGAATACTGAAGACAGTGGTTAAAGCTTAGAGTAATCCTATCGTTATCATAACGGGAGACACCATGTCCAGTTGCCCACCGAACCTTGGGGGACTCAATGCTAACATCTTTTAATACAGTGTTGCAAGTAAAAACTAAGTCAAATGTGTGTGCATGTATGTATGTGTGTATGAGAGAGAGGGAGAGAGAGATTCTATAATAGATGTGTTTTAATAAATTAGACCATCAATACTCTTCCCAGTGTCTGAGAAAACGAAATAAAGAGGAAAAGGAATATTTTCATACTAATCTAACACAAAACAAAACAAAAAACCCAAATCAAACCAAAACCAAAATGTAGGTGCTGAAAAGACGCTCAGCTGTTATGAGTCCTGGCTGCTCTTGCGGAGAAACTGGGTTAGATTCCCAGTGCCCACATGGTGACTCAAAACCATCTGTAACTTTAGTTGTAAGTGTTCCAATGTACCCTTATGGCTTTGCTGGACATCTCCTGTATATGAACATACATATATGTAAGCAAATATATATCAAATAAAAATAGATGACTTAAAAAAAACCAAGTCAAATAAATTTTCTCCTGTATATGAAAATTCACAGGTTGAAGTGCATGAAGATGCAAAGGTCTGGAGTAGTGATACGACTTTAATTGAAAAGCCAAATATGAGGAATTGCTGTCAGGTTTTGCAGAGTATTTGTAATTAAGACATTTTAATATTAGGAAAACAAACAACTAGGAAAAAGTGGAGAGACTCTAGAAACGACTTCCTATCGTGTCAATTTATAGTCAATTTTGTATCAAGATAAGCAAAGCCTTCCACAAAAGTGGTGTTGGATCAACTCGGTCTTTATGGAAGAATTCTCTGTAAAATCGCACTTCCAAGATGCAGCGTGAATCTTAAAGGGAACGGTGCAATGACAGTTTTTCTGTTCTACTAGCCACTATGTGCACACTTTTCTCCCAGACACGCTGTCACCAGGGCTGCAGGTCACAGAGTACTGACACAGATGAGAAACCGTGGCTATGCTCGGAGTTTGAGCCTGCTGTCTCCTGACTTCCTCGGCTACAGCGGTTAGGGTTCTGAGCTCAAAGCTCGAAACAGCGACTTCTAACCCATTGCTGCCCACAGCACAGCCACTGACTGCCTTCCCCATCGGGTAAGATCACCTCCCAAGACCCCAGCCACCTGTAGTTGTCTGTGAGCCACACTGCCCTGCTCTGGTGTTTATCTTCTTTCCTCTCTTTGTCTTTCTAGAGACTTCTGGCAGGCCCACTCTCTGTTCTTTCTGCAATAATTCACATGTTAGTTGGCATATCTAATCTGTCCCACCTGTATCCCTTCTGCAAACCCAAACAGGAGGACAGCTCAGTGCCCAGTGCCAGGGTCTACCTCACCTTTTCCAGTTACAAGACTGGGGAAGCATCACATCTGTCCCTTTGTGGCCTTGGGGTACCTATGAGGAGCCACTGCGCTCAGCTCTTTACCAGTTCAGGCCTCCAGGAGGGACTGAAATCCCAGAGCTGTGTGATTTTGAGGTCTGCAAGGTAAACTGTGAATATTATTAGCCAAGAGTTGGTCACGGCTCACAGGGCACAATTAGACTAATTCCTTGCTAAGTCCCACGGTCCTACAGCTGCAGCAAAACAGATGGACTGGCCACAAAGAGACCAGAGCCACATGAAATGAGTGTCACCTCTGTGAGAGACCCCTGCTGGGCATGGGCATTTCCTGTTCCTGAAGAGCTCAGATCTTCTTATGGTGCAGGTATGGGTTTGTTAAGCCAGTACGAGGTTTCTACTTCACTTCCAGGAGCAGCTGGGATGTAGTTTTATGAGTGCTACAGGCAGTGTCAGGGCTGGGGAGCTAGCATGAACATGCATCCAAGCCCACCATGGTCTCACCTTTGTCCTGATGTCTATGCCCATGCCTCAGTTTCCCTCTTGTTAAGTCCAATCAAAGAGCTGTTGGTTGTCATCAAGGTATGTGCACACTATTGTACCTAGGGGACACAGTGCCACGTTGATTGTTTTAATAGTTGTTATAGCTCCATTGGAAGTTTGCATGGCACCGCCTAGTACTATGAAAGCCAGTACTCAGTGAAGATGCTTTTAGGTCAGAACCTGCTGAGATCTCCAGGTCCTGTGTCCAAAGTAAATGGTGTCTTCAGCAATAGGGACTTAACTTCAACCTCTGTGAGGCAACCAAAGGCAACAGCATTAGATTATAATATTTTGGGGAGTTTCATAGACAACCCAGACAACAACTCAAAAGGAGGCTTCTGATGCCTGGTGTTGGGGGTTTTGTTAGATACTCTATGGCTCTTGTGGGGCCGTCAGCAAATATGGAAAAATTTCAATTAAACTGTGTTTATTCTATGTAATTTTAGGTAAATAAATAATAGTACAATTCCTTATGACTTTCAGACATCCTCAACACTATCTTACCCTCTTCCTCCTCCTTCTGTATTGATCTCCCTATTAGAGCCATCATCAATTTCATTTACCCCTTCAGATAACTTACATCCCACCATTCCCCTCTTGATTAGATAACTTGCTTCCCGCCATCTCCCTCTCCATTCTTTCTCCCCCAGTATGGCTCCCCTTTACTTTCCTGGCTGCTGAGGTCACACGAGGTTATATATTCACACCTTAAGGATTGAAGCTAAGAATCTCAGATGAGAGAGAGAACATTCAAGGTGTGTCTTTCTGGTTCTGTGTTACATCACTCAGTATGACATTCTCTAGTCTTGCCCATTCACTTTCAAACTTAATGATTTATTTATTTTTCTTTACAGTTGAAAAGTATACAAACCACATTTTCATTATGCATTCGTCAACTAAAGAACACTTAGATGGTATTCTTTTTCTAGATCCTTTGAATAACGCTGCCATGAACACGGCTGGACAAGTATCTGTAAAACATGATGTCTAGTCCTTTAGGCATATGCAGAAGAGTGGTATAGTTGGGTCATATAGTTGACATGATTTTTTTTTTTTTTTTTGTGGTTCTGAGGGTTTTCCATCCTGATTTCCATACTGGTGCTGCCAGTTTACAATCCTGCCAACTGTGAATGAGGCTCCTTCTCTCCTCACTCCATTATCAGTGATTGTCCTGTGTTGTATCATTGGTTCTTGTCATTCTGGCTGGGTCAAGATGAACCCTAGAGCTGTTTTGCTTTGCCTTTCCCTAATTTTGAGGAACCATGAGTTATCTCTAAGTCACTTTTCCTTCTTCTTTTTAGAACTCTTTGTTCATGTGCTTACCCCATTTTTGGAATATCTTATTTGTCTTTTTGACTTTTTGGTTTGAGTTCTTCTTATGTTCTGATGGGAATCGTCGATCACGTGTGTAGCTGGCAAAGAGTCTTTCCCATTGGATGGTTTCTTCTTTATGCTGTTGCTTGTTTTCTTAGCCGTACAGGAGATTTTGAGTTTTATAGGCCCCCACTTCTCAACTGTTGGCCTCATTGCCTGGGCCAAGGGGGTCCTTTTCCAACAGTCTTGACCTACTCTTATATCCCATAGGGCCATAGGGCACCAGTTATTTTCTCTTCTAGAACTTTCAGAGCTTTTGGTTTCACATCCAGGTGTCTGGCAGTTAGTTTGTGTGCAATGTGTTAGAAATAAATCTAACTTCAATCTTCTGTTAGCTGAAGATGCTGTATTTTCTCCAGTGGTTTTTTTGTTCTGTTTTGTATGCATCATTGCCTACATGGTAGAAACTATGTGCCCCCTTTTTTGGGTCTCCAATTTTGTTCTATTTACATACATTTCTGTTTTTGTGCCACGCCGTATTGTTTTTACTACTAAGCTTCTTTAATATGTCTTAAGATCTAGAATGATACTATCACTGATCCTTTGGCTCACGGTTGTCTTGGCTATTCATATGAGTTATAGAAGGTTCTAGAGGGCCAAGACAACTGTGAAAGTTTGGGGGTTTTGTTTGTTTGTTGTTATTACTATTTCAGTCTTCTCATTTGCTCCATGTCTATTTAGGGTGTTGATCTCTTTCTGGTTTAACTTCGCTGGCTTGGCTGACTTTAGAAATACAATTATTGGCCGGATGTGGTGGCACACACCTTTAATCCCAGCACTCCGGAGGCAGAGGCAGGTGGATTTCTGAGTTCGAGGCCAGCCTGGTCTACAAAGTGAGTTCCAGGACAGCCAGGGCTACACAGAGAAACCCTGTCTCGAAAAACCAAAATAAATAAGTAAATAAATAAAAATAAAAATAGAAATACAATCATTTCTTTTTGATTTTCCAACTTAATGGAGTACAGGTTTTTAAGTATCCCCTTATAATACTCTGAATATCTTTGATGTTTGTTGTAATGTTTCCATGTTCACTTTTGACTCTGTTAATTTAGGTGTTCTTTTTGTTCTTCTGGCTAGCTGAGTTTGTCAACTTTATTTATCTTCTTGAAGAACCGACTCTTAGATTTGCTGTTTCTTTGATTTATTTTCTTTATTTCTATTTCATCATTTTTCAGTCTTGATTGTCATAATTGTTGGCTCTCTAGTGGGTTTGGGTTTGATTTATTCTTCCAATTTTACAGCTACAGTTGTATCAAATAGTCATTATTTGTGTTCATTCTATTTTTTAAATTATAGGCACACAGAGTTGTAAACTTCCCTGATAAGGTTGATTTTAATATGCCCCAAAGGTGTGTTGAGCTTACATGTTCATTTAGTTCCAAGAAATATTTTCTTTCTTTCTTGATTTCTCCTTTGATCCACTCACCAGTCAGTGCTGAGTTGTTTAATATCTGAGAGTTTGTGCATTTACCAGAGATTTGCTTGCTGTCCTCTTTAAATTTTATTGCCTGTGGTCAGATAGCATACACAGGATCATTCTTTTTTTTTTTTTAATTTGTAAAGATTTGTGAAGACCCAGGATATGGTCTATTTTAGAGAAGCTCCCATGTGCTGCTGAGCAGAATGTGTATTTGCTGACGTTTTGGTGGAATAATTTGTAGACATCTGTTAGTTTTATGCGATGTATGATGTCACCTCATTCTGATTTTTTTCTGCTTATTTTTGTCCATATCACTTGTATATTGGAGAAAGTGTGGTATAGAAATCACCTACCATTAATAGATTGATGTTGATATCTGTCTTTAATTCCAGTAGTATACTTTTTATTCAATTGCATGCTCCAGAATTTGTTTCATATATGGTTAAGATAGTAATGTCTTCTTGGTTAACTATTTCCTTGATAGAATAAAGTGTCCATTATCTAATGGGGTGAGATTTGAGCAAATGGAATCCTTTTGTTATTTCTGTGTCTGAAACAGTCAGAGCAGATTGGAACAGGACACAGGATTTGTAGAACAGGTTGGGTCTAGAGTTTGGATATGACTTAGATTGAACAAATGAGTTGAACACAGGAGGCTGGCCTGCTGCCCAGCATATGTGTCCTGGTTTAAATCTGAGTTTGAGGTTGAATCTGGTTGTTGGGTAGACTAGGTAGAGGGAAGGATTGGATAGACTCAGCCAGCTAAACTCTGGCATGAGATGTGCAGGGTTTGGCTTTGCAAAGAAATAGGAATGTGTGTTTAAAGGGCCTGGAGGTTGAGGGTGAGGGGTGGAGTATCTTGGTCAGAGCAGAGAGGTTGGGAGCCATGTAAGCAATGGTGGTGAGACTAGGCCAGGGTACTGGGTGTGAGGTCTGGGCTATATCTAAGGTATTGAGGGAGGTCCCTAGTGGGGAGAATCAGGTGAACTCATCTGGATGAACCCTGACCAGGATATGCATGCTCTTTTTGGTTTTTAATTAATTTTTTATTGAGTCTATAAAATTTAAAATATTTACTCTATTGAGTCTTCTGCTCCATGCACATACTATCCTAGTCATTACATTTTATATGTATTTCTAAAAATGTTTTCGAAGTTTTCTCCATAGAAATCCTGTAAATCTATCATTACCTCTACTACTAGGTTATGGCATGTATTATTACTGTCCCAAATGATGTATTTTTGCATTTATGCATCAAGCCTGTCCTTTAGCATGTATAGAAATACAGTGGATATTTTCCTTTATTTATATTGTGTCAGTCATCTTATTTAAATTATTATACTTTTATAATGTGATTTTAATCTGTTCCAATGTACCAGTCCTCTTGGTTTTCTTTATCAGAATTCTAAGCAACTCACTTAAGTAAAATAATGTGATTTTAATCTGTTCCAATGTACCAGTCATCTTGGTTTTCTTTATCAGAATTCTAAGCAACTCACTTAAGTAAAACACCAGTGAGAGACATTTCAGAGGTGGTTGGAAGCACAGCTCTGCAGTAGCCAGACAGTAATGCTCGAGGACAGGGTTAGAGCTGCTAAGGGCTCTAAGCTCTGTCTCCGTCTTATTCAGGACAAAGTGAGTCTTCTCCTAGGTCTAGCAGAAGATCCTACCAGCATTTAGATCACCCAGATAATTTATCATTTCCCTTTACGCAGATCATAACTTCTCAGTAGTCCTGAGGGTAGAGCTTACTGCCTTCCATTGCTTTTGAAATGTTCTGTTACACTCAGGTTGTTGCTATTGGTAATGGTTGACATTCACTAACATTAGATTATTACGCAATTTAATCTGCTACTATTGAATTACACATTCTTGTTCTACAGATGAAGGATGTAGAACTTGAAAGGCTTTCTAGAGTTTGTTCTACTTGGTAGTATAGCTCATTGTCAACCTCAGGCTGGGCTAACTCCCGAGCTCACATTTGCCCATAGATATATCTCCTCCTCCTTCCCTTCCCCTCAATGTCCTCTCTTCTCCTCCCCTCCCCTCCCCTCCCCATCCTCCTCTTCCTCCTTTGTCTTCCCCAGGTAAGAGTCTCAGAAGAACACTGTGTCTATTATTCTTGACTCCAGGTTGTAAAAAGAACCTGGGATCTTTCCTTTGTGGAACAACAGTGTTGTTCAAAGTATTTCACAACCAAGGTTGTTGCCAGGTGAAGAGAGCTAGCTAACAGGTGGCAGGCACAACCTTGGGAAGTAGAGTTGGTAGTGAAGAGGTGACAGAGAGGGTAAGCAGCAATCTTGGGGATTTCCTCTCTGAAGTGGTGGATCCCCTTCACTCTCCATTCATGTCCCTTGGTCCTCAGAGTGGGCCCTTTATTGGGAAAGAGTCTTTTCAAAATTAATTTGTTAATTAAGTTAACATGAGATCAAACTGGATTAGGTATTGGTATGATTTGGGTGTGGATTGTACCCGCAGGTGGTGGGCACAGTTGGAGGCGGCAGAACTTGCATGAGTAGAGCCTTGTGGGAGAACCTCAGGATGAATACCTTAAAAGGCCATTGTAGTAACCCAACCTCCTCCTCTCCCTCTCCCTCTCCCTCTTCCTCTCCCTCTCCCTCTCCCTCTCCCTCTCCCTCTCCCTCTCCCTCTCCCATTCCCCCTCTTCTCTCTCTCTGTGTGTCCTGGCTAATGAGATGTATTCAGTTTGCTCCAATAAGTACTCCTCACCATTACCATTCGGCATCCTCACCAAAGCCCCAAACAGTAGAGTGGCCCAGTCTTAGATTGGAAGCAAGAACCAAAGTCCCTCTTTACAAAGTAAGTTCCTAGGGACTTTGTTATAGGATGACTAATTTGGGTTAACCTGATAAACTGGCTAAACCCAGTGACAGGTGCTCAGAAGGAAAAGACTCAGAGACACAAGGTGAAGAAACCCAGGTGCCACAGAGCAGAGGTTTTCTGAGTGAAAGTACTGCCTTATGCTAGAAGAGAGAAAGAGACCCTTTCTTTGGAGAATTAAGAGGGAGGAGAGCTCTACCAGCATCTTCATTCCTGAGTTCCAGCCTCGAGCACTGAAGGGAAAACATGATTGTTTTGTCTAAAGTTACATATTTGTGGTACCTTTTTAAAGGAGTAGCATTCTGGGTTGTTTGTTTGTTTCAGTTATTTTGTGTGTATGAGGACTTTTTCCTTGGCCTGCACATATGTGTGTACATCATGTGCACCCTTGGTTCCCATGGTGGTCAGAAGAAGGTGATACATGATGGATCCCCTGGCACTGGAGTTACAAATGGTTGTGAACTGCTGTGTTGTGCTGGGAACCAAATCTAGGTCCTCTGCAAGAGCAAGTGTTCTTAATCACTGAGCCATGTCTCCAGCCCCTGTAGTAATTTGCCATAAAAACCTGGAGGAGCCTAGAAGCCTACTCCAGAAAGAATGTTCCTCTTTAAATATTTGAAGTAAGCAGGATATGGTGGTGCATGCCTTTAATCCCAGCACTCGGGAGACAGAGGCAGGCGGATTTCTGAGTTCGAGGCCAGCCTGGTCTACAAAGTGAGTTCCAGGACAGCCAGGGCTATAAAGAGAAACCCTGTCTTAGAAAATATATATTTGAAGTAACAGTGGCTTGGATTATTTCTGATTCTTCTGCTTGTCTGTCTTATAGAACTAGTTTATGCTTTATCATATGTGAAATGCAAAGGAAACAAACTTTAAAACCACAGATGATACTGTTTCTTCACTGTGTTTGGTCTGAGCTGTGAACAGCTCCTTAAAATGTGTCTAGCAGATTCTGAGTGTACCAATTATTGTGTGGATGAAAACATTTATGAATGCTGAGCATTGAAGGCATGGGAAATGGTTATAGCTCCCTGTGGAAATAGTTCATGCTTTTCTCTGGAGAACAGTCTTATTTTGCATAGATAAACCGGAATGTTTTTGAGCTGGTGTCTGGACCTCTATTCCTTCCACCAGTGAGAGAAGACAATTGACTCCTTGACTCATTTGTGAGAGCATTAGTCACCTGACTAGTTGGCATATCCCATGAGTACCTGCTGTCATAATTGTCATTACTTTGGCCCAGTCCTCAAGTGAGGCACATATTCTGTGCTATGCATCTATGTGTGGTGTGAAAATGTCTAGAAGTGAAGTGTGTACATCAGATATCTGTGGAAGGAGTTCCATGGGAGGGAGAAGGAAGTAAGAGAGAGTAATAGGTAGAAAATGATCAAAGGATATTATGTTTTGTGTTTAAAATTGTATAAGTATTAATGAATGAATGGAATCGATGAATGAATGAAAGAATGAATCAATAAATGCATGAATGAAATGTCTGTTAGATAAACCCCCAAGGGCATGCTCATCCCTTGGAAATAGCTGGATTTAGCTCAAGTAATGTATCAAACCTTCTAAGCCTTCCTCCTCTAAGAGTGAAGCATCGAAGAATTAAGTCTCTTAGTCACACATTTTAAATCTCTTTCACATTGTCCTCACTCATCCCAGGATTGTCAGCACAGCTGCTACTGGGCCTAGGTGTAGACAGCTTTCTAAACGGACTGATGAGTCCACGGGTCCTGGCTTAACAGATCTGGTATTAGATGTCTTCCAGTTTGTGCTACTGTGCTCAATAAATCATCTTCCCTGGAGGAAACGGAAAAGGAAACAAGGAAAGAGAGAAGAGAAAGGGCATCAATCTCCTCTAATAACGAGCCGGGAGCTTCTCTCCCAGGGAGAAGCAAGCAAGAGCGTGAAGGGAAGTGTAGGTGGACACAGGCTGTTTGTCCCGAGATCTGCTTGACAGTTTTCCCAGCACTGAGCTACGTCCCCAGGAATGTGCTTCCAGAATGATTGTGAGGGCACAGTAGTGAGTCTGCCCACTGACGGCAGCAGCTCCAGGTACTTTGGAGGCAGATGTTGGCAGATGTTCATCCACAGAACCTGGTCTTCAGCCAGTTTCCTAAGCTTCACCAGATCTTAGAAGCAAAGCGGAAGTGGCTTCAAGTGCTGTACTTGGTTGATTGTATATCCAGACACACACAATGACACGGAGGCACTGCAAAGGCATTTATGGCTCTGTAAAGCCATCGTTTTGCCTAGTGCCTAGGACAGCTTGGTTGAAAGGCTGGGGGCGGAGGGAGGGGGGAAGCAAAGCCAGAAGTCCCTTAAACGAGGCCTTGTGGGTGTTGAAACTAGATGTGATGCCAGGGCCGGTGTCCCTCCTACAACAGTGTGCTGCCCTGGAGGTGGCAGATAACTCAGAGCCTTGCAATCCGCTCCCAGATAAGTCTGCTTGTCTGCACTTGCCTCCAGGTACAGAGACCTCAGGGCACTCTGGAAGCCTTGCCTTCCGTGGATATTCCTTCGGGGTTAGTTAGTCTTTTCCCTTGCTCTCTTTCCCTTTAGCCCACAGGAGTCTAAAGACCTCTAACTAAACTGGAGGGCTCTGCTACAAGTTCCTAACTGCTCCTCACTGCTGAGCCACCTCTCCAGGCCCTCAGTGGGGTTTTGCAGAGAATACATAGAGCAGCTTTCTGGGATGGATAGGTCACTGCACTCTCTTTTAGTTCAAATTGCTCAACACATTTGCAGTAACTTCACAAACCAACACTCTAGAGAATGTGAAAGTCATAACTACTATTTTTTTACTGGCTGATTGATTATGACCAGTAGCACGGAGGAAGTACCTTTTGTGGAGAGAAGCAGGCCAGGTGGCAGCCATGATCTCTGTCTAAAAGAACTAAAGATGCTCTTCTGTAGTTTAAAGGGAGGCACTGCTAAAAGCCGGAGAACTGAGAGTCTGACATGACATGGAGAGTTCGGGGTTGTTTGTTTGTTTGTTTTGTTTGTGCATGTGCATATGTGCCATGGTATATGGATGTGTGGAGGCCACAGAGTAGCCTTTTGTGCAGTTAGTTCTTGCCTTCCGCTTTATTCTGAGGCAAGCTCTCTGTTGTTCAGGCTGCTGCACTGTGCGCTCCATCTAGAGTGAACTTGCTTCTCGGTTTTATACAATTAGTACTTTCACACACTGTCTTCATTAGGGTTACTATGGCTGTGGTGGAACACCATGACCCAAAGCAACTTGTGGAGAAGATGATTTAGTTTACACACAGTTTATATCACCGTCCATCACTAAGGGAAGTCAGGGTGGGGGTTTAAGCAGGGCAGAATCCCTGGAGGCAAGAGCTGTTCAGAGACCACGGATGGGTGCTGCTTACTTACTTGCTCCTCATGGCTTTGTTTAACATTCTTTTCTTTTCTTTTCTTTTCTTTTCTTTTCTTTTCTTTTCTTTTCTTCTCTTCTCTTCTCTTTTCTTCTCTTTTCTTTGTTTTTGTTTTTGTTTTTGTTTTTGTTCTTGTTTTTCAAGACAGGGTTTCTCTGTATAGCCCTGGCTGTCCTGGAACTCACTTTGTAGACCAGGCTGGCCTCGAACTCAGAAATCCGCCTGCCTCTGCCTCCCAAGTGCTGGAATTAAAGGTGTGCACCACCATGCCCGGATTAACATGCTTTCTTATAGATAAACTCCAGGTCCACCAGCCCAGGGATGGCACCACCCACAATGGGCTGGACCCTACCCCATCAATCACTAATTGAGAAAGTGTCTTACAGCCAGATCTGATGAAGATACTTCCTCAATTGAGGTTCCCTTCTTTCAAAGAACTCTAACTTCTGGCCAGTTGACATAAAGTACTCAACACATCCACTGAGCCATCTCCCCACGCTGGTCTTGAATTCACAATCAGGTCCCTTAATGCTGATGTCAGAGGCATCTGCCACTACACATGACAACAAGTTTTTATGTTGTTTTGGGGTTTTTTTTGTTTTTTTTTTCCCCAAAGACTGAACACAGGATTCTACAGCTCTGGGTTCCAGAGGGGGCCTTTTCAAACTAGTGGCGTACTTCCTTCTGAGTAAAAGAAAGTAATAATGTGAATGTTTAGAAATTATTCATGTTTGATGGTTAAAAATTGACGCCCACACATACACACAGGTAGTCACACACATTCACATACACACACAGGCATTCACACACACAATTGTATAGAGGTTGACAGTAAAATGACTGAAAAATTTATACAATGGAAATATTTATTTTAAACAGCAAAAATGGAACCATTAGCATCAATGTTTATAATAATGGACTTCAGAAGCAAACAAGAGGCTGGATACAAACACGAGCCTGGTAGAAATACTCACCAGCTCGGAAGGTAGACTTCTAAATATGTAACAAATACTCTGAAAATGAATGAAACAAACATAATGGAACCGGAAGAAAGAGAAAGGAACAGAACGCCCAGACAGAACTCAAACACTGACAATAGGTCTGACCATGGCAGCCCTCCAGCCAATCAGAGAAGGCACTGCTTCTCACCAGGTACTGGAGGGATGTTCAGAGAGATGAGCCTGCTTCTTGAGTCATATAGTAAACATTTAAGCAAGATTAAGACAGGCTATCTTCCTGGGCCTCTATGGAACCAGGCTGGATATCAATAACAGAAAGACAAGGGGAAATCTCAGAAATTAACCACAAAATAACCCCGGGGCAGATAAATAATCCAAAAGGAAATTAAACAAAACATAAATAAATCAAATGAGAAGACAACCTATCAAAACAAGAGGGTGCTAAAGTATAAGTTTCTGGCTCGATTGCTACTTAGGGGGAGGGGGCAGGAATCTCAGGCCACCACTGTAATGTTAGACTGGAATAAACTGAAATAAGATGGAGCAAAGGAAGGAAGAGCCAATAGATAAGAGGAAAGGAGATCAGGAAGAACGCAAATATATAAATTCAAAACCAAAATAAAAAAAGAAAGAAAAAGAAAAAAAGAAAAAAAACAACATAACAAAAACATGGCTTTCCAGAAAAGCCAATAAAACAGACCAAGCTTTGTCCAAGCTGACAAAGAAAGAAGGAATCAGAACTATCAGTGTAGATATTGCGGCCATTGAAAATGATGCAGAAAAATTCAGCAACTTTTCATTCATTCATTAATTCCACAAAGAAATGAGCCCATTTCTGTAAAGATACAAATGAAGAAAAATTTGTAACAAAGAGGAAATAGCATCAACAGCCTGTAGCCAAGTGTGGTGGTTTGAATGAGAAAGGCCCCTTTAGGCCCATATAATTGAAGGCTTAGTCCCCAGTTGGTTGAACTGTTTGGGGAGGATTAGGAGGTGTGGCCTTGAAGGAGGAAGTGTGCTTGTGAATCAAGATGTGAACTCCCAGCTACTGCCCCAGAGTCTGTCTGTCTCTTGCCATGCTTCCACCACGATGGTCATGGAATCTTAACCCTTTGAAACTGTCAGAGTCAAATAAACTCCTTTTTTATAGGTTGCCTTGGTCATCGTATCATATCCCAACAATGGAAAAGTAACCAAGAAACCAGGAAAGGATTTGAATTTGTAATTTTCCAAAAGAAATCTCCAGATCCATATTCATTCTTTGGTGAATTCCATCTGAGATTTAAAGATGAACAAATGCATATCAATTTCACATGATCTTCAAAGGAGAGATCACTTTCCAATTTATCTCATAAAGCAAGAATTATACTGGTTTGTAAAATCAAAATTCACTTAAGTATTCAAAAAATTATAAAAGATAGAAAATTACAGATCAATATCTCTGAAGAACATTGATGGAAACATGTCTTTTCAACTAAATATTCATGAAATGGGTCAGCAATGTCCAAAAAAATTATAAACCATTGACTAACTTATATTCATTTCAGGTATCCAACATTAATTTAATATTTGAAAGTCCAATTCAACCAATTAATGAGGAAAACGAAATATGAAGAGGATACAAGGGGGAATAGCAGAGATAGCAGAAGAGTAGGAGGAATAGAGAGGAACAGAAAAGCATTCCTGACCAAAAAAAAAAAAAAAAAAAGTGAAATTTTACTAGAAAACAAGTGTGGCTTTCTTTGGCCCTGTTCAGCCCTGGAAATGACTGAGAAATTCTTCAGTGCCTTACCTTAGAGAAAGAACAGGAGATATCACATAGACATTATAAAGAACAGAGAGAGGACATTTAATAGCACACAGACCTGGTGAAGAACAGAGAAAAACTACTGGCTCACAGGGTAAGGATGGACACATCCCTTACTTGTTATGTACCCAGTAACTGGGATTCACATTCATTTCATTAGGATCTTTAATTTCTTTATTAACACACGAAGCATTGGATTTCATTATGGTTTTTCCCAGACAAGATGTGTTTGTCATGATTCTCCTACCCTCTCTTCTCCGTGACCTCATCCCCCTTGTACCCTGTGACCCCCAGGAGCCTCCCCTTTGCTTTCATGTCACATGTGTCCTTTGCCCTCTCCTCCCTTCCTCAACATACCCCTCCCTCTCTGGTCTTCTCTCTGATGTCACAGCCCATATCTACTTTCACACCCACCTCTAAATACACAGAGGCATTAAAAGTTAAAAATCTGCCTATGAGAGAAAACATGAAGAAGAAAGTCATATCTTCTGGTAACAAATTGCAAAGAAGTGAACTCCAAGAATTCCCTGACATTGTATATTGGCATATATATGCATATTTGAACAATGCATGTGTATATACCTACATATTATAAAAAAGAAAACTAACATGTCTCAGGACAAGTGATGACTACAACACTTTGAAATCCTTGCAATAATTTGGAGTCTCTTGCCTTAAAATAATTTTTTTAAAGCCCTATGTCATAAACTCACAAATAAAATCATCACACAGGTAGCTCAAATAAGGCGGCCACTCACGCAGATACTTGCCTAGTTCCATCATTCTTAACCTGTGATACTTTGGAAGAGTAACTGGCACCTGGACATTCTCAGAGACTAGTTTATGAGATGAAAGAGTGCACTGATCGATGACAGGGGGCATTCAAGTCCTCATTTGTCATCTTGAATGGAGATGATGCTTGTCCCGATGCCAGGCACAGGTTAGCTGTGGGCATGGGTATCACTATTTATACAAGAGATGATTTATATTAAATTATGCCCATGCTATATGAAAGTTCAGCCTAATTACACTGTTAACTGACATCACAACTGTGGCCTTTATTGAAAACTGTCTAAAATTCTTTTAAAATCTTAAGGAAAATACACAGAATTAAGCCTCATGTTCATTTCAGAAAAATGTGATAGATATCCACCAATATTTAATAATAAAATCTGCTTAGTCTCAGGATGTAGAAACCTGGGAGACTACTCATGCTATTTACAGAAGCTTGTCATAAAAACGAGAGCAGGTGCTATTTTTCCTCCATCTGTTTCCTCGAGGCCAACAGTGCAGCATCCTTCCAGGGCTGCACATTACAATGGCGGTCTCATGAGCTCCCTTCTCCTCCTGGCATCTGCCAAACAGCCAAGTTTTAAACACACGGAGAAGAAGACATCTCAGGAATATCACTAACAGGAATGTCCAATTAGTGCCCAACACATTTCAGTGCCCTTTTTTCATGATGTATTTTGATTTTTTACAACTTTGCAAGGCAGGTACAGCTGGTCCTCTACATCAATGATTTCTAAATCCACAAACTCTGCCAGCCACAAATCAAAAGTATTTTTTAAAAACTGTGCCTCAGGGCCTGGAGAGATGGCTGAGTGGTTAAAAGCACTTACCGTTCCTGCAGAAGACCTGGTTTTGATTCCCAGGACCTACATGGCAGCTCAGTCTCTTAGAAGTTCCAGGGGATCTGATGCCTTCTTCTGGCCTCTGTGGGCACTATATGCATGTAGCTCACTCACATTCATAAACACACATGAACATACACATAGCTAAAAACAAATATTTTAAAATTATGTCTTCACAGACCATGTAGAGCATCTTCTCCTGTTTCTTAAACAGTACAGTGTATCAATTATTTATATATCATTTATATTGGATTAAGTGCTATAAATAAGTAATAGATGATTTCTTGTATAGAGAAGTGTGGACATGGAAAAATTCTAGATATCAGTGCCCACAAACAGGGCCACTGGCAAAGAGATTCCAAGTCCCAACATCATGCTCCAAGCCAAGTTTTGCTATAAGTTTTCTCAAGTGTTTAAATTAACATCTATTTATTCCACTCAAAAAAGGAATATCTAATCCAGGCTTGAGACATTATTGGTACAAGAAAGAAGACAAATGTGGTGATATTTTAAATGTTTTGTGGGAGTCATAAAAAAAAAGCTCACAAATGTTATACAGATGTAATAAGAAAGTAATATTCAACATCTTGAGGAAAATGCAGTAAAACAGAAAACAACCATGAAAAGAAGTAGTATATGGATTCTATCTCACAGAGTGGGTTTTACATCCAATCAAAAAGTGTTTGGCTGCTCCTGTAACATTTGTGCCACTGTTGAACTAGTGTATCTTGAAGGAAGATCATTGTTATAGGTCATAGTATTTGAATACTGATGATTATTTGTTTTTCCTGATAGCATGCAAAGTACCTTATAGCACCATTGACACTAGTCAGTAGGTGTGAAGCCTCCAGCACTATTTTTAAAGACACCGCCTATGTCGTGTCAACAAGGAGAAATTGAGCTGGATGACATATGTAAGTGGTGTCCGTAGGAACAGGGCCTCGCCTTCAGGTAAGGTAAACAATAGCCTTGGCAATAGCCTATGATGTTTGAGGGTATCTACGGGACCTCTTTGGCCAATGGCTCAACAATATGTGATGCATTCCTGGCACTGGGGGCTTACTTGGCTCTCTAAGATATCTAGTAGGAACACTGTCTCCTTCATTATATGGTGACTCCATTTAAATTCATATATATGTATTTTAGGAAGTGTCTATAGGAGTAGGTTTCCATATGGCTTTTCAAAAGTCTCTTGTGTTAGTTGCTTTTCCCCATATTCCCTCGTTCACCATGTCCTCCTACTTATCTCCTGTAGATGGCAGTCCCCAGAGACACACAACGATACAATGCAGAGAGGGAGAGACTATGGAGCACTCAGTCCTAAATAAGGTGTTCTCATTAACACCTCCCCATAACCCCCCCTGTCAAAGTTCAGGGATCTATGAGCAAGAAGGGATGGGAAGATTTTAAGAGCCAGAAGTACTGAATGACCCAAAGAAAAGTGCTTTTCAGATACAACAGTACTGATGCACACATGAACTCAGAGAGATTCTGGCATAGTCCTAGTTTCAAGATCTGTACAAGTTCAAATCAGAAAAAATCCCAGCACAGAGGAGTGGAAGTAGACAGCCATCCAGGCATGACTGTTCTTCTGTTCTGTAAGGAAGCCCAAGAAAGAAAGCGTGATAATGACCAAGCACCTTCCTACTGCGGCTGGCTTCAGGTCAGCCCGCCACTGCTGTCTATGCTCCTGCTTTATATTTGCCAAAAGTTTTAGAGGAACAAGAACTGGATGGGATGAGACAAAGAAGCGATTAGAGAGAATAGTGCACAAATCAGAGAGGGAAGATCTTGGGGAGATGGGAAGTTAGTGGAAAATTTTGTGGCAAAATATTATCACCAGCCCGGAAGGAGAACTGCTCTGTAGACTTTTGGGGGGTTAGAGAGAGGCAAGATTGGTTGGTTCATTCCCCAAAGTAATGGTAAAGATCTGGGATTAATTCAACCTTCAGGTAACTCTGGGGAAGCCATAAGATACTCCACATAGCAACCTTGTATCTGGTCTTGTAAAGTGTTACCAGGGTTAAAAGGCATTGTGTGTCTGCTGAAGGTGTGGAAGGATGCTGGCTACTGACCGATTCCTCTTCTCGGGCTGATGTCACCCAGACAAATGAAACACGGGTCAGAAGTTGGGAAATCAGATGGATCTGAGATAGGCACTTGCATGTCTAGAGAGTGCAGCCAGTGGCATGAGGGCACATGGGACTAATAAATAATGTCTGCATCTGTTACAGCTGCATCAACAAAGTGCCTTAAACTAGGTCAGTTATACACAAGGGTCATGTCTGCAGTTCTGGAGACTGGGAAACCCCATATGAAAGTGCCAGAAGTTTTACTAGCAAGTTAAGAGTTTATCTCTCATGGATGGCGCTATCTATTTTGGTATCTTTGAGTGGTGGAAAGGCCAACATGCAACAAACAAGCTTCCTCAGGCTTCAGGGTTTGCTTGTAAGGACACTGCTCTGGTTTCATTTCTGATTGTGATAAGATTCTCTGGCAGGAAAAAAAAGACAACTTAGGAGCGAAAGGTGTTTATTTCAGCTTACAATTCCAGATTATAGCCCATCAATTTGGAGAGGTCAATATAGGAACTTCAAACAGCTGCTCACATCACAGCAGTGAGAAACAAATGCACACGGGCTCCCTTGTTCTCGTGGTTCTGCTCAGTTGGATCTCTCTACTCTCTACTCTGCAGTTTTGGATCGCCTTCCTGGGGAATGGTGTTGCCAAGGGTGGGCTGGGTCTTCCCACATCCATTAAAAGACAATCTCCCACAGAAATGCCCTCCAAACAACCCAATATAGACAGTCACTCATTGAGACAATCTTTGCAGGTAATGTTAGGCTGTGCCAAGTTGATACAGCTAACCATCACAGACCCTAATCCTCCTTACTAGAGTCTTCCTCTCACGATCTGGTACCACCAGTGATGACCAATCTTGTGAAATTGACCAAATTTAGAATCACTTAGAAGACTGGGAAGGGACTTATGTGGTAGTATCTGTGTGGACATTTCTACAGATGGTTAATTGAGGGTGTACAAGCCACCCTGACTATGGTTAACACCAATTCATGGGTTATAAGTTTTGCCAGAATAAAAGGGAATAAAGCAGAAAGCCAGGAAGGTGCTGGCCTCCACTCCTGCTACTTCCTACCACTTGTGAGCAAGCCCTCCATGTCTTGTTGTCACTGACTCGATCCTCTGAGCAATGTGACATATGTTAGTCATAGCATTGAGAAAGTAACTACCTCTAACCCCTTAGGTGCCCCCTCTCCCAATACTAGCACACGGGGTGGGGTTAAGATCTCAACAGATGAACTTGGGGCAAGAGGATTGCAACACTGTGTTCAGACTGTGGGTCCTGTGGCAATCGAATAGAGACTCTCCACAGAAATGTCTCCAAGCTAGGGAGACTGCACGCATGCACAAACATATCATTAGAGTTCATTCATGCTGTAGTGTGTATGAGTGTCCATTCCTTTTTATTGTCAAGTAACAGTCCATTGTATAACTGTACCACATTCTGTTCCACCATTCAACAACTGGTGCACACTTAAGCTGTTTCCTTTGTTGTTATGAGCAATTAATTGTGTTGAAAATGTTCACGTACAAGGTTTTGTGTGAACATATTTTTAACTATGTTGAATTGCTGGGCCTCATTGCGGCTGTACTGTAACTTTGTGAAAAGGGGTATTCCAGAGTGGTTGTACCATTTTACATCCCCACCGACAAGGCATGGAGGCTCTAACCTCCCTACATGCTTGCCAATATTGTTTTTCTGAAGTACTATAGCTGCTTACCTGAGCATGAAGTACATTTGTGTTTATCTAATCAGCTACTCCACTGTCCATGCACTCATGGACCAATTGTGTGTCTTTGGATAAGTCTGTATTTAATCCCCTCCCTCCAGTTTTGTGTCATTTGGATTCTAGGCTCTTCACAGAGAGTCACAGGCTTTGTTTTTTTCTCATAGGTATTCTCTTTTCACTTTCTTGATCATGTCATTTTGCCACAGTAGTATTGGAGGACTGTTGGATAGAAAGCAAGTTAATTTCTGGTCAAGAGAATGGAATCTCTTTGGCCTGGGTAGAGACCTGACATCCCAAGCAACTCAAAACACGAAACTTTATACAACCCTCTTAGGAAGGCAGATTCACCTCATGTTATGATAAAGAGGTGAGAGTATAATTAATCCTTCAATGAGATAGTGTACTTTTCCTTCCCAGAACTAAGTGCCAGTGTTTGCACTTACAGACTTAGAGTCATGTTAAGCTTCACTCTTTCCCAAACCCTGCCCCACCCCCTTAGTCCTCTACCACGTGGCTGTTTTCTGCCTGTGGCTGATCTCCATGCTGCCATAGCTTTCTTCTTTCTTCTTCATCTCTCTTCTCCAGCCAACTGCAGAGAAACTACATTTGTAGCCCATGAGTTTTCCTTCTGAACTCTAGCCAATGACCTCAGGCTTTCTTTTGAGTTCATTCTTAAAGTTTATTATTATTATTATTATTATTATTATTATTATTATTATTAACAAGACTGAGAACTCTGAGAGGGAGCCCCAGTTCCACAGGTAGCATGATGATATGACATGATTTCGCCCCAGTTGGCACGACCCTGTTTTCAGTAGCAAGTTTGCCGCATGCACTTAAACTTTTGACTATAAAGTCCAATTTGACTATTTCCTTTGTACACATGCATTTGAGGTCATGTATAAAAATCCAAGATCATTATGAGTTACTTTATTTTCTCATCTGAGAAGGTTATAATGTTAAAGGACATTAAAGTCTGATCATTTTGACCTGTTTATCTGCTAACGAGCTGAGCACAGCCTCATCATTTTGCAAATGGGCAGCCAGTGGTGTAAGGACCACGCCTGGAGAACCTTCTATCTTAACATTGAGTGATATTGATTCTGGTTTAAAGAATCAGTTGAACTTAAGTGTGAAGATCTGCTGACCTCTGCTTTGTCCCCTTAGTCCCCTCCTACTCTATGTCTTATTAATGTATGAGTTTATTATGTGTGGACTCAAATCTTCATGCCAGAACTACACAGTCATGACATGACTCTAACTTTGAAGTGTTTTGCAAGCCCCCCAATGTGCATTGCTTTTCAAGGTTTGTTTGTTTGTTTGTTTGTTTTTTAACTTTTTAGGTTTCCATGAATTCTCCATAAATTTTAGAATTAGTTTATCTGGTTTTTTCAACATAGGTGGAGAGTTTGATAAGGATAGTATCAAAACCTTGGTTGGTTGGGAAGCCTTGCGTTCCTAAAACTGTTAAACCATTAGATCCTTGAACATCATGTTTTTCTATTTATATATTTTTTCTACTTCATTTAGATGATACTGAAGTTTTCAGAGTACATGCTGTGTATCTCTTTTGTTAAATTATTGGGTTTTTAAATGTTATTTTAAGTGGTAATGTTTAAGGTCACATCCACACTGTTTATCATTAATGTGTAATGACATAATTGACTTTGGTATGTTGATCTTGTACCAGAATGTTCTCTGAATTCATTTCTAATATATTTTTTAGCAGTGTTTAACGGACTCTTTAGTATTTTTCTTTTTTAAAAACTGTAACATCTTTTGAACACTTTCATCCATATTGTGTACAAATTTGTATCGAATGCGAATCAGATAACAATGGATTGTGATTTGTATTCACATCTTTACTCTCTTATAGTCCCTCCCACATCTGCTGACTTCTGCTTTGTCCCCTTAGTCCCCTCCTACTCTATGTCTTATTAATGTATGAGTTTATTATGTGTGCAAAAAGAAATCTGACTCTCCCCTTGCATCTGGCTCTCCTTTGTCTCTTTTTTATTGCTATGAATCTTCGCTACAATGTTGACTAGAAACAAGTGCAGACATCCTGACATGTTCCTCATTTTAAGGGGGAAAGCATTCATTAGCGCATCCCACAATGGTGCTGTGGTTTTCCTGGGGATGTCTTCTATCAAGCCTCATAGCTGACTTTTTCTGTGGTTTTCACAACCACTTAGTTTCATTTTCTAGCCTTTGCATACACAAAGAGCTGTTTATGTCACTGAAGTCCTAGAGGAAAACTGGGAACATTCTGGTTACTCAACTGGGTACATCCTGTCTGTATAACATAGTTAAACTAAAATAATTATTTCTAGCATTTAGTAGATTTACATGTTTTCTTTGAAACCTACTGGTGTAGCTTAAGTAATTTAGACTGTGTATCAGAAAACAACTTTTTCTTTGACAAAATTATTTTGCCCGCATCAGCATTAACGCTATATAGCATGTAGGAAAATTGCATCTGCTCTGCTACCTAATCAGATGTATGGACATTCACTGAGAAGAATTTGAAGATCTGTGAGCACTGTGAATATCTGAAAATGGCTATGTTTATGCTGAAGATGTATCGGACAGAGGATGCAGAGGAAGCAGAGGATGCAGAGGATGCATAGGATGCATAGGATGCAGAGGATGCAGATGATGCAGAGGATGCAGAGGAAGCAGAGGATGCAGAGGATGCGTGGATGCAGAGGATGCAGAGGATGCAGAGGAAGCAGAGGATGCAGAGGATGCAGAGGATGCAGAGGATGCAGAGGATGCAGATGATGCAGAGGATGCAGAGGAAGCAGAGGATGCAGAGGATGCAGAGGAAGCAGAGGATGCAGAGGAAGCAGAGGATGCAGAGGATGCAGAGGATGCAGAGGATGCAGAGGAAGCAGAGGATGCAGAGGAAGCAGAGGATGCAGAGGATGCAGAGGATGCAGAGGATGCAGAGGATGCAGAGGCTGTTTCACCTTCTTCACCCTGGCCAGATGAGTTGTGGCTGTTCTCTGGGTATCTAACCTCATGCTTTGAGGCAAATACGCATGCCCATTGTATCCATGAACTGGAAAACAGCATCTTGTAAGAAGCAGGCCTAGAGAGGGTGACACTGTAGGGCAGATGGGAGCACGTAAGACAACAGATCCTAGTTTAAGGAGTTGGAGGTGTGAGGGCCACAGGTTACTTATCTTCATGACATCAGTAATGTGACATTCACTGAAGCTCAGAGAACTGTGGTGCATCTGTCACTGAATGCAACATCTTCCAGTGAAGTGTGTGTTGAAACAGAAACACTTTTGTCGCATAGGGTGACACAGGAAGAGTGGCAAGAAGCTGGTGCCTGCTGTTCCCAGCAGGGAGCTTTGCACCGTGCACTCTGCCAAGGCAGTTGGACTCCAAGAACTCCAAGTTCACCAGCTCTCTTAAACTCAGTATTTACTGGAATAAAAACTCTCTTTTTGGGGGGCTGATTATCCATGATGAGACCCAAATGCAGCCTTCTCTACGAAGCAATTAAATGGTGAGATGATAAACTCAAGTTATAATTGAAGAACTATTGTAAAGAGGAAATTTGGAAGTTAGTAGGGCGTGTCACCATGATTACAACACTCACAGCTGCCTCATTTAGAAAGATGGAGCCAGAAGTCTTGTAAAAACCAGTGACCGGGCGCAAAGTGTCTGCACATGTGGGCACAGTAACAGCCAGGAGCTTCTGGGACCAGAAAGGCTTGCTTTTCCCAAGTGACCGTTATTGGCTGCACAGGGAGGGAGCGAGTGATGCCCCCTGCATGATGGAATGCTGTTATCACCCAGGACCTCACAGGACATAACCTGAGCAAGAGCATAGCGTGTCTCTGAGTATATCACGGAGGAGAAGCAAACTTCCAAACTCATTTGACTTCAAGCAACCTGACTTAGTCAAATAGTTTCTCTCCTGAATCTCCACCTTTGTCTGCTACAGTATATAGACAAAGGGAATGGCTCCCAAGATAATGGTTGGGAGAACACAACTAAAAAAAAAAAATAGTTAATGTATATGGCCTGTGAGATAAAAAGGAATGTAGGTGGCAGAGATGACGTGTTTGTGAAGAAGGGAGCAAGGGGGATCCTTGTGATTCATTTCTGAGGAACTATTTGGTAAGAAATGCACAGAAGCACAGGTGGCTGCATATTCTGAGCAACAAGTTGGCACCAACTGAATAACCCTTGCTCACTACCTGATGAGCATTTGCTCTTCCCACATCCTCTCATAGTGTTGAGCTTGCCAGGCCTTTTCTTCCTTTGGAGGTGGTGTTCTGAAGAACTTGGTGGTGGGGCCGTAAGGAAGCAAACATTTTCACCCACACCTCATATAGACCAAGTCTTCAAGGATCAGCTTATAAAGAATAAGCCAGAGGTCCTGAAGTAAAATGAGTAAGGAGTGCGTGTGGAGGAGGTGTAGCTGGGCAGAGGGAGACTGACTGAAGGAAACGGGACTGGTGGGAAAACGCAGGTGATAGATGGAGCTGGTGATGGAAGATAGGAGGAAAGGCTGATGTTGTAGGAAAACGAGCTGTCTCAAGAAGGAAGAAACTGGTGGAAAGACAGTCTATAGGGCAAGGGTGTCCATACAAGCATTTTCTCTTTTTTTTAACCATCATTAAAGCAACAAAGATAGAGAGGTGACTCAGAACAAGGCTGGGCAGCCTGGTGCCCATTACTTCATGACTAAGTGGGTGCAGAAATACTAAATGTTGCTCTAACTTCTGAGGTATCAAAACTTAAATGCAACCCCTACTTCTCTAACCCATGAGCTCGATCGTCTTGGGAAGAATAGAGCAACCTGGACCTGGTCCTTTCATCTGAGGAATGGATGGAGCGCGCAGACCCTGCTGGTCATCGAGATCTGTCTTTCTCTCCTGAGAGGGTCTTGCCTGCACTCCACCACAGCCACAGTCACTAACAGATCCAGACAATCCAGACCACAGAGACCCCTTCTTGAGGAACTTACCATCATTTCTTCCCCTCCAAAGTTACCAACACCCCCTCAGCTCACGGTGGCCTGGAGCTCTTGATCAGGCAGGATGAAGAACTATCCATTCATCCCAACACTGTGCTGCCCCAGTCATCCAGAGTAGCTACTCATAAGCCAGGCTGGGTTTCAGCACCACTGAGGGCCATCGCCATTTCCATGGCAATGGGTTCTGAAAACTAGGAAGCAGGTGGATAGGAGTAGGTACAGGAAGGCCCTCTCTGTAGAAGAGAGGCACAGCAAGCTGGATGTCCAAGTTTGGGCCTTAGAAAGGAGACTCTCAGATAGACCCTGAGTCGTCACCACTCCCTGGCCTTAGAGGATTATACAAATTGTTATTTAGTTGGAAGCTAATTTCTGAATCAGCTTGTGAGGGTCCTGTGTCTGGACCAGGAAAACTCATTTCAAAGCACATTTTCATGACTAAATGGAGCTCAGCCCACCCAATAACTTAAACAAAACCTTTTTTGGTGCTTAGTTCATAGCTCCGGGCAACCATCTCCCTCCCCAGGTTTGGTACTTTCCCAGAATAGCTCATTCATTTCTTCCTCCTACAGCTGCAAATCCTGATGTCAGCTCATACTTTCTACAAGAGTCACAGGCTGAAGTGCAGCTCCTGGGTGCTATTTCCATTGGGAGGACTCAGTCCCCCAGCCTGTGTTTATGCCATTCAGATACGTGTGCTTTCCCTTTTCCTGCCCCACCTCCAGATTAGGAGCTCCTTGAGGACAGTCCTGTACCCAAGGCATCTGGGGACATGAACACCTTCTATCCAAAGAGTAATGTCTTCATTTTGTGTGCTGAACACACACATACACACACAATACTCATATACATTTGGTATTTGCTGTCTCTCCCATATGCCAAATATTTTGCTGAGCATTTTTATGCATTTCTTGTGTTGTTATAATAAATTTATACATGTCCTTTTGTTGCCCTCTCCCAAATTAAAACTATGAAACTTGAGTTGTAGTTAAATCAAGTATTTGGCTTCAAGTCCAAAAAGCCAGTAAGTGGCCAAGCCTTGGCTGGCCAGATTCATCCATCTGCCTCCAGGATTCTTTTACTGCTCAGAAAAACCCAAATTGTTTTAAGCAAATTGTGGGCTTTGAATCGAGAGGAGCCAAGCCTGTGAGCTGATTGAGCATGTGACTTTGGGCCTGAGCCTTGATTTCTCCTCTCTTCAAAATGGAGTTAGAATTGGAACCACAAGGAACTAAATAACCAACATTCAGATGGATATTTGTCGATCCTCCCCATTAGGTTTGGGACTGAGGATGAAGTCAGTGGCCACCACTTTCCAAGGTTCAAGATTTAAGAGGCACACAGTGTTAAGAATGGATCCAATCCAAACAACCTCGACCCGGGCACCTCCCTGTGTCTTCCCAGCCTGACCCAGCACTGTTGTAAGAAAAATCATTACCACGCTTGCTCAGAATCGACCTTGGTTGTATTTAGCTGTTATGACTCAGATATACAATATTTCTATAGACCCATGTGTTTAAATTACTAGTGGTGCTGTCCAGCAAGGACCTTGTAGAGCCTTTGAAAGATGGGGCCCAGCTGGAGAAAGAAGATCTCTGGGGACTTTGCGCTTTACAGCTTGCTTGCTCCTTTTTCTGTCCCAGCCATGCTTGTTTGGTCTGCTGAGATGTGAGTCGTTGTACACTCCCTGCCATCCCTGGGCCACCCACCACATCTCCCTCAGCACGACGTATCACACTTCACTCTATAAGCCCAAATACACCCTTCTCCTTTATTTTATTTTTTTCAACATAATATTTTTATCGACTCTTTGGGAATTTCACCTCATACACTAGATCACACTCATTTCCCAATCCTTCCATGCCCACTTCCACCCTTGTGTGGCCCCCCAAAATAAAAATTTAAAAAGTAATAATAAAGAAGAAGAAAATTCAATTTGTGTTTTCTATATATTCACTGGAGCATAGTGAAACTCTCAGCGGCCTGCACCTTAAATAGAACAGAGACTTGCCCCTCCTACACCCTCATCAGAGCCGTCAATTGTGGAGAGCTAACTTCAGCATCCTTATCGTTCTTTTTAAGAGTTCTCTTTGATGGCTTCCTCTTTAGGCTGTTACTTTTTTGAGGGGTAGGGCTAGGGGCCACAGAGCTTTCTATGTCCCTCTTTCTCCACTGTGCCTGCAGTCATCCATATCCCTGTAAAACTAGCTCCCTCAGTCTTTACAGTCAGTGGGAGCACGGATCATGGGTTTCTACATAGTTTCTGACAACAGCACAGACCACAAACACGGCCCCACCAGCTGCAGCAGAACCACGGACCCAGACAAGGCCCTTGAAGGCAGCCTGAACCATGAACATCATAGCCTTAGGTGGCACCATAAGCTACTCACATGAGTATGGCATACAGTAATCCCCCGCACCCCCTCCACCCAACCCCGGACATTAACATGACTTCAAGGTGCAGCACAGATCATAGTCATTGCATGCAGGACCTTTGTTGGTAACACCAGCCACGGGCATCAACACAGATCCTGGCTGCGGTAGGACCACTGGTACAGATGAGGCCCTCTTGGCAGCATGGGCCTACATTTTTCCTTTAAGTCACTTCTTGTCAGGTGTGTTGAGTCACAATGAAAGAACCAACCAATACAATGACAAAGGGTAGACGTGTTCTTTCTAGACAAACAACTTTTTCCACATTTCAACCCCTGTGTTATGTCTGGCTTCACGTTATTAGGGTTTTGACTGGGACTCCTCCATCTGTTTCCTACTCTCAGACAATAACCATATTTCTATGTGGTTCTAGTTATAAAATGTGGTTACATAAACACAATCATGATAGGCATCCTTTCTAGAAGAGATATGCTTTTCTCTACTTCTAGAGCATTCTTATTTCATTCTAGACATTGCCGAGGCTTTGGGATGAATTGCACAGGGCTCTGGAGTTTTGTGTCCTTAGTGGTCCCCTCCAAAGCCTTGACCCCTTTACACTGTATGCCAGTCATGAAACCCTGGAGCTCATCTGAGCAGCCAGCAGGCTCTTATAAAATGGCTTGATGGTCTGGAGTTGTTTGGAAGCTGTGGGAGTGTGGAGCTGTTGGGACATGGTTACATGGAGAAGAGCACAGGAGACATTAACATGAGCTCAGGTTTAGACACGCCTCCCATCTTTAAGATAACTCTTTATATGTGTGCAAATATTCCAAAATTTGAAATCTAGAACACCTTTGAACCTAAGCATTTTTAATAAAAAAAAAATCTTCAACCACTAATATCATAAGCACACATGATGGCTCTCGGACAGGGGAGCTCTTTGGTGAGTGATCACCTGTGAACCGTGTGGAGGAGTTGGGAGGAAGACTTGAAGTGACTCAGCCCCAGGCCTCATTCCATAGACTAATGAGATCTGGTATGTTCACATACTCCTCTTCAGGAACACGTGCAGGCCTCAGCAAACACTTCTTGTAATTGAAAGTATGGTGACTTCTTTATGTAGATATTCTAGTATGTAACACGCGTTATAATATATATGCAAAGCAGCCACCTCCGTCATATATCATACACACGTATTCGGGCACCGCCTAGAGAGGTGGGAGTTTAGTGTGCTAGAAAGCAGAGACTGCAAGAAGGACTAGTAATTCAAAACCGGTGCAGGACAGTCTATAATGAACGCCAGGAAGTCCTTGTTAAGAAGGCATCTATTGTTAGACTGACACAGCTTCCGCAGGGACACAGGAAAAACTCATGACCTGAGACACTTCAGGCTGGACTAGGCACTGCCAGAGAGCACCAGAGAAAAACAAAGTGCTCACTTGCCGTGATGCCAGAGACAGCCTCAGGCTCCTGTCTGAATCAGGGGAGAGAGCAGACCTTGGGGCAGAACAGAGAGTCCTTTGTGCATCAGCCATCTAGGGACAATGAGAAGCAATGGGGATGTCCTCTAAACCACACAGCAGGGCAAAAACAAGAATGCAATGAGTAGGTTCCATATCAGGCAAAGGTGGTGGCCTTGGTGTCTGGATTTCTTGTCATGTGACAAGGACACAGGCACAGGCTTTCTGATCCATCAAAAGCCAACATGTAAGATCCTATGGGTGCCTGAGAAAAGTGTTGGGAGATAGTGGACCATTGTGCTGTAGAGTGTACCTAGGAAGCTCAGCCGTAGCTGGGAACCTCTGTGAAGGTGAGCCAAGATGGCTGTGGTGCTGACAAGCATGGGCTATAGAAAAGTCACCTGCAACGCTCACTCATCAAGTCGGTCTGAGAGGTGCTCGTGTACATACTAGAAACATACAAAATTCAATATCCAGGATGGCCTATGTCCAAGCTGAGCACCCGTCACGCAAACACATGGGGTGAGAAGTACTTTAGATTTGGGGTTTGATCATATTTTTGGAATATTTTTTAAGTCTTCATAGGTTGTACATCTCTAATATGAAAATCCAAAATGTAAAATATTTCAAAATCTGGAAATCTGAAATGTTTCAAAGTTAAACTCAGATATTAGAGTATTGGGAATTTAGGATGTTGTTTTGTTTTGTTTGTTTTTTATTTATTATTATTATTATTATTATTATTATTATTATTATTATTATTATTATTTTGGACTAAGGATTCTCAAACTACAGATGGCAACAATGGGCAAAATAAATCAGGGTAGAAGTTAACATGTAGGTTGTGGAGTTCATATGCAAGTCTTAAGTGCTACAGCCACTGCAATTGCCTGGCTCATGATAGGAATGATTGGGGAGTGTCTGACTTTAGCTATCAGCATATAGGAAACCAGTTAACTGAACATGAATTAGAAGTGTACCAGAAGTGAGACTTCTTGCACATAACTGCTGTGTCCCTGTCTGCACGCCCTTCTGGCAAAGGTTCCAGCTCACCCCTGAACTACACTGGTCAGACCCTACTTACAATTCCTGTGTACTGGATGCCATATTGGAGAGGGGTTTGACAATGAGGTTGCCAGGAAACAAGAGGTTCAGGAAGGTTCAGGGAGATTCAGGAAGAAGGGAATTGGGTTAGACAGCAATTCTGTTAAAATACCTCAGGATTATCATGGAAGGTCCAAAGCGTCTTAGCAGAATGGGCTGCTGATAAACAACATGTTGGTGAAAGTGAGGAATCTGAACATCAGCCTTCCGTGGGCACCTAAGGTGGTTCCGGTGTGGGTGTGTAGTCAGATTGACGTGTCTTGACTGGGGTTGAGAACAGGCCATTACACTGCCAGTCCTGCCAGGGCCAGCAGAGGGCGCTATCCAGAAGGGCACAAGCTGGGGTTCTCCTAAATTGGCAGGGGATGAGCTATGGAAGCAGTTGACAGGGGTCTTGGTTGTCAGATCCTGAGGGAAAATGAAAGGAGTTTACCTAAAATGGAGAGTACAGGTTCTCTACCAGCACAAGCGCAAATCCCCGCAGACAGGGCTTGTGAGCTGGGCAGGCAGCGAGAACACCGAAGAGGGACCTCAGAGACCTCAGAGGAACACTAGCGCACAGCCTTGGTACTTCTCAGGGTCTCATTTCTTTGGCATTTTCCCTGATTATTTATACCCCATCCCCGTGCCCGTTCCCCGCGCCCCTTCATCCCTGACCCACGCAGGCAGCCCTGCCTATCCTGTGTGGGGCTTATTCTCATGTATTAACCTCTCAACTGACCAGGAACAACCAACCAAGGAGTTGGAGATGGAACAGCTTTTCTCTCCCTCTTCAAAGGGAATTAACTGCTCAGAAATGGCTGACCCAAGGGCTCTATAGCCACAGAGCAACAGGTCATCGTTGGGTTTCCCTGGGGGTAAACTGAAGGGAATTACAGCTGGATGGCTCTGTCTATCTCATTGTCTCCTATAGGTTTAGCAAATTTAACCATCTCAAGTGACTCCACAGAAGAAAAGAGGGAAATCCCCAAACACCCTCTACCTCAGCCAATCAGCTTGCTCAGTCACGAGCAGAGCCAATCAGCTTTCTCGGCCACAGAGGCAGCCATGGGTGTCTAGACACGGTTCAGTCGTAGACTGCAGACACTCCCTGCTGTGTCCCTGGGCATTTCCATCATTCTGTCCATGTCCTGCCATCCTGTGAGCCCTTGCATGTGAGCCTGCAGCCAGCTGAACACTAAACAGACAGGCCAGTGACTTCTGGTGCCAGAAAGCTCTTGGGGAGCGGCAATATGCATTCAGCCGTGGGCATCTTCATCCTCTCAGGGCGAGTGGAAGTGTTTCTCCTCTCTCCCTTCCTTCCTCCTCTCCTCCCTCTCATGAAACTACAATGGTCACTCTTCTACAGGCAGATTCTTTATCCCTGGGATTTCAGCACATAAACTGTCTGTTTATGATTAAAAGCGATCACAGTTCATAAGGCCTTGCTCATTATAAACTTGCTTTTTTTTTCTGTCTTCTTTAGGAAGCCAGAAATGCCTAAAGGAGTGACACAAACCCTTTTATACCTGGTGCGAGCAGTGTGATTGTTTATGTCCAGCTGTTCCTTTTCCTACTGGCACAGCTGGGTAAACCAGAAAGCAGGCCAGAGAGGGGACGTGGCAGTCCACAGAAGAGAGCTAAGGTGGCCTGTAAAACCAGTTGCCTGCAGACCAGAAAGGACAGCAATCCAAATCCAAAAATCCTCCACACAACTTCCAGCAGGACAAACAACCTTTGTTTGTAGCACATGATTCTTGGAGGGAAAAACTAACAAACAAAAGGCAAATGCTCACTCAGCTGCAACCCTATACTTTTAAACAAATTATTAAGTAAATAGTCAAGAGAGCTCTGCCAACCATTCACTGGAAAGTGAAGATGGATGGATGGCTGGCCCCAGATTGTGCTGTCTAAAATAAAAGTCAGAGTATTTGTGTTATGAAATTTTATACTAGCTATCTACATACATATAGGTGGTAACTGGGTTCCCTTCAAGGGTTGAGACACCCTTTGCTCTAGTTCCAACTTCTAGCTTAAAAATTATAGCATAGACAGGCATGTTATTATTGTTGAGATGAGGGTGTTCAGAGTTCAGACTGGCTCTGGGATACTAGCGGGGACAATTGCTTAGGGGCATAAAAGATACTTTCTTGGGGACAGGGATTGGAGGTGATATCAGTCTGGGAGTTGGGGGTGTAAAAATCTATGGCTAGAGATGTAGTTTAGGGCAAAACCCAATTCAGTTCCCAGTATATCAAAAACAAAACAGAGAACACAGAGAAGGAAAGTGTGCAAACAAGTTGCCAGTGGTAGCGGTGCCTAAGATGATGTCTCAGGGCCCTGGGACAGCACCCCTATACTCATGTCAGTGCTGACTGAATCCAGTCCAGATGGTTGCCCTTCTACAGGGACCAGGGCCATTGGAGTTGCCCCCTGAGATTTCACTGTCCACTCACATGCTGCTCCTGGTTCAGGGGTGGACAGAGCCAGCTGGAGATGCTGGGCTAAAAGCAGAAGTACAGACAGAAGGTTCTGTCAACACCTGGTCATGATGGCTAGCAGGCCAAGCAGGCAAGCTGGCGGCGTCTAGCAATCAGTACTCTTTCTAACGTGATTTTGCTGAGGCAGGCAATGAACAGGGGTGTTTGACAAGAGAAATGTTTCCAGAAGGTGTTTGAGCCATGTCTTGTCTTTTCTGTATTCTGAGGCTTAGGCATCTGGAACCTTCCTGACCCTGATGGTTCCTCCCATGGGCCAGTTAATGCCTGCCAAATCGCCTGTCAAGTGCAAACTAGCCAATCAGGACAGGCTGGGTTTGTCAAACAACCCAAAGTAAATCTGCTCGCCTTTCTTTCTCTTGCCTTCCTTCTGCCTTGCAAGTAGTCAGTGCTCTCCATGTGGTCCCCAGGGCACAGTGGCACCCTCCTTTAGGGACCTGTGAATAGCAAACAGACTTTCCAATGGTAGATTGTGTCCCTGAGGGTTGGGAGCAGGGACATCACTTGTAACTTTTTCAGGGATGTCTCTTCGGAATATTCACTGTGAGAAGCCAGCAAGTATCTATAGAGTAGAAAACTAGCAAACCGGCTCTAGATCACTTTTAAAAATAATATTATCCACAATATTAAAACAAATCAAATAGGAAGGACTTAGAAAATAAATCTACTGATTTTTAACTAGGGATCTCAGTCCCAATATTTCCTACCTGATGGTGGTTCAACTTGGAGTTTTCAACGTGTTTATGATGGTACATACACTTGGTGCAAACTGGAGTGTGCAATTTGAGTTCTGGCCTTTTTCTGCGTTAGTCATATATGGTCAGTTGTCCTTTTAGCACTGAGCTCTGCCGCCACCAGCTCTTTGAACTCCAGCTCCCTGAGTGTGCAGCGTTGCTCAGCTGGAGTGTGTGGCATGGAAGGTGGACTCGGTGTTCTCCCCTCGTAGGGCATCTTTGTCTTCCGGTGGGTGAGAGTGGCATCATGCCATCCTGCAGGCTGTCAGTCATGCAGAGATGCTTCAGTCCTTCTGCTGGTGGTGGTGCTGAAGGATCCCCCACCCCAGTTACTAAGCAATGTCTTATCCCTTTTGATACATTTCTTCACATTCTGCCAATCATGTACGAGATGAGGGCCAAAGCTCCCCAGCTGCCGTGCTTTGAAATGTTGGAGAATTATGTTATCTCTAGCTCTTTTGTTGGTGATGGCATTAACCATGGCCAGCGTGCTCGCCCCAGCTTTTGTTCCACTTATTGATTGCTGAGATGACATGGGACAATTGAGCCTTTTATTCGTCCCACTATCTGCTACTTCTTCCCCTCCCATGATCACTTACAATCATACCTCCTCCTTTTAATAACACTGAGGTAACTTAGTCTATAATTTCCTGTTTCAAGTCTAGTCTTGGTGAGTGTAGAGCAGACCAGGGCATCCCAACAGGAGAACCGAGGCCAGCAACCTCAAAGGACTCTCTGCTTTCCTATGGCCTCCCGATTCCGTGAGGTGTGGCTGTCATAGACAACTTCCTTCATGGGTTTCAAAGAAGATGATATGGAATCTGATAAGATTATAAGGGTGAAATTGCATCTGTCCTCAGAGAAGCAGCGGCTGGTCTAGAGTCACCTTCCTGCCCACACCCCCTCCTTCGCTGCACACTGTCTCTAGTGGATGGAGTGATGGCCTCTGGGGCTGTCACTGAGAAGTAACGCATGCTTGCTGGGGCTTCCTTTCATGTCAGCTCCCATCTCAGGGCTCTCAAGAAGCCTATTCAGCTCCTTACACACCCTTCCATGTTTTTGATGTCTATACAGTTAGCCACATTTTGAGGTTTTTAAAGGAACAAGGGAAGAGAATTTCATTATCTTAGAGTAAAACATTCAGATTTACTAGTAGTAAAATTCAATCCATTTTTACCCTTAATCTCCTTGCAAGTCACATCTGAATCCCTTTACGGACCGTGCATAAGACCTTGTCTACATAGAAAAGCTATTTGCACATGGGCTGATTTGTACTGATAAACCAGAGACGTGGGGTCCCAGGCCTGCACCTTGTCCCTCCCAGCTCTTTCTTCTTCCCTTCCTCGATCTCTTCCCTTCTAGGAGTTGCCACGGCATTTTTGGACTCTCACCATCCCGATTTCTGAATATCATCATCGATGAACACAATAGCTACAACGTATGGTGCTTTGTATCATTGCCCCCGTCCCATGACTGACAGCCTAATGACAGCCCTGAGCACGACGACAATGGCAGTCGGCCTGAGTGAGCAGCCTGTATGTGACAAGACACCATGCGTGGGGATTTGCACCTGTTAGCTCCCTGGACAATTACCATGCTATTTATACAGAAAGAAGTCTCAGGAAGACTCAACAATGTGGGATTAGAACAGCACCTAAGGGCACCTGGTAATCCGAGCAGATGCATCTTCATCCACCTTGCTAAATCCCAGTGGTGCTGACTTGAAGCCCACCCAGGCAGAGCTTCAAATTGGCATAATTTATTTAATACAGCTTGGCTTCCCATCGCTTATTAAAACCATCTCGTTAGGAGGAGCAAATGCTTGTGCTGGTCGGAGGGCAGTGGGAGCCTTCCTCGACAATGAGGCTGCTCTTGGCAGGCTTTCCTGGCAGATAATCCCATTAGTTCCCTTCTACCACCTCCTCAGAAATTCAGCCTCACTGCACAGAGCACCTGGGCTGTGCTTAGAAAGAGAGGAGGTGGGGGAGGGCAGGAAGTGAAGTGAACGGGTGGCTATTTACAGAGTGTCTCTTAAGGTCCGTATTTATTTGGTGACAGTATTACAGAAAGCTGATGCTTTTGTCCTGTGCATCTTCCAGGGGTCTGCTCCTCTTCCTGTGATGCACCAACAGTAATTTTTAAAATGGCTACATTGAAAACACATGGAGTACTTTGCTCTTGAAGAGTCCAGATGCCTTCTGTGCCACAGCCTAGCACAGTGCTGAGTCCTCAGGCCACTGAACTTCCAAGGGCTTCCCTAACATCCCACCTGACGTAGTCACAGTGTCCTGACCCTTTTCTATATAGACTTCACTATTATATTCTTGGGGCTGTTAAACCAGTCTTGACATTTCTTCTCAAGAATGGCCTATTTGACACCCGCTAGTCTAGGAATGCTGATGATCTCCTCACTGTCCCAACCTTGACTCCCTGCTACTGAGCCTGGATCCCAGCTCTGCCTGGTTGACTAGGTTGACAGTAGGCTCCCTGAAATTGGCTCAGAACCAACAGATATTTGGCACAGAGAGATTAATTAGGTTCTGGGCAGGGGGGAGCAGGTGGCTGAGCAGGCTATGATGACCTCCACCTATTCTCCATGATACCATGTGCATGAGCCCATCCAAATGCCCAACACCATCACCACCACCAAGACCATTGGACTGTGGCCACAGGGGTCTCCACTCCAGGGACAGTGGGCAGTCACTTATCTCAAACAAGAAGTATAAGCAGTGAACCAACCGCAGTGAGCCGGCACCACTGAGCACGTGTCATTTCTGGGCGCAGAGCCAGTGCTCCAGCCTGAAGCTATGTCTGTCACCAAGGCTGACAAGTGTAAAGTGACTTAGTCTCCAGTAATTAGGCATCTTTAAGCAAAAAAAAAAAAAAAAAGTAGCCTGATTAATCTAGGATGAGGTAAGTCAGAAATAATAACATGAACAGTAATAATTGGTTTAGATCTACTTATTTACTTATTTATTTATTTATTTAAATTGAAGCTTTACATTTATTTACTCACTCTGTCTCTCTGTCTCTCTGTCTGTCTATCTTCTGTCTGTCTGTCTTTCTGTGTGTCTGTGTTTGTGTGTGCATGTGTGTGTGGTTGTAAGCCTGGGTTTTAGTTAGAGTTCATTGCTGTCATAAAACACCATGACCCAGTGCATCTTGGAAAAGAAAGGATTTATTTCACCATACAACTCTCAGGTCACAATCCATCACTGAGGCAAGTCAGGCAGGGACTCAAGCCCAGGTCTTTTAGCCAGGAACTGAAACAGGCCCTTGGAGTGATACTTACTGGCTTGCTCCCCCTGGGATACCTACTGGCTTGCCCCCCGCCCCAGCTTGCTCAGCCTCCTTTCTTATATATCTCAGGACAAGATGCCCATGGATGTACCACCTGCAGTGAGCAGATCCCTCCCACATCAATCATTAATTAAGACAATAACCCACAGAATTGCTTATCTTATGGAGGCTTCTTTCAGTTAAGAGTCTCTTTTCCCATATATGTCTAGGTTTGTGTTAAGTCAGCAAAAACTATCTAGGAAAGCAAATATGTGTGTGTGTGTGTGTGTGTGTGTGTGTGTGTGTGTGTGTGTGTGTGTGTGAGAGAGAGAGAGAGAGAGAGAGAGAAATGAAACAGATTCTTTCCTTCTACCATGTGGATTCTGAGGGCTGAATTCAAGCCATTAGGTTTGGCAGCAAGTCCCTTTACCTGCTGAGCCATCTCAGTAACCTAAAATAACTTAATTGAAGAGATAGGCTTGGAAATAGCCCAGGCTTCCCCCAAGAGAGACCGCCCATGGGCTCCCGGGAGCTGTTGTTCCTTGTTCATATTATCAAGGGAAATAAATTACAAGCTCCCACAGTAATAGCAGAGCTTGTGGCCAGAACCTTTCAGTAAGTCATTTGAGTGAACAGATGCATAATATAGCATAGTTCCTGGTGATAGATTAACCCTCACATTCACCATCCACAGGAAGACTTTAGCCCATATAATAGTCTGCTCCTAAGGAGCTGAACTTTCCAGAATCGGGTCACTGTGAAGAGTCTTCTGAAAGTCTTTCCAAGGTGCCAAGCCTGCTCTGGGAAAAGATTCAGAGTTTGGGTCAGACTTTGGGCAGGTGACTGACTGGCGCAAGCCACCAGATGGGTGCCAGCCATGGGTAAGAGTGTTAGCAATCACCCGTGCACTGGTCATACACAGGAACAACTAGGACCATGAACTGTATGGCTCGTGACCCTGTGTATGGAGAAGGTAGACATACTGGAAAGGAAAAGATTCACCTTTCTCTCTTTCTTTTAGTTTTCTTTCCTTGATTAGTATTTAGGATTTCCTCTCATTAATCATTTCCACTTACCCACATGACATCGAGACACAAGGCCCTATGGCTGCTAAGAACCACATATGGAACCAAACTCCCTATATACTGCTTTTTCTATGCACACACACAGAGATAGTGAAATTTGGTTAGTTTTTGGTTAATAAATCAGGCAAATTAAGAGATTAAAAATAAAGTGGAATTATAATCATCAGTTGTCATGATAGTTATCTAATACTTGTGAATTTTTCATTTCTGGAATGTGCCATTTAATATCTTTGGACCTTGGTTGACAGTGGGTATCTAAAATAGCAGATAGCTAAACTGAGAGTAAAGGGGGAAATTTGCAAAGAATTAGCATAGCCCCAGTGTCATGGGCTCAAATTCATGGACTGAGCCCTAACACCTAGAACTCTTCGTGTAGGGACATTTGGAAACAGGGTCCTTACAGAGGAAATTAAATTAAACTAAGTTGTTAGGGATGGGTTCTAATCCAATGTGACTGAGTGCCTCGTGAGAAGACAACCTCAGGAGAGACACTGTACTGCTTGCTTCTCTCATGGCTATGACTAAATACAGGACCAAAGCTACGTAAGAAAGGAAGGGCCTATCCTGCCTCATAGTTTCCAGGTACAGACTGTCATGGTGGGATTATGGGGATGTCCTGGCTGCAGGATCATAAGGCATCTGGTGCTTCCTTCGTTCTCTCCTGCCTGTTCAGTCCTGTGCCCCACCCCACCTACACTCACAGGTATGGTGAGTCTCCCCTTCACAGGTAAACCTTTCTGGAACTGCCCTTAGAGGCACCAGGCGCATGCTTCCATGGCAATACTAAATTCAATTAAGGGGACAATGAAGTGTGACCAGGGCCAGGGATGCGCATGCATATATAAAAGACCACATTGAAGGCATGCCACTAGTCCTCCAACTGACAGCTAAGCAGAGGGACCACAGGGGAAGGCAGCTCTGATGACATCTCCATCTTGGACTTTCAGCCTCCAAACTCTGAGACCATACATGTAAACCCCCAACGTGTGGTACTTAGGTGTGGCAGCCCTGACTGACTAATGTGGTACCATGAAAAAATAAAAATACAGCCAAATTTAAAAGAAGAAAGTAAATGTTCTAAATCTCTCCACACAAAAAAAATTTTAGTTAATATTTTAGTGGGTTTTAAAAAATAAATCTTAAAAAACCTATTGTATAAGGAGATAAATTAGCCAGTAATGATGACTAGAAATAGTATTCAACATTCAGCCTGCCTTCTTACTGTGTACTAAATGAATGAGGGCTGCCTTAGATCAATGTCTGGCCACTCACACAGCACCATGACTTGAACACTGGTCATACTTTTCTAGACAGACCCTCACAGTCAACATTTAGTATATTTATTATGGAAAATTTTCATGTTAGTAAATAGAGGTTTGTGAAATATGTGCAATTTTGTGTCATATTTTAAAGCAGTTACATGTTTCCTTTAATCATAAATTGATAACCACTTATTTTTTTTTCCTTTTTTCAACTAAAAGCTCATCCCAAAGAAAATGGTGACCACCCAAATGTATGAATGTGCATAGTGGACCTCTCTCATGGGACAGGCCTGGGGTAGCCCTCAGTTGGCTTTGGTTCTTATATCCCCGCCTTTGTCCAGTAGGGTGTGGTGACACTGTTCCCAGCAGTTACGAGCAGGGACATGCAAACTCCATGGGGACACTTACCATTATTTTTAGACTTAGGTGACAGAGTTCTGTCAGTCATGCCTCGCTCATTCCTTCCTGGTCATTTGCTTTGCATTCTCCTTGAATTTTCTTCTGAATTCTCTCCTTGCATTAGAAAGTTTGGTTCCCATGTTTCTTGCTGTTTAACAAGATTGCATTAGCAAAGACACTGACAATTCCCCTCCTGCCCTCTCTCTTCCTTTCTCCCTCCTCCCTCCTCCCTCCTCCTTTCTCCCTGATTTTCCTTGTATCTCAACTTTGTATATGGCAGGGTTCTGTTTTTACTGCAAGGTACATTTAAAATTTTTAATGTGTTAATATCTATTAATCTCCCCTTGTATTAGTTCAGATTTTGGTTTCATGCATGGAAAGAACTTTCATAAGTAGTTGGTCATACCGTTTTTTACTCTGTAGCTTACCGTACTGACTTTATACTTTTTTTTACATTAAACCTTGAGAGCATCTGGTATTCATTTGAGTATGAGAGAGGAATGTAACACTTTCCCCCTAAGATGAATAGAAGGCTGACATGGCACATTCACTGGCTAATCTGTCCTTTTCCTGTAGATTGAGAGAGATGTCTTTACTTAGCTGGGCCCTTGAGCATCAGTGTGCCCCAGCACTGTGGACTGCTGAGTTTCATAACTCTGTTCAGAAAGCCTCAACAGGACCAAATCCTGAGTCTACCAGTCATGTGGCTACTAGTAGACAACCATCAACTCAGATGCTCTCTGAAACACATGTCTTTTAAATATAAACTTTACTAAATTATGGACTAATTTGGAGGGAAAACGTTCCGTGGTTCTGGTTTTGAGATTGAGCAAGCATTTGTCTTTTCCTTTCCAGTGTTTGCATGCACATGCTTCCCACTCCAACAGTGATCTTGGACTCCATAGGCTCACACATGTGAGGGATGTGCTGCATATGACAACCAGCCCCACCCTTTCCTTCTTGCAGTGGCCTGCACCCAGCTGTCCAGCGATGCCAGGTCACCGTTCTGAACAGGGACGCCCCTTGTTTCGTTCTCAGCCTTACTGCTGATCTCTCTTGTGCCTCACCACAGAGTATGATGTCAGCTATGTATTTCCAACAAGTCTTCTCTGTAATGTAAAGAAATCACAATTTTCTGAGGAACCTCCAAACTGATTTTCAGAGTTGTACCAGCTCACAATCCCACTAGCAATGGAGAAGTGTTCCTCTTTCTCTACATACTTGCCAGCATCTGCTGTCACCTGAGTTTTTGATCTTAGCCATTCTGACTAGTGTGAGGTGGAATCTCAGGGTTGTTTTGATTTGCATTTCCCTGATAACTAAGGATGTTGGACATTTCTTTGGGTGCTTCTCAGCCATTCAGTATTCAGCAATACCACTCCTGGGCATATACCCAGAAGATGCTCCAACATAGAATAAGGACACATGCTCCACTAGGTTCATAGCAGCCTTATTTATAATAGTCAGGAGCTGGAAAGAACCCAAATGTCCTTCAACAGAGCAATGGATACAGAAAAGGTGGTATATTTACACAATGGAGTACTACTCAGCTATTAAAAATGATGAATTCATGAAATTCTTAGGCAAATGAATGGAACTAGAAAATATCATCCTCGGTGAGGTAACCCAGTCACAAAAGAACACACATGGTATTCACTCACTGATAAGTGGATATTGGCCCAGAAGCTCGGAATACTTAAGATACCATTCACAAACCACATAAAACTCAAGAAGAAGTAAGACCAAAGTGTGGATATTTTGGTTCTTTTTAGAAGGGGGAACAAAATAACAATGGGTGGAGATACAGAGGCAAAGTGTGGAGCAGAGACTGAAGGAATGACTATCCAAAGACTGCCCCACCTAGGGATATGAGCAGGGGCATGCAAACTCAATGGGGACACTTACATCCCATATACAGTCACCAAACTCAAACACTATTGTGGATGCCAACAAGTGTTTGCTAACAGAAGCCTGTTATAGCTGTCGCCTACCAATGCCTGACAAACACACAGCCAACCATTGGACTGAGCACAGGGTCCCCAGTGGAGAAGCTAGAGAAAGGACCCAAGGAGCAGAAGGGGTTTGCAGCCCCATAGGAGGAACAATATGAACCAACCAGTACCCCCCAGAGCTCCCAGGGACTAAACCACCAACCAAAGAGTACACAAGGAGGGACTCAAGACTTCAGCCACATATGTAGCAGAGGATGGACTTGTTGGTCATCAATGGGAGAAGAGGCTCTTGGTCCTGTGAAGGTTCTATGCACCAGGGGAATGTCAAGGTCAGGAAATGAGAGTGGGTGGGTTGGTGAGCAGGAGAAGAAGGAGGGACTAGGGGGTTTCTCAGAAGGAAAACCAGGAAAAGGGATAACATTTGAAATGCAAATAAAGAAAATACCTAATAAAAATAAATAAATGATAGATAGATAGATAGATAGATAGATAGATAGATAGATAGATAGATAAGAAATCATAAGAACAATTGTTGAATTCCTTTCAAGTTGTTTAATCAATATATTTGATAATTACTTAGATTTCCCTCGGAAAATTACTGTAAATTATATTAATACAATTTATGGTATTGAGTTATTTCCATATTCCTAGTAGTAAGTTTTAGGTAGTTGATGACCCACTCTTCATTGAATTTATTCCTTTGCTCAGTGTGAAAATGCCCTATGAATAACCTTATACTAATACCACACCAACACTCCCAAGTACAGTAGCTCTCTAAGTGCATTGTATTGGGTTGTCTTTGGTAAGTTGAGGTTTAAATGCGCTGCTAGACTGCTACATCCAGGAGAAGACATTAGCGGACTTCCATGCTCTGGGATCGTCGCACTCAGCTGTTCCACACAGGGAAGTCTTTGATAGAAAGCCTAGTTTATGTTCTACGTGCTTAAGCGTTATTCCCCTCCGCCATTGTACCCAGGCTTCCGTGCATGGCAGTCAGAGGTCAAGGGTCTCAGGATTTCAGCTTTGCTTAAAACAGAGCAGTCGAAGTCTCACAGCATTTTATAAAGGTTACTTAGTAATTGACGTTTATGACTATTGTGTTAACAGTGTGCCTGTAGCTGATATGCCACATTCACTAATTCTGTTATTCACCTCTTTGGGTTTTGCTACCGTTACTCAGGGCTCCCAGGTCTTTGTATTCTGTTTATTCGATGTTTAAAAGTTTCTCAGTGGGCAACAAAACTAAACAATTTTATCCAACTCCCTTGTGTGTTTTAATTTTGCCTGGTTTCTTGGGGGATAGTATTTGAAGCACAGACACTCCTGACCACAGTGCTGTAACTGCATGTGCCATGAAAGAAAAATTACCCTTTGCCCTGTTCACTGGATTCCGTCCTTTTCTGGATTTGATACCAAGGCCTGCTGCATTGTTCATGCTGGAACTTGACCTGTTAGGCTCCAATCCATCTCTGGAACGCCAAAGCCCCAGACTTCCTGCGTGGCTTTACTGCAGAGAAACTCTTGCTCTTCCTCTCAGAGCACATCATCAAACTTTGTGCTTGTCCTAGAAAGCTCTGGCCCTGTATTTTGGCTGAATTATGACTGGCATGTCCAGTCAGGAATAACTACCTTCTTCTGCTTCTTTTGTGTATGTCGCATTCCTGACCACTTCCTGTTTTATCCCTCCCTCCCTCTCTGCCTCTTGGTGGCTGGCCTGCTAACATCTTTTCTTTTTTTGTTTTCATAATTTGGCAAGATAAATATCCAATTTCTATTTTCCAGTAGTATCTTTCAGCTTTTTAAAGATAAAATACAAAACCTGCCTTGACCTTATATTTCGCTGTAATTATTTCCATGCGAGAAATTTTAAAGGAGAAGTACTGTAGTGGACCCTCCTCCTCCATTGACCTTTCCTTATCAGATGTGGGTAGCCCACAGATACAGCGGTGGCCAGAGAAAAGTTTAAATTAGCTCTTTGTGGCTTTATCCATGTGGCTTTGTCTGTGCCACAGAGCCTATTCAAGCAAGAAAAAATGGTATGCTAAGCACATGAGCACAGGAAAGGGTATGATTTGGTGGGAAGGGGAGGTGCACACACACTGAATGTTCTTTTTACTGATGTAGGTTTAGACTAGAAAAGCTATTTCTAGATGTGTGTGGTGAGCATGTGTTGTGATGCCAGTGGTGCACGCTGGGTATTTGGAATGTGACCTTGTGGTCAGGTGATATGTTACATGTTAAGTTTTATCAGGTGCTTCTTGATATCTGGGAGCTCACTGGCCTCATCCAAATGACCTCTTTTCCTCTTTAGTTGTGGAGAATGCTTCTGCTGTTGTTTATTTTTATATTGTCTCCTCTATCCCTTCCAAATTCTCATCTCCTCGAACTTCCCTGGCTATGTTGGAGACCCAGGCAATTATCCACACTTCTTAACATTAAATTACTGTGTAAAGTTTTCTTTTTCTTTCATTCTGGAGAAATGTCTGAGCTCCAATTTCTTTAGTTATACCCACGGATCTTGTGGGATTCTGAATACAGAGAGAGGGTTTTGTGGCAACAGTACTAGCTGCATGTGCATAGAAATGCACACACACAAGCCTCACAGCTTTCCTTATCTCTAAGAACTGTGACCCACATTCATAAGTCCGTGCTTGCTTATGGGAATCCCCTAGAATGTGAGTTATGCCCAAATAGCACCTCCCCAGTCCTGCTTATGGAACTTGGCTCCTCTCTCACAAGCACTGTGCTCCCCAACACTCAGTGGGGTTTGGTGTTACCTTGCCTTGAGATCTGGCACTTTTTTTTTTCTCTAGAACATTTTTGACTGTGACATAGCAGACATCTCAGTGACTCCATTCATCATGCTCCTGGGTGAGGGCTTTCTAGTTCTTGCTGGAGCCTTCCAGATCTCAGACTATTACCCAACTCCTGAGTTCACATCCCTAACTCACCACTTCCGTTAGTGACAGCAATTTGCACTTGTGATTGGTGCGTGCATGCTTGTGTTCACGAACATGCATGTGCATCCTCCTGGCTGTCCTATCATGCATGTGGTCCCAGGTAATAACCCTGACACTTCCCTAGCTCCTTTTCTGCTCCTTCATTCTCCTTGTTCGGGTCGACAGCACCTACATGGCAGCTTTATTTTTTTCAAGCCTTTTCTTGTGTGACTCTGATTGATGATTTCCGCTTTCATGTGGATCCCATCTGCTTCCTATCACGTAAGGATTCTTCAGAGTTTTGCCTTATTGATGAAGTTTTGTTTCCAGTTGTATTATTGGCTTAAACCCCTATCTTGAATTTGTCCAGATTTGAAGTACGGGGAAGAGGTGGCAAAGTGCATAGCCAGCCATCTCTCTCTTGCTTCTCTTCTATTTGTCTTTAAGATGTGTTCAGGATCAGTTGTTTGTGTCTGCCAATCTGCCTCTGTTCTACTGACCCTCAGCCTCTTTATAGATGCAACATTTGCCATCACTGAAAACTCCATTTAATAAGGTATGGGAGGTTTATTTCTAACTTCCCCTCCCCCTCATGTTTCTTGCTCTGCGTGACTCAGATTTAGACTATCTCCTAAGTGGTTATTAATTAAGGTAGATCGGACGAATGTGGATCTTATCTATATTGGCAAAGTCAAGTAGAATGCATATAATGGTCCATGGAAATGAGACAAGCAAATCCAGGAGGCACTGTGAAGAGATGTATAATTGACAGGCTCGGAGTAAGGATATCTGAAGTCTACTTGTGTTGCTGTTACAAATATCAAATGCTGAGTCGTCCAAAGCAATGGTGTTTATTTGGTTCAAGATCCTGGTGGTTGATAGATCCAAATAGCATGCTAGCAACATTCTGGCAGATGTTAACTGGCTGTGTCACATCCCAGTGAATAAGGAAGGTGTCAGCCACATGAAGAAGGCTCCAAGACTGAGGTGGCTTGTCTCTCTACTCTTCTGAGTATTGACCTGGTCTTGTGACAACTCTATTGATCCCTTCTGCTGTAAGGATTGAATGTATGACCTAGCCACTCCTGGTTATGCTGTCCCTTAAAGCTCCTGCACCTCTCAATGCTGTCACTCTGGGACCAAGTTTCCAGAACACAAATCCTTGGGAACTAAACATACCCAAACCACAGCAGTTGGATCCAAGAAGCCACACCCAGGACAATGAGCTCATCAGTCTGTTCAGAGATGCTGTAGCTTGGTGACCCACTAAGTCTCACAATTGAGCATCATCTGATTCCCACAGAATGTGTCTGGGAAGATGAGGGGTTTAGTGGTGAAAGTATGGTTTCTAACCCTGTAATTCTCAGACTTCACTATGCACCACACACACCTGTAGAACATGCTTCGGCCACACATAGCTGGTCCTTACATTTCTGATTCTGCAGATCAAGGGTAGGGCCTAAGAATGTATACTTGTAACAAGTTCCCAGATGCTGCTGCCCCTGATCATCAGGGACACACTTGAGAGCCACTGAACTAGACCTGTGGGATATCAGACTCCTGTCCATCTCAAACACTTGTTTTTCTTTTAAAATTAGTTCATTTCTTGACTGACAGATGATAATTGTATATATTTCTGGCACATGGCATCCTATTTTAATATAAGTATACATTACCAAATTATAATGGTTGGCTCAGAATATCTAGATTATCCATGTTCTAAAAGATTTCTTTGTAGTGAAGGCATTTAAAGTATTTTTCTAGCTACTTTGATTTATATAACACTGTTGACTATATCATATTTATGTAATATCTGGGATACTACATATAATCTGTTCTGATGCTGTTCTGCCTATGATGCAATTAACCCTTAAAGTCTGTTCCTCTTATCAGTGTGCATCTTTGTGGTCTTTAATCCCCATCCCCTGTTTCCCTAGCCTCCCTACCAAAGTATCCATTGTCTTCTCCATTTCTGTGCATCTCCAGCATCCTCTATCAGTGTAAGCATGAGCAAAGTCTAGATGTGCCCCCAGCCTCAGTGTGCTTCACTGAGGCCCCAAATAGACTAGACTAGATCTCCTATACAGTAAACACAAACTAAATTAGTGTACATAAAACCCTGACTGTATTACCAAGCTGCAAAAGCCGCTCACGATATTCTTTAACAAAGTTAAACATGTAGAGTTTTAGAAAATGTATTCTTTCCATTCCTGCCATATAGATCCAAATATTCATGAAATGAAACATTGACCTCGCATCCGACTAAAACAATTCAACTTGCTGCTTTTTATAAAGATGAAGCAAATATGTCTATTAGCCAAAACTATATCATACATGTAATCTTACACAGCATTTGCAGAAATCAAGCAGCACCTACATTTCTCAATTTAGACTCTATACAAGCAAAGGTCTGTTTGTCAAACGAATGTTATACTTCCTTGGTACTTGTTCTCAAAGTGTGCCCATGTCAGAGTCATCAGCGTCGTCTGACAATTTGTTAAAATATCAGATTTTAAGGCCCTAGCCTAGTTTAACTGAATCTGAAATTCGATTGGGTGGGCTAAAGTGAGCACAGGTTGCTGGGGTCCGCCCAACTTTGTTAACCATTGTTCTGGAATGTCTGCATCAGGGACAGGATTGACTGTTTCCAGGATCCCCAGTTTTACAGGTAGGAAACTCAAGTCTGGAAGGACAATGGCTTCTGTCAGGTCACAGAACAGACTACGTGCGAAGCTGAGGCTGGAGATAGGTGTCTGTGGGTCTGTCTGCTCTCCAGGCTTAGGCCGTGTGCTGGTCCTTTGGAGGTTTCTGTTTTGAGCAGTGTGACTTATTTCCTTAGTTTTTAGTGCTACTGTCACAGCAGCTTCACAGGGAGTTCCACAGGAGTCAAAGATGACAGGACACAGCCTTCATGGGCGGCTGGAAAGGCCATGGCTGGACAAGGGGACGGTGAATGTAAAGCAGGAGGCTCAGAGATTCACAGTCTTCCGGTTCCCCAGAGGACACAGTGGGGCTCTGAGAGAGGGAGTGTTAGTAAGATGGCACCGTAGACTTCCTGGAGGCCTGTGGTCTTGAGCTTATTTTAGTCTCTGTAAGAAGACAGATCCCTTAAGACAGCAGCTGGTGCTGGCAAAACTAAAGGAAATCAGGTTTGCTTAGAAAACGACTTTATTACATCAACATCCTCAATGTCTCTAATCCATTCCCCCCTTATTAGAAAACTGGAAAAATGTGGAGCCAAAGCCCATATGTGTTATCACCTGCATTAGAGCAATGTAAGGGCTTCCGATGGTTGAGACAAGAGGTGTCAAAGTTGTCTTTGAGAATATTCAGTGTCATTTAATATTTTGGGGGAAATGACATCAAGTAACACTAAAATGGTTTATATTTATCACAAGTATGGGTATTCTGAGCTTTCTCACTTAGACTCAATAGATCTGCCTTCCCATCTGATAAGTCAAGGTCACGTGTTAGACAGCCATTGCTTCAGTTCCCTGGTGTGACTTGAAAACAGCTCTAAGGTGGGCTCTCTTGTCTCTCCTGGGTCTCAGCTGCGTCACACTCCAGTGCAGCTCTGCAGATGTCTTTTCTACATTGCAAAGCTATTTTTGCTATCAATTAAGAGCAGCAGGTACACATCGAGATTGGGCACCAGGGAGAGTTTATAAGACCATCTCAAAAGAAATCTGAAATCATATAGAAGTTAATGTTCTCGTTTAAAGACCCATGAAGTACTAGCTTGAAAAAATGCAGCATCAGCTTGTAGTGCTGAATAAACCTTGGAAATGGGGGGAAAAGATTTGCTATGTAGATTTACTGGGAATTTCTGATAAAAAAATACAGAATCCTCAAAGCACAATGTGTTACAACAGGGGGATTGGTTCCTTCATAACCATGACCACAGAGTAAGCTGATCTGGAAAGGTGGGATCCTTAAACATCCCCCTAAGGCTGAAAACCTAGAGAGCACCAGAGGAAGAAAGAAGAGATGGGCATGAAACACCAGCATCCCTTATTCCAGAGAAGAAGAAGCTGAACCATGCTGCACATCTGGGTCGTGTGTGGTCTCTTCTACTCACAGCCCCAGCCTCATTTCTTAACTCAGGTCTAGGCACTGTGACAGACAGAGGCTCTGGGGCATGATGACAGTGACCCTTTCTTCCCTGTGCAGTCTGCTGGCAGAAGGAGTGAACATGGGATCTCTCCAGCAGGAGCCCTGTATCCCTTCTGGGAGGCCTCTGTAGGGAGAAGAAGCGGAAGGGGCACAGAAACCACAGAGAAACAAGCCTCAACAGTGAGGGCTCTGGCTCCTGCCTTGACCAGTCAGCTGAGCTCACCCTTGGCAACGTGAGAGCATCTAATTGGTAACCCCTGTGAAGCCCTTTCTTGCCTTTCCCCTTTTGGCAATGCACAACTCTGCTAATTGCTTCCTTTCTTCCTGTTTTTCTCTTTCCCCCGCTCTCCATTCCACCTAGCCTTGCCCCCTCTCCAGATTTTTAGCTCTGATATCTCCCTAGTTCCTCATTCACATGGATGCCACGTGATTGTCTTGGGGCAGGGGTGCAAACAAGGAACACACTCCGAGAAGATGAGATATATTTTAGGCTAGTTGACAGCAGCTCAGAAAACCATCTAAGAGAGCACACAGTCCCGCTGAACAGGGGCCCCGGTAGTGTGTCTGGCCATGGCCATAACCAAATGCACAGGATGGGTGGGGTCAGTGGATTTCATGGTCCTGGCCTAGGCTTCTAGGCTACATTCCTCGTGTCCTTCCACCCACAGATGTTCATGAACGACACAAGAGAAGTAAGTGTTGGCCAGTCAGGTGGGTGTACAAAGCAAAGCCTACAAGGTTTTTGTCATTTTTGCTGGTAGGTTCTTGACAGGGCTGTAGGCTTACAATAGTGTCAAGGCTTCTGTTCTCGGTAGAGCTTGAGAAAAGGAATGTTTGTCTGCTTTTTCATCAATATATTGTGCATGTGCTGCAATGCTACTCCAGCTCAGAAGGAACCACTCCAGAGAGCGAGCACATGCACAGCTCCTGGGCAGTGGACCATTTGGTTCATCAGCATGCTCTGTGCTGAGTTTTATGAGGCAGGCAGCATTCCACCAGCTGCTTCCAGAAGCCACAGCTCAGCATGGTTTCCAGAAATGATTTTAATAAAAGACATGTGAAAAAAAAGTACAAAACCTCCTGACCAAGTGTGAAATGAAAATTTTCAAAAGCGGTTGCAAAAATAGCAAGGAACCTCGTGGGTGGACTCACCATCAAGGAGACCCTAGATCCCTTTCCTGGGTGAGATATCAGCTTCCTATGTGGACACAGCGAAAGCCACCTTCCAGAAAGATTCATTATGGAGGGGAAGTAGCGTATGCCAAGGCAAACAATTGAGCTCGCTCTGTTAGCACAGCTGAGTGAGCATTCCCCTCTGTCATGGCAGCCAACTGGAGGTTTCTGGTTTGAGGCACTCAACCCTACAGCCTTCACTCTGCCACCAACTAGCTTGTCATGCTGCAGACCCCTTAGGAAAATCTTCACCACATGGGCTACCCCCAAGGATCCTGACGCCTTGCCTGTACCATGCAAGTCCCTGCAGGTTGGCGTTGGCTCTCCGAGTTTCTGGAGATGACATGTTGGATTTATCTTACCTTTGGCCTATAAATTGGAGAAAAGTGTATAGATGGGGGAATAGCATTAAAGCTTTTAAGATTTACAACTTTGACTCTGGCCAAGATTTTGCTTTTAATGAATTTATAACACAGAAGTGTGCTCTTAGGTGCACAGCATGTGAAGATGTTCTTTGGCTCACTGATAAGCCCACTGCAAATTAAAAATATCACACCAAGAAAGCATTTAGTACATAGCTTACCACACCTTAAATGTGCTTAGAACACCTATATTTGGGCAAAATTTGCCTATAGCTAGGAAAATCAGATCATGCACTGGTTTATAATTGTATTGTATAACATACTGTATGCTGAACTTGAAATAAAAATTGTATCTTCTGTATCATTGTAAACTAGAAAATCGTAATCAAAATCTTGTAAGATGGAACTGTCTACAGGTAAGATACATTGCAGACTTATTTGCAAATCCTTACCTTTTCATGGATAGATTACACACTCAATAAATTATAAACTAAGTTACAAATGAGCACTGGAATAAGATGGAACACTATATGGAATCATAAACTCATAAGAGACATGATTGATTTATATGGCACGCAATGCAAAGAGGCCAGTTGGATCTTAAGTGGAAAAATGCAGTTTTAGCATAGCACACAGAGACATTAGCTGCAGAAAGCAGACTATTTTCTTAGTAATGCAATGCGAAAGAACACGCCTTGAATGCGGGTAGTGTTTCTGGGAGCTAGGAAAAGGAATAGAACATTGTGGGGGGGTTTCACACCCCAGAACATCCAAACAACTCTGCTGGTAGAACATGATCTACCAAGGCTCTTCCACTCAGCTGTTTATGTCAGGACCATGACCTGGTCCAGAACATCTCTGCCGCCTTTCACATCCCCTCCCTAAGTATGCCTGAATAGGAGGGGCTAAAAGCTGGGGGTGGGGGCTGAGGAGGGAAGGCGAGCCACCTGGATAAATAGCTCATATGCGTGTTTATAATGTTTTGACTAATTTTTATAATCACCAAAAAGATTGGGAAACATAGAAACAAGGGAGCAAAATCAAAACCACTTACTTTGCAAATGACACAAGCAGGTTCCCTGAGTACGGGCCGTCCTTGGTCCTTGCAGTCTTTCTGAGGAGGGACAGCCAAGGAGTCTGAAGAATTACTCTACTGTTTCTGGATTCTGCATCTGTAGATCCCACATGCCAAAAATACTCGAGATACACGTGCATGAACGCAGAGGTTTGTATCATTTGTTATTCCCCAGACAATAGGGTATAGCTAGTGTTTATGCAGCACTCACAGGGCGCTGGGCTGCCCTTCCTCTGGGGCTGGTGTGAACATGCACAAGTCCACATGAAGGCTATGCACAAACACTGTGCCGTTTTAGACCAGACACTTGATCTTCCTCAGGTTTTGGCCTTTGTGGAAAGCGGGTACTGAAGTCAACCCCATGTAGATACTGAGAAGTGACTCTAATTTAAGCCCCAGTCGCATCAAGAAACCCTTTAAAGAGACCACCAGCAAGAAAGGGAGCCATGGCAAACACTAGGGAGCTATGATAGCAGAGTAGGAGACCCAGAGCAAAGCTTTGTCAGAAACCCAGTCAGAGTAGCAGATTTGAGCACCACGCTGCAAGCTCTTGGTGGATGCTGGTAAAAGTCCGGGTATGAGGCTAGCCAGGCAGAAGGACCTTGAGGGCTTGCTGGGGCTGGGAGAGTGTAGCGGGGATGGCAGGCATGTGCCAGAGACCACTCTAGAAATCTTCCTCAGATAGCATCTTCACCAGCTACTTCCCACTGAGATGTATACAAGCTTCAGGTGTCAGCCCAGCCAGTAAGCTTGCAACATGGCTAATGCCAATACCACTCCAGCCTCTCACCCATCTGAGGGTCTTAGGACACCTGAACCAAGCTTCATGCCTTATGATGGTGTCTCTGGCCTCCATTGTCCTTTCTGGCTCTGTTGGGTTGGGGGACACATATGCATCTGAGCAGCAAAAGTTGTCTCAAGTTCATATCCTGGTCATTTCCCCTCACATGACTTCTTCCTGCCATTCTTAGTTAGGCTACCACCTGATACCCCCGAGTGACTGTTTTCATGTGTGGTCTGAGGCTTTGGCTCCTTCAATACCTTTGTTTAAGCTCAATGTCACATTGATGAAATCAGCATTTCTCAGAGAAATATTGCTCTCTCCAGTTTTCCTGAGATTCACCGGCTTCTTGCACAAAGCCTGTCACTCACACTGGCTTAGGCCAGTTTCTGTCTGTCAGAACAATCATGACTAGCACTAATCAAGCTAAACTTTAAACAGACTTCCCTCTCCCTTCAGCCTTTCTGCCATGAGATGCTGTGTAGCCAGTACAAGGAACGAGATGCCATTTCCTGCCTAAAGTAGAAAAATGGTCCCTGAAGAGTGTTCATTTGGAAACAGAGTTGTGTGAAAACATGTTCAGAAAGGTCATGTTTCCTCAGGTCTCCTCCTAAGCCTCAAACCTGGGTGTCTTGATTTCCAAACACTGGGGACAGGGTCCTGTGTAGCCGCCCTCTAGGCACACTGCGGTGCTGTCTGTGTGGGCAGCTTGTTGTGACACTGGTCTGGGGCTGGTCTTCTGAGATGGCTCAGGGGCCTAATGTCTAATTTCATTTTTCTCAGGGCTGTGAAGGCAAGCAGGGGTAAGCCAGGGTGGTCCCCTTACCCAGTCAGGTTAAGTTCTGGTAGAGAAGAAAGCTTTACCTACTGTCTCCAGAAATGGCTGTAAGAAATGGGAACAGACTCAGCAGTGTTTGACCACAGATACTGGTCCCCTCAGTTCTGGAAGCCAGGAGACTAAGGTCAAGATGTAGGCAGAGCCCAGCTTCCCGTTGAGGCTCTGCAGCCTGCTCCTTCCCTCCCCTTTTAGATTTGGTCACCATCCTAACATTTCTGGGCAGCAATGGCATCACTCCAATGTGTGGCTGGATCTTCAGCAGGCTTTGTGGGTCTAAGGATAGATTTGATATCATTAGGGGCACCTGGTACCCTGGGGTAAGTTCCTCTCAAACCCTTTCTCACCTCTTTAGTTATATGGTGGTATTTACAGGCTGTGGGAACCAGACGCAGATGTATCTTTGGGGAATTAAAGTATACCCCTCTCAACCCTTGTGATATCAGTGTGCTGTGGTGTCAGAAACACAACCCATACTTTGACCCTAGAATAGAAAGTCCAGCAGTTAGCCAATGGCCAAGCGGGTGCTGCATCTAGGTGCTAGGTTCAAAGGTGTTCTGTCTTTCTTTGTCGCTCTGATCTCTGTGCTTTCTGGGCCAATGCCAGTCTCTCTTTCCTCTCTCTCCCCCTCTCCTTGTGTTGCCATATGATAGTGCAGTGAATATAACAGCTGTCCTTTCTTGGAAGTCTGATCTGCAGAGTGTGCAAGAAGAACCTGCAGGTCTTCGGGTTTGTAGGTGCACTATACCCAGGCTTCTGGCTCAGGGGTTCTAACACCTACTGTCAGTGCAAACCCTGGTCTCATGGGTCTCAAGATCTCCACTCTGAATCCAACTCAGTTTATGAAATTCCAGGGAATCAACATATCCTTTCTACTTTCCCCTGATATGGCATGGGAAAGGGGTCAAAATATCTGGAACCTTCCTCTCTGCTGAGGGTAAAAATCTTGGTGCTGACAAAAATGTCCCATGATGTGAGGTGAATTCTTCCTCCTGTTTCCCAATTCTCTGATAAATAAGTATAAAGGCAAATAGATGACCTCAAGAGGGGAAACATCTCTGTGAGCAAAGTGTCTGACAGAACATGAAAGAGGAAAGCTTTATTTTGTGTCATGGTTCCAGAAGGCTCTGTCCATGGCTACTTGGTCTCAGGTGCTTGACCAAGAAATCAGGGAAGTAGTGGAGCCTGACAGGGGTGATTGTCACCTCAGGGCAGACAGCAAGCAGAGAGAAGGGGACACAGGAAGAGGCCCAGGGCAAAGCTAGCTCCCAAGCTCACCCTAGTGACCTACTTCCTTTACCTCCTACCTTTCAGTAACTCTCAGTGATGTCATCATGTCATGAGTTCACCGAGGGTTAGTTTATTGCTTAAGTCTGAGCCCTCATTATGCAGTTGTCTGTAGCCATCGGGGTCCTTGGCATGGCCATGTTGAGGTCAATCGTACACATTCACTCAGGATTGCATCTGTTCCCTGCGTTTCTGGGCTTAGATCAAGAGACTGGTCACATGCTCTAATCTGCAGAGCTTTTTCTTTCTGAGTACCAGCTCCATCAGCGCTGTTACCATTCCAATGACACATTGATAGACTACAGGCAAGAGGTGGTCTGCTTCCTTCTGCCTCACACCTCTACCTCTGAGGTCCTCTGGGAGCCTTTGTTCTGAGTCTTCATCCAGGCCCAAGCCAGTCTGCACACACTTACTCTTCGATGCAGCAGGTTCTATGCAGACCACCAGCATCAACTGAAACCAACATGCTGTCAATAGGCAAAAGCCTTTGGGTATTTTGACTAAATCCAGACAAGATCTGTGACTTATTTATGAACTCACGTAGCTTTTGACTTCTGTCTTGTTTGCCAAATTGCTAACATGTTCTTAAATTACCCGGTTTGTATTTTTTCCCTTCTTCTCTGTTGCTTGAGAAGATAAAGCCTCAGGCATGTGGGCTCCCGCTGCTCACAACAGGGGACATTTCACTGGCTACTGTCACCCATCCAGACCACAGGGGATCATTTGAGCTCAGCATTTAGGCCCCTAGGAATAGAGACAAGAGTGTGGCGGAGACAAGGGTGTGGCGAAGACAAGAGGACACATCTTTTGTTTAACACACACGCACACACACACACACACACACACACACACACACACACACACACAAATATGATAGAAAATTTTGTGAGAATTAAAGGAACGCCTTGCAAGTTGACTTCTCATTGTCTACAGAGATCTAAAGAACTATCGGTTGCTTTAAGGGTTGACAAGATGGTGAGCACTGGAGATGGGTTTGTCAAATCCTACAAGTCATTTGACAGCCTAGAAATGGCCTGTAAGTTTGGGGAATGATGAACTTTGTCTGCTTAAAAACATTCCCAAAGGTTTTATTTGTGACCTAGTCTCCATAAGTCCACCTCTTCTGGAAGATACTACCCATTCCCAAATTTAGCACTCCCCGGAGGTTCAGACTGGGCCTGATTAACACGTTGTAACTTCCAAATTAAAGATGGGGATTGCTCCACCAACATTCAGGTCCTACAGTTACTCTGTACATGACTCACAAAGAATATCAAAGGGGGGACAGAGAGAGCAGCGACCTCCCACTCTGGATGGTCATCTCCTAAAAGGGAACCTTCCCTTGCCTTACCTATGTCTGTTTAGTTGACTCCTGTAAATTTTCTCTGGATGTTGAAAGCATATCAGCCTCTGGCCTCTCTGCCTTGGAATATCCACATGGCCCCATGACATCCATTGCTGGACTGTGCTGGTTCAAAAATGGGTCCACAAATTTTGTGACACTCCTTTCAAATGGTAGACCCTTCATGTTTAGTGTGGATGGACTTAGTGTCACACTTTGGTCAGATTAAAGAAAGATGTAATAATGGGCTCAACCCAGACAGTGAGGAACTGCGGCATACTGAATTGCCATGAGACAACACTGATGGATTCCCTCACAGTTCTGAGAGGCAGAAATGTAGGTACCACGTGACAATGTGGTACCTACCGGGGGAATCGCAAGACAGAGAGCACGGTGCTGGCTAGGATAATCCCTCCACTAGGTCTTGTAAGGCTGTGTCTAGCTTTGGGTCCTAGAGTTACAGACTGACCGCTTCAAGAACTCTCAGCTCTTCGAACCTGTTCTTCAGACCTTGAGAACTGAGCCCCACCCACAACATGAACTTTGTGTATTGAATTAGCATTTCTACCTTCAAATTCTCTAANGAGAGCACGGTGCTGGCTAGGATAATCCCTCCACTAGGTCTTGTAAGGCTGTGTCTAGCTTTGGGTCCTAGAGTTACAGACTGACCGCTTCAAGAACTCTCAGCTCTTCGAACCTGTTCTTCAGACCTTGAGAACTGAGCCCCACCCACAACATGAACTTTGTGTATTGAATTAGCATTTCTACCTTCAAATTCTCTAATTCATGTTAAAGAGTTGTCTACAAAATAACATCTCCTGAAGTATACGGGGCCAGCTCGGAATTCTGTGTGCCACAGTAAGTCATCAGGCTCTCCAGCTCTAGAGAAGACTAGCTGCCATACATGGAGGGTATCCAAGCAGCCTTCTGCAGAGGCCCACACAGGTACCACCTTGTCCACCTCTACCAAAAAGCCACATGAGAAGCTTCATGAAAACAAGTTCTGTAGGCCCTGCTCAGTCTGCAGACAATACAACCTCAGCTGCCATGCCCTCTGTGACCTCAGTATGGGCTCTGACCCATAGCCACTCAACCTAGCTGCTTCCAGGCCCCTAGCCCATAAAGTCACATGCTATCATATTTACTTACTGACTGGATAGTGCTATGGTTTGACTACTAACTCATGCGCTGTCTAAAATTTTAGGAAATCAGTTGTTGACAGTGAGAAAATGCAGCATTGCGACATGCAAGAAAATTCCAACAGCATTGCTGTCTGTCTTCCTGGACTCAAAGACAGAGGGCTCATCTGGGTCTTTGTCACATTCTCAGTTATGCTGTGTTCACCACTGGCTCCTGTCCCTCTCCTGTGGGAGGTGACAAGCCACATTGCCAACTAACCAGCCCACTCCCTGGAGCCCTGCTGCTTCCTGGTTCATTCCAAAGTCTTCCCAACATCTTCCCTCATTCTGATTTGTCCTCAGCTGCCCACTGAGAGCCGAGCTTACCATCTGGCTAGCCTTCTGTGGCTGCCTTGCTTTTCTGCCACTGGCTGTCCCTGCTTGTGCTGTTGTTGTACATGGAATGTGACCTGAGACCAGCATGATGAGTGAGAAGGGACCTCCCATCCTCGGCTTGACTGCAATGGCTTAAATGAAGCCATTTCACAATAGGAAGGGGAACTCGTGATCCTAGGCTATTTTCCCCTCCCAGATCTGTGAATGAACCCATCCCTAGATAACAAACCATAGCATCTCTGCATCCTCCCTCCTTTGTCAGTACCACACCCCACTCCCTAGAAATTTCCAGACAGTGAGGAGAATCCCAAGGGCCCAAAGTGGCCAGATGCCTGGCATGCACCCTGTGCCTACAAGAATGAATGGACAAGACTTGGCTTCAGACCTTCCCTTCTTACTGCCTGATGGAAACTTCTGCCAGCCCTATGAAGATCTGGGAACAAAGGACCCTGTGAGCTCCCCCTCCACCGTGTATGGAGCAGAGAGAAGCTGTCTTTCTGAGCAGTAGCAGATCCATGTGACATGCCACTCGAGACAAAACAAAGCTAGAGCTACGGCTATTATTACTTCAGGCCAGTTCATCCTGAGCTGTCAGTGGCCACAAGGCACAAGGTAACACAGTGCAGCTCCCGAGCCAGCCTCGGCCTCTGTGAATAATTAGCACTGAGTATGAGATGTGTGGCTGGATCTAATCTAACCCAAGCTCAGTTATTTCACTCAACTGATTGGGTCCTGCCTGGAGCCTGTTCTTCCTGCCTTGGCAGGTATGCAGCAAGCGCCAGGGACACACTCCTTGTCCAACTGGGACCATGTGTCTAGAAAGCAGCTCCAGGGACCTCTGAGAAATTCAATCCTCCAGCTCCTGAGTCACTTTCCTGCCCACTGCTCACCTAATTCCCATGCCAGAAGCAGGATGCTGGGACACACACACACACACACACACACACACACACACACACACACACATTATTACAAAAATGATCTCTACACACACATGTACTATTACAAAAATGATCTCTAGTAGGTTGGGAATTGACACCCAAGCGCCCTTAGCTCTAACTGTACATACTCTTTCCCCATCTGCATCTTCTGAGCCCAGCATCTATCTCTCTATGAGAATTTCCCTCACATTTTACAGCAGTCTTGAGCCCCCTTTTAAACATTCCAAACACGTCCTTCCATCTTCCTTTTGCCTCTTCAGACTCTTCTCTTTCCTCGGGCTGCCTTCCAACCTGGGCTATAGAGTGTCTCTAGTCCATCAGATCCGTCCTGAGCTTAGATCTTGAGGCCATGGAAGTCTCTAGAGCACATCTAGCCAGTGGCTATGTCCAGCCCGAGTCACTGTGTGTGGTGGGCTGCCTCCTCCTTGGGGCACTAGTGAGAGTACCTCTCCTCTTAGAGATACTAAGTAGCCCCAGGTTCTCAGGGTTCAGGGCCCCCAGGTGAGTCCTGGTCCAGGTTTTGAAGCAAATGGAAAAGATCCAGCAGGATAGATAGGACCCACATCTTTCTGTTTCTGTGCCAGACAGGCACAAGCAGGATGCAATTACTGTCTGCTCCCTGGGACTTCTGCCCTGAATTCCACATGTGAATGCACGCCAGGACTCTGCCCTACACTGACACGATAAAGACATAACGATTTGGAACTAAGGATATCCATTGGCTCATATGTTTTCTCAAAACTGTGACTCAAAGGCTAAGATGTTGTCAGTGAGACAAAGAGCAAAATCAGGGAACTTGGGCATCAGTTTGAGTAAAATATTGAATTAGTTAACTCAGTTAATGTGATTTAGGCCAGCTAAATTCCCTGGCCCCACATTAAAAAAAAATTTATCACTTACCTCTTCTGCCTTGCTTTCCCTGTCCATACAGTGTGGACAAGGAAAGTACCTACCTCACTTGGATGCTTTGAAGATTGAAAGAATGCACAGTCCAGGCCCTATGGCATCCCCAGCACATCTAAGCTAGAATAAGGGGACAAGACGTTGCAACAGAAATAGAAGCAAGTTGCCACATCAGGATTTGCTGAACTATACAACATAGGGCACAACAGAAATCCATGGGGCTCAGATTGGAGGCCAGCAGGTTTATCTAGTAGAGATAAAGACAGGAAAAGACAAGGCTACCAAAAATGTGTTGCCTGCCCTGTGTTACAAAGAAAGTTGGTACGCTGCTGAGCTGGGAAGGTGAAAGGCTTTGGGATACTAGACCCCTCCTGCAGGCATTTCTGGGGAGGGGGTCTGAATCATCAGGAGTGACAGACTCCATAAAGCATGCTCTACAATGACAATGGACTCAGGGATATTCCTCTAGAGCAGCAGTTCTCAACCCGTGTGTCGCATAAGACCTTCCTGCATATCAGATACTTACATTATGATTCATAACAGTAGCAAAATTACAGTTATAATGTAGCAACAAAATAATTTTATGATTCGGGGTCACCACAACATGAGAAACTAAAGGGTTGCAAGCATTAGGAAGGATTAGTTGAGAACCACTGGTCTACAGCAAGAGGTCACAGTTTTTATGGAGACATAAGGAACTTAGACTTGATAAAGGTGCCAGTTGCTTTCAAATTTTGGGCAATGACTCAACCCATGGGGAAAACCTGCAGCTAGCTAGTTACTGAATGGTCAAAGCATGCTTTATTTCCCCTTACGATGTAGAAGGAAATGAGAGCACTTGATGGACCCTCTGCTGAACCTGCCAGATAAGCCAGTATGGTTGTCAGAGTGAGTCCCCACCTGTCCCCCAGGACCAGATTGCCTCCAGTTAGCATTTAGGCACCGTGGGGCCTCACTCCCAGTTTGGACATCTGGAGACAGTGTAGGAAGACAAATGATATTGCAATGAGCAAAGCACAAATAGTGGCACATCAAAGAGTCTGATGAGGGGTGCGAACCATCAGCTAATCCAATATGTCTCTTGCTGGTGCCCTATTTGTAAAGTATTGAGAGGCAGGGGGACTATTTGTTCCTCTCCCTAACTCCAAGTATCCCAACTGGGAGAAAGGCTGTGCTGTATGATGTGTTAGGGTGTTCAGGCTGCTGTAACAAGAGATACATGAGTCTAAGAGACTCACCAACAACTAAAACTTTAATAACTTTCTTTGGCAGGAAGTCCAAGATGAAGGCACCAACAAATTGGATGTCTACCAATGGCCCTCTTCCTGTTTCATTGGTAGTGTTTCTAGCTGTGTCCTTCCATGGTAGAAGTAAGATGGTTTCCTGGGATTCCTTTTACCAAAGCAACTCATTTCATATATAAGAACTCTTTTCTCAAGACCTAAGCACATGCTGAAGACTCATCTCTTAGCATGCTCAATGGAGGAGATAATAAATCCGTGGGGTTTGATGGAGTGCAAACTGTTCATCTGCTAGCCAGGACACAGCCTTGCTCAATGCCTTTTGGCTTTCACTTGCACACAACTTTGAAAGATACACAATTATAGAGGTTAAAACTGGACCTTTATGGTCATGTTGAGGAATGACATGGAACAGATTTGTATTGATACATTTACACATGCACACATAAGATGAACATATGCAATACTAGGGAAGCCTAAATAAGGCTATGGGTTATGCATTGAGGTCGCTTTCTGGTTATGGGACAAGGCACTGTTCTAATGCAAGATATTGTCATTGTGGGGTAATGGAGATCTCTCTGTATTATCTCTTAGGAACTGTGCTCCTATAAGTATCTTTTAAAAATTGAAAACCAATCCTTATAATCTGGTGTGTTTAAGTAACAATATGAAACAGGCATTGAGGTCCAGAAAGACCTCAATGAGGTCTCTCTGAAACACCCAATGAGGATGAGCTTAGACCTTCACTGGTGTTGACTTTCTCTTGGCCTCTCTCCACCCTCCAGGTCTCAAAAATAAGATCCAGCATTTTGTCCATTTCCCCAGCACCCTGTGCTGCAGAGCCAAGGTCTGCATTGCCTGATACTCGTGGAAATAATGTCTGCTGCTGCTACAGCATTCACTATAGTGGTAAGATGAATGCTTAATCATTCAACACTGGGAGCTAGCAGGGGAAGGATTGGCTGGGTATTGTGAGGGTGCAAGGATCCCAAACCAGAGAACTGTGGGGAGGGGAGCTGGGAAACTGAGGGGTAAGAAGGAGGATCTCTAAAGATAGACTGATATACATGGTATGGGCCTCACACTGAGCAGTGGGGTCTGACTCCACATAGAGAGATGCAATGAACCAGGGCATTTCCATCCACCCAGATAGGGTCTTCTGAAACCCCCAATGAGGATGAGCTTAGACCTTCACTGATGCTGACTACTTGTTGATATGAGAAAGATGAAGAACGAAGCATCCCTAAAGGCTATATCATGGAAATCCATTCCTATTAATATGGGGTTTCCCCAGTTAGAGATCAAAAGCAAGTACGTGTTGTCTCACTTATTGCTATTAGTGTTTTTTCAATACGCTATAGTTTTAAGAGCATGCCATGGTCAGATACTCTGAGGCAATGTTAACAACATGAGAGAAACCAACACCTCCAGGAGTGGCCTGAGAGGTGTTCCTGTCCTGTCACCTCACGTTCTTTACTGTTCAAGGTCTTGCTTTTCTTCTGGTCCTGGTCTTTGATCTCTTATAGTTGTTCCAATATGACAGGATCCTGATGATCACAGTGGTGGGAGCCTGGGTCTGTGGGTGTTGTTCCAGCAAACTTTAGTTCTTATTGCTCAGTCTGGAGGATACAAGGGATAGTGATTAAAAAGATCAAGCATTTCTCTATCTAAAAGTCAGAATTTTCTAACTGTGATTAATGATTCATTTTTTCCCCATAGAAGCTATTGTTGTTATTGGCGTGTGTGTGTGTGTGTGTGTGTGTGTGTGTGTGTGTGTGTGTGTGTGTGTACATGCACACATGCCGCATTCTGTTTTGTTTGGGATAATGTTTCAAGCAGCAATCAAGAGAATCAAATTGCAGTTTCTTTCTTGGAGAGTTATTCAAGCTTGATTCCTTCCCCAAGGTATGTCCTTTTTCAATAGCTCAGGGCAAAACTTCTTCAGTTCAATGTTAGTAGGCTGCTGTGAAATATAAACAGAATGCAAACGAGATGGGAAACTTGGCTTGGCTACATTAACTACAAATTATTTGCATAACCACTAACAATTAGAAACTTAAAATATTTCCCAGATGTTCACACCTGATCATATTACAAGACAGCTATTTTAAACCTGCTCCAAGGCCAACGTCCTAAGCAAAGCAATCAACCTATGAAATCAAGAGTAATATATATTGGAATCACATGGTATGTGATGGACACGGGAAGTCAGTAAAACACACAAACTGCTGGGTGATTAGAATGGATAATTGGAAACATGATACGTTTAAGGTTACAGTTACACTCATTTAGATACCCGAGTTGTACAGACATGTGATTTCTCAGCCTTGATATTTGTTACAAGCAACTATCTTGCATAAAATAGGCCACATTTTTCACAATCCATGTAAAAATTACCTACAGTGTCCATGCTTGATAAGGAGCTGAGACTCCACTTTTTCAACCTTCTGGTAGACATGATACAGAGAAATTTAAAACTCCTGTTTGGTCTCCTAGGACTTTGTGTGGAAGATTCAAGAGGGACCCTGGAAAATGAAAGGTCCTTGCTCTGAGATGTTGTAGTACACAGGCTTGCTTTGGGGGAACTTGCATGTGCTTGCCAGGAATGTGCTGTTGAAGATCCCTTGGTATGTTGATGTCCAACCTCTCCCAGATTCTGTTAGCCAGGTCAATTATAGGTGGAGTTCAGTCATGATGCCTGCATAAACCATCCTAATGTGGGAGGAGCCAGGAGCTTTGGCTCGGTCTAGATTTGTGGGATTAGGGATTACAATAGTGCTCACAGGAGGATCTGGTAGCTTATAACACTCCTTTGTATTTTAAGAGCTAAGAAGGGCCCTACCATTGTAGGGCAGTATATTCTGACATCACACATTTCTGTCTCTTCTGGGATATAATCTGTGACAGGCTGTTAATAATCAGTGGCAAATAAGTCTTAGAGCCTAACTTGAAGGAAATTACAATTTAGTAATAGGTAAGGACAACAAGCGGGAAAAAAAACAACTGTAACAGGGTGTCTTAAATTCTCTGATACTGGAAGGTTCTGGTTATAAGTGATGTATCTAAAACGTTATCCTGGTGGGAGAAGATATTAGAGCATTAAAGACCATGAACCATTGGGAAGTGCATCCCAAGATGACAGTCAACATGGACAGTAGAAGTCTTTGTCTCAGCTGCCCCTTGGCCAGTGTTTCCTTCCTTGGCCTGGATGTCTTTCTCATCCCACCACCCTCAGCCCCCAAGCACACAAGGTATGGGGGTTGAAGCTGAAATGTTCCTCCAAGGGCATATGTGTTGAAGGGCTGGCCTCCTGTACAGCAATGTTGCCTGATAGTATATGGAGAACTGGTTAGACAGATCATGAGAACTCTGATCACCAATGAATTATCCCATTGATGGGATCCCATTGATGTGATACTGGGGTGCCTTGGAAACCAAGGGGAGGGGCAGAACCTTCTTAAAGGGAGTGGTAACTTAGGAGTATGCCTTTGGGGATTGTCTTGTTTCTGGTCCCTCCTCTCATTCATATGGCCTCTCCACCGCCCTCCCTCTCTTCCTTCTCCATCCTTCTTTCTCTCTCTCTTTGTCTCCATGTCTCTGCATTCCTTCACAGTACACATGTGTACTAATATTCTGCGTCATCAAAGGTCCTAGATGGAAACCTCTGGAAAATTTCCTCAAAACAAACATTTCCTTTTCCCTTCATGTCCATTGTCCCATGCTTTCTCACAGTAGTTGAACTTTGATCCACAGAGAGCATCTAGCTGCCCTACCTGCATTCTCAGAGAGCAGCTAGCTGCTCCACCTGCATTCCCAGCTTCCCTTAGATGAGCAAAGGCTCACCAACTACATCGTCCATTTTCCTAAAGTCAGCTTACAACTGTGTTTTTTTAATTGCTTATTAAAGTTAAATAGCATTTTTTCCCCAAATTGACTAATTATGGGTTAGAGATTCCTGGCACAAAGCCTCCAATGTCTGTGGAACATTCTGGTCAGAAGCACCTCAGGACTGTACCTCCCAGCTCTACAGGGAAATGGGAAACCTGTGCAACCAGCTTTCAGGTCCTGGTAGCCTCAGAGGTCAGCTCAGGGTCAAAACGAGAGCTCCAGTGTCCCTGGTCACTGGAGATACTGGGCCTTTGGCTTTAGTGGGCTCAAAGGTCAGTGGGATGTAGGGGTTGACTTTTGAGGTTGCAGTGGTCCCTGTAGGACTGAGAGTCAATATTTCTTTTGGTCCTAGGGGCTCTAACCGCAGCTCCCAGACAATTCATAGGGTCTGATGTTTGGTATGCTATCCCCAGTGAGTTAACAAAATCCAAGAAGTGACCACAGTTTTCCCTCCAACTGGTTGCTAAACCAGCAGCCCCGTTGTCAGTGCTGTTAGCAAATAGCCAAGATGGGATCACCTCACCAACTCCACTTGTTTGCCCAGTCTCCAGATTAACAGCATGCAGATATCCCTCTAGAAACAGTCACCAAAAACAAAACATCCAAACAGACCCAGTAAAAGGGGAAGTCAACGCTGAAAGGCAAACTCACTCCAACAGTTGCCTAAAACATGTCAAAGAAATGGAAGTTATGACAACCATCACCTGCAGCCTTGTGACCCCGAGACCCCGCGACCCTCAACCAAAAAGGAATAAACTACTGACATAAAATATCTGAGAAAGGATTTATCTACTTTTAAAGGGGAAAGAGTCTAATAAACAGATGCTCAAGTTAAAAATCCATCAAAGACCTGCCTGTAATAGTCTCCAAAATGAGAGAAATAGTCATTCAATAGGAGAAAAATATAAAGGGAAAAGTAGCACGGAAAGAAAACATGGGAAAAGAACCTCACAGAAATACTTGAAAGAAATGGTCCACCAAATAAGAACCACAGTAAGGATCATCATTAATAGACAGGATCAAGAATTAACAGAAAGGCAGAAAAGGAAGCTTCAGGGATGGGGCAGGATCAAGACAATAATACAAACAGACATGTACAAAGAAACCTAGAAGATGGGTGTATGTCCACGGAGTCCGGGATATATTCAAGAGTCCAAGCCTGATGATAAATTATTTGAAGAAGGAACAGAGATAAAATCAAATGGAACAAAAACGTTGTGAAACTATAGCAGAAAACTTCCCAAACCTAGAAGAAGAAAAGGATATACAAACACAAGAGGGATGTAGATATACAAATAGATATAACCAGAGAATAATCTGGACAACATGTCATAGGAGAATGACAGACATAGAAAATAAATAAATAATCCTAAAAGCAGCATAAAAAAATGTCAACTCACATACAAAGGCAGGAATATTAAAAATTACCTCAAACTGGTCATCAGCAACTATAAGAGACAGAAAAACATGGAACAAAATAGTCCAGTCTCTGAAAACAAATAACTATGGGCCACACCTAGAAAAATCACTTCAAGACAGACACAAATTAATGTAACTCGCAACAATCAAGCCAACACTGAGGTAAATTCTTAATGGAATTCTTTATAGGCAGGAAGAAGAAAGATGGCCTTCTTCAACAAGTACACCAATGAAAAGAACATGTAGTCAAACTGAACCTGGGAAAGAAAAAATTAGGACCAAGGCAGTAAGTTAGAAAAGGAAAATAAATACCAATAATTCACTCAAACAGAACAGCATCAAACAAATTTATAGGAACGTCCATGAGTATGAAAATCCCTTTTCATAACAACATTAAATGTAAATTTATCACTAAAAATAAAGATGAATAAATTGGATTTTAAAAATTAGAACCAACTCTATGTTGTCAGCAAGTAACACACGAAGAAGAAGAAGAAGAAGAAGAAGAAGAAGAAGAAGAAGAAGAAGAAGAAGGAGGAGGAGGAGAAGGAGAAGGAGAAAAGAAGAGGAGAAGAAGAGGAAGAGGAAGAGGAAGAGGAAGAGAAGGAGGAGGAGAAGGAGAAGAAGAAGAAGAGAAGGAGGAGGAGAAGGAGGAGGAGGAAGAGGAGGAGGAGAAGGAGAAGAAGAAGAGGAAGAGGAAGAGAAGGAGGAGGAGAAGGAGGAGAGAAGGAGAAAGAGAAGGAGAAGAAGAAGAAGAGAAGGAGGAGGAGGAAGAGGAGGAAGAGAAGAAGAAGAAGAAAAGAAGAGGAGAAGAAGAAGAGGAAGAGGAAGAGAAGGAGGAGGAGAAGGAGAAGAAGAGGAAGAAGAAAAGAAGAATAGGAGGAGAAGAAGAGGAGGAGGAGGAGAGGAAGAGGAAGAGGAACAAGAAGAAGAAGAAGAAGAAGAAGAAGAAGAAGAAGAAGAAGAAGAAGAAGAAGAAGAAGAAGAAGAAGAAGAAGAAGAGCAAGAGCTAATAAAAATAAAAACAAAACAAAAACAAAACACACAAAAAAACAAACAAACAAAAACCAATATCAAAGGATGGGTGACAAACTACGAAGAGGCAGGGATAACTACCCTTATAGCAGATAAAGTAAACCTCAAAGTTAAACTAATTAGAAGAGAGAAAAAGGATGTGTGACCCTGAGAAGCAATGTATATTTCCTATCTGTAGGGTAGAATAGTCATATTTAAAAAGTAGAAATTTTATATAATGTCTCCAACATTTATGCACTGAATTGTGGAGTCCATAATTTTGTAAAACAAACACTATGGGGCCACATAAACCCTATAAAGTAATAGTGGAGACTTAAATAATCTACTCTTATGCTTAAGATAGATCTTCCAAACTTAAAACAAATAAACTTCAGAGCTAAAATAAGCTATTGATCAACTGGATATATACAGAATATTCTACCCAACAGCTAGGGAATCCACATTTTTCCCCTCTCAGCTTCACGTATAAATTTCTCCAAATTGGTTATATCATAGGAAACAAATGAATCTCAACAAATACAAAAAATTTGCAGAAATTCCATGAATCATATCACAATAGAATAAAAGTAGAAATTATTAACAAGAGTAATCACAGAAATCACAGAATTCCTTGTAGACGAAACAATGCATTTTGAATGAACAGTGCGTCATCCAAGAAACCAGAATGGAAATTTTAAAATTCCTAAAGACAAATGAGAATGAAGAGTACAACCTGCCCACACCTCTGGGATTCAGTAAAGGCAGTCCTAAAAGGGAACGTTATAGCAATAAAGACATTAAAAATTCTGAGAGGGGCTGGAGAGAAGGCCCAGTGGTTAAGAGCACTGACTGCTCTTCCACATTCAATTCCCAGCAACCACAAAACAGCTTACAACCTATCTTGCTGGCATATGCTATAGTGTCTATGTTTGGTGGCTGATTGTGGGATGGATCCCTGGCAGCCGCAGTCATTGGGTCCATCCTTTGGATTCAGCTTCACATATGATCTCTGTAACTCCTTAAATGTGTGCTTGGTTATTAATTCTAGGAAGGGGTGACGTGTCCACATTTTGATCTTCCTTCTTCTTGAGTTTCATGTGTTTAGTAAATTGTATCTTGGGTAGTCTAGGTTTCTGGGCTAATATCCACATATCAGTGAGTACATGTCATGTGAGTTCTTTTGTGATTGGGTTACTTCACTCAGGATGATGGCCTCCAGATCCATCCATTTGCCTAGGAATTTCATATATTTATTGTTTTTAATAGCTGAGTAGTACTCCATTGTGTAAATATACCAAATTTTTGTATCCATTCCTCTGTTGAGGGACATCTGGGTTCTTTCCAGCTTCTGGCTATTATGAATAAGGCTGCTATGAACATAGTGGAACATGTGTCCTTATTACCAGATGGAATATCTTCTGGATATATGCCCAGTAGGGGTATTGCAGGATCTTCCAGTAGTACTATGTCCAATTTTCTGAGGAACCGCCAGACTGATTTCCAGAGTGGTTGANAGCTGAAGGGGTCTTCAACCTTATAGGTGGAAGAATAACCATGAACTAACTAGTACCCCCTGAGCTCATGTCTCTAGCTGCATATATAGAAGAGGATGGCCTAGTTGGCCATCATTGGGAAGAGAGGCCCCTTAGTCATGCAGACTTTATATGCCCCAATACAGGGGAACGCCAGGGCCAAGAAGTGGGAGCGGGTGGGCAGGGGAGCAGGGCCGGGAGGGGGGAGGGTATAGGGAACTCTCTGGATAACACTTGAAATGTAAATGAAGAAAATATCTAATAAAAGTTGGGAAAAAAAAAACAAACAGCTTACAACCATCTGGAACTGCAGTTCCAGGAAACCCTACTGCCTCTACTGGCCCTGGAAGGTACTGCATACACACGGTGCTCTGATAAATTCAGGCAAAACACCCACACACATAAAATAAAGATAAATAAATCTAAAAATATCTCACAGAAAGCAGATAAATAACCTAATGATGCATTTCAAGCCTCTTGAAAAACACACGTGGACAGTCACAGCTCCAATAGACTGCATGAAATAATGAACTGAATGAGAGGCTGAAAGAACAATACAGCAAACCAGCAAAAGGTTAGAGTTCTGAAAAAGTTAATAGGGTCGACAAACTCTTAGACAATCTGACAAACTTGGAAATCAAAGGATGTCATTACAACAAATTCCATTCCAATGAACACAGGACATTATTATGTTTTCAACTTATTCTCTAAATTCCTAAAGAAACAAGAAGACACAAATGAATTTGTAAGTACATATCACCTACTAAATTAAACCAGAAGACATAAATAACCTAAAAAGACCTATTACACTCAATGAGGTTGATGCTGTAATCAAATGTCTTCTCTCAAAAGAGCTCGGGATTCAATAATGGAGTCTACTAAACTTTCACAGAAGAGCTCACCCTAATTCTTTTTAACGTGTTCCACAGCACACAAAGTGAAAGAACTGTAGCTTTTATTTTTTCTTTATATTAGCTACTTTGTGGGTTCTTCATGGGTTCTTCTCCTGGCTCCTAACACTATCTTCTCTGGCTTGGCTCAGCTTCTCCTGGCTCAGCTGTCACCAACTGTCTTCTCTTCTTACTATGCTCTCTGACCCTAATCTTCTGTCTCCTGGAACCTCCTCTCTGCTACCCTTGAACCCTACTCCACACTCTCAGCCTTTGCTGGCTTCTTTTTAAATCCTCTCTTGTTTACAGAATTCCAAGAGGTAACTGACATAGGGGCTTTAAAGGGCCAGGCTCACAAAATAAGTCTTGCTCCAAGGAACACTACAAAATCAATCAATGAAACCAGTAGTATTCTGGTACGAAAATCAGAGAGAGAGAGAGAGAGAGAGAGAGAGAGAGAGACAGAGAGAGACAGAGAGAGACAGAGAGAGACAGAGAGAGACAGAGAACAGAGACAGAGACACAGAGAAAGACAGCAAGGGAGGGAGAATAACAACTTAAACTTCACCCCACCCCCCAGTCAGAATGGTTACCATCAAGAAATCTGACAACCAATGCTGGAGAGGATGTGGAGAAAGGGGAATCCTTATTTACTGCTGATATAGTATAAATTAATACAGTATGGAAATCAGTGTGGAAGGTCTTCAGTACATTAAAAACAGAACTACCTCAATGAATAGCTATTCTACTCTTGGGCATAAACTCGGAGAACTCCATACACTACATATCATACCTTACCTACCACAGAGATATTTACACCCCATTTATTGTCATTTTATTCACTATAGAAAAGTGGAATCAGCCTACTTATCTATCAATGCATGGATAATCAAAGCCAAGCACATATTCAAAATGAAATAGTATTTGGCTCTAAAGAAAAGGGAATCACAAAATCTGTAGGAAAATAGAATTATAATGTATAATAGTAACCAAGGACTCCTAATCTCAGGGAAAATTCCACACCTGCTCTCCCTCACATGTGGCTCTTAACCTATAATGGGTATATGCATTAATATAAATGAATGATAAATTATGCTTCCATCAAATATCCCGGCAGATTGTAGTTCTTCATATGTACTATTAGACTTAGTACATTTTATTCTTTAAACAAGATCTTTTGCTATTCAAATTATAGAGTGTGAAGATTGTTAGAAGTATGTGTAAAATACCATTATTTTGGAAAATCTGAAAATACCTGGAAATGATAATTTATTGTCCCTTAGTCTCAAAAAATGACCTACCAGGAATTTGAAAACACTGAGGAATGTGTGTTTCTAATTTTCATGGTTTGTTACAATTCTAAATTGCATTATTGTTGACGAATAAAGGTACTTTTTGAAAAAGTAATAAAATAAAACAAAATATGGAGTTACCCATGAGAGCCATGTAAAAGGATATGGAGCTTTAAATATATCTTCAGTTCCCAGACGAGTCTTATTATGGTTTGGAATATAGCCTCAGAGACATATAAACATATGCCCAGCAATAACAGTCATCCATCTACGCATGTGCCGTGTGCATTGTTCTCCAGCTTATTCTTTGAAACAACACACTTTCAAATAAAGCATTATACGATCCATGAGAAAGTTGAGGATTACCTAGACCTGATATAGCATAAGACCTAAATTTAAGTCCCTGAATAACTAAAACTCCCCTTGGCCTACATTCTGCATCATGTTCTTGGTCCAGCATGCCAGACCCAGCAGCCTTGGCCCTGTGCTTCCCTAAGTGACTGCCAGGATAGATGATTGGAGCTTTAAACTACTTAGGTTATCCCAGGAGAACCTAAACTTCAAGTCCGTGAATTTTCAGAATACAGAGAATTCAATGCAAAGACATGAAACACATGAGAAAGGAGAGAGGAGAGAGGAGAGAGGAGAGAGAGAACCCCACCCCCTGCCCTCAATCAAATCTCATCAGTTGGAAATAGCAATCATAGAATGGCTTATGTAGCTTTTAATTTCAGTTGTCAGGGATATAACTGAAAATGTGAAATTGAGTTTGGAATGATGCTAATCAATCAATAATAATTAGAATAACCTCGAGGGCAGGATGCCAGGTGAAGATGACAGGTGACACTCACAAACACACGTGGGAACGCATACACGAAGGCACCCCCCCCCCCCACACACACACAGATACTGTGATTCTACCAACTTGCGGTAATTATAGCCATCAAAGTAACATCAACAGAAAGTAGAATGTTTTGGGAGGCAGAGTAGGGAGGAGGGAGGCTGATTTAATTAACACAGAATTTTACTTTCCAGGGGAAAATGTTTTGGAGATTGGAAGTCCAGCAATATAAATATAAGAAACACCACTAAACTGTATACTTACCAAAACCTAAGATGGGGGTGGGGGATGGGGAGTGGAGGTGGGTGGGGCGAGATGACTGAGCAGGTAAAGGCACTTGCGGTGCTGTGCCTGGCTACCTTATTTTAATTCTTAAAACTCATATATAAAGGTGAAAGGAGAAAAATGACTCCACAAAATAGCACACACACACACACACACACACACACACACACTATTTTAAAGAAAAAAAATAAGATTGTATATTTCATGGTATGTCTGTTTTCCTGCAGTCAGAACTTTGAAAACACAGTCTGGAAAGACAGCACCATCAGTCAAGAGTCCATTCAAGACTGAGAAGCCCAGAGTCATGTTTAAAGAAAGAGCCAGGTGCAGCAGCATGGGCACTTAGAGCCCGCACTGGGAGGGTCCCTGCCTAGCCCAGTCAGTCAGCTTCCGGTTCAGTGACTGTCTCATAAAAGTAAGGTTGAAAGTGGCTGAAGAAGTCACCTGAATGTCCTTTGGCTTCTACACTTGTGTGCATGCGTGTGCACCCCTACATACGTGAACACACAGAAATATACACATACACACATTTTAAAAGCTTTCAAAACAGAAAGTTTAAACAAATTAAGTGGAAGAGAAAGGACCACACTTGCGTACTGTGTCCCTGCTCCCCTTTCCATTAGCAGGGTCCCTGAATATCTTTATAGCTGCTGAGGACAGTCCTGTCTTCCTTGTCTCCTCCCATGTGACCCAAGGTCATTGAGGACAGAACTCTGTCCTCGAAATCACTTGAGATCTCGCAGTCCAGGAAGAGCAGGTACTGGTGACCCCAGCACCAAGCCTGTTCCCACTCACACCGTACTCTGTCCCTTCANACTATTTTCTGTTTTATTAACTTCTGTTCTCATCTGTGTTGTTTTCTTTTCTTTTACACATATTCCCAGAGTCTTAAGATAGAGCTTCATTCCTTAATTAGAAATGTTCTAGGGCATGGTCGAGTCCCTTTAACATGCTATAGATGTGTGCTATGGGCAGTTAGCAGATAACTTAAAGATGGTGCTGTTAACCCTAAGTCTCGAGAAGGTTCTATTTTAGGAAGGAGATAAGACATAATGTGTTAAGTATTAAAAGAATGGTTCAGGAGACTTAACTCTAAGACCTCAGAGCCATGTTGATTGGCCAAGCTCAGAAAAGCAGGAGAGATTAGCATCAGTGAGGATCTCTAGGTCCTCAGTCAGAGTGTCCTGGGGAAAGCCATCAGGAGGCTCCCTGTGGCTTGGGAAAATGCTTCTCTCAAGGCAAGCAGCCCACGAAAGATGGGGTCAGCATGCCACTTCAGAATGCCTAGGGATGGCTGATGCCCAAGGACATCCTTGTCAGCCTACGGAGGCACTGGGGCACCCAGATGGTTATAGGACCACAGTGAGGTTAGAATCAAAGACTTTAAGGGGAGATGCCAGATGTAAGAAGACAGCACAAGGAAGCAACAGTGTATAAGGTCCCAAAATGGACCACACAAGTGGGAACGTATCTGGATGACTTTGTACCTGATCTTCCAGGCGAGGGCAAGCAAAAGCATCTAGCACACTCCATTCTGATCCAAATGGACTCCATAAAGCTGTGAGTCCAGCTCTGGGTGGCATTGGAGGCAAGGCCTTGCTTGGACCAAACTGAGAGTGAGGCTAATCCCTGGGGCTGGATGCTGTGGAGTGAGGCTGATCCCTGGAGCTGGATGCTGTGGAGTGAGGCTGATCCCTGGGGCTGGATGCTGTGCGTATTTTAGTATCTCCTCCCACACACACACATGCAAGGTCCTAAGTGTCCACAGGAGGTGCTGGAGTCTCTTCTCTCAGGTGTCTTTGAGGTAACCAGGTCCTAGAGCACATGGGTGCCTCATAACACTGTCACTGTTCTCGGGTGTCCCCTTCCCAGGACAATGGCAAAGCACGGAGGAAAGTCCAGGCAGTGCCTTTCCTGTGCTCTGGCAGCCCTGGGAGTTTGCTCACAGCCTCTGACTGCAATAGTCTTAGATCTTCAAGTCCTAGGAACCTCATCCACACTGAGGGAGGTGTACTCACCTGAGAAATGAACAGGTCTCTCCCCACTGAAAAGGCTTTTCTAGGCTTGGATCTCTTGAAGAGGACGAGCAGGCTTTGCCCTTGATAAACCCCCACATGCCATCTGGCCAGTGCCCCTTACCTTCACATACAGGAATGTGGCTCTTGGGCAGGTGGACTAGAGGCCCTCATCCCAGCCTGGCCCATCAGGGACGTTTCTAGTCCCAGGAAATGATGGGGTGTCCTAAGATTGGGAGCTCTGAGTCTTATGCTCAGAGAAAGCCACTACTTGAATTTCCCTCTGGCACCCTGTTTTTTGTGAGCCCACCTTCCTCATTGGAAAGTCTTGAGTCTCTGCAGCAAGTCACTGCCACCCCAGGGATCCCCTCCAATCCTCAGGGCTCAGCCCACTCAAATCCGATTCCTCCCAACCAAGTCTAGGAATCACTGTCCTGAGGAAAAGTTATCCATTTCCCTTCTCTTTCCTCTCTGCTGTGTTTCCTTTTGACTTCTTTTAACTTTATTCTCGTTCCTTATCTGTTTGTTGCTTCTTTCCATGTCTGTTCCCTTCCCTTCTTCTTCTCTCCTCCCTTCCTTTTCCTGTTCCTATCCTTCCTTTTACCAGCTTGTTCTCTTTCTCTCTTCCCTGTCTTTCCCTGCCTCTTCTCTTCATCATCTCCTTTCATGAGTCTCAGAAGAAAGAAATCATTTCCACTGAGTTCCTTGGGGTATTACTATCTGAGGTCTTGCAGGAACTCACCTCTTACCTCCCATCAAGCCGACTCCATGGGGCATAATCTATCCACCAAGCCTCTTTCAGTTTATTAGTTACACCCATATCATCTGTAGCCCCTCCATGTGTACCTCTGCCTATCTGCCTGCCCATCTGCCTGCCTGCCTGTCTGTCTGTCTGTGTCTCCCTTTTGGACCATCTCTGTCTACTTTTACTATGATGTCACTGCATCTTAACTCTCAAACCCACATTTCAGGTAAAATTGCTCATTCTAGGCAGTACCTTGTATCTGGTAAGTCTTGAAATGTCTTCTTGTTGTGGGAGCTGGGAAGTCACTGCAGTCAATGCCTTCAATTGCTATTACCTTACATTCACATCCTAGATAGTACAAGTTAGTTCTTTCTGCCATGAAAGTATTTACCGGGTCTTAGAAATGAAATCCATGTATCCATGTAACCATTATAACTGGTGAAAAAACTCTAGGTCCTTAGACAGCACACCACACATCTGCTCACACACGGGGTAGGCCACGGCACTAATAAATCTGAACCAGGCCATGCATGGGGCCTGGAGCAAGCAGGTTGGTGCATTGAGTTGATCCCAGATCGTCTAATGCAATCATAGACTTGGTCACTTTTTATCACTTCTCCTGATTTCCTCCATAGAATTACCACACTCTGAAGTCATTGGCATACTTAGTTTATCACCTCTCATCTGCCTGCATCCACCACAGTTTCTAGTGCTGCCCACACTTTAGCAGTCCCAGCTCTTTAAAGGTAAAAGATGTGTGTTGAGACACATCAGCACAAGGTAACCCTAAGACTTATACAGAGTTTGGAAGCAGCACAAGGAAGTATGCGGAAGGATGGGCTGTACCACGGGCAGCTGCAGGTGGGTTCTGACTCCTTTGTCCACATCATGACCTTGGCCTGCCTGGGAGAAAGTGGAAACTTTCACCTTGTAAAAATGACATCAGGCGGAGAAAGTGTCCCAAACAGATGGCCACCCAGCAATTGCTACCATTTGTGTATCTGAGGATCTCAATGGGCCCTTTGCCCATTGTTTTGTTCTACTTAATCAATTTTCCCAAAAGAAAAGTGACCTTGGCCACTCAGAAAATCAGAGCTGATGGCCTTGGGGGAACTTGGAGAAGGAACAGAAATCTGAGGTCTGGGGCCCTCCCCGAGCCTTCCTGGGGAATGGCCTTCCTGCTTGGGCTACAAGAAATTGAGATGGTATAGCAGCATTTGCATGTGGGCCTTATGGAGGCTCCTGGGGTATTTTTCAGATCTACTCCAGGTCAGAATGTCTCACTGAGATTCTAATGGGCCTTACTCAAGAGCAAGGATGAAGAAAGAGAAACTGGTTCCTATAGGGAACTGGTAGGAAATAGGTGGCTGGCATCTACAGGCATCTCTCTCTTCAGCACCATAGAGGTCTAACTTTCATTTCCATCCTCAAGGCGGCTTCTCTCCACGTAGCTGGCCAACTACAGGTTCCTATCTTATTTCATCATTCTATTTTTGAGTCAATCTTCACCCACTATAGCTTCATCAGCACTCATTACTATGGTTGTTTGTTGTTCATTTGGCCTACCTCATGGTCCAAGCAGCCCTCCACACAGTGATTCCAAATGTCCCAAATGCCGCATTCAACACAACATACGCCCTCCATACCCTCCTTGCCCACCCTGCTCCTCCCCACCGCACCCCAGGCCTTCCCTCTCCAGGTTCACTGATTTAGCCTATGGCTCCCTCACCCTCTAGGATCCAGGGTAGAAGCCAAGGTCTCAGCCCTGGACTTTTCACCCCACTGTAAACATGACCAGTCTCATGGAACTGGTGCCTGGCTTCCAGCTACATAAACACATAGATGGCCAACGAGTTATTAACGGAGTACTCTGCCCTTCCCTCTGTAAACAGTCCATCAAAAGGTAAACTATTCAAAAGATAAAAGTAAAACTAAAAAAGTCCACCAGGGTTCTAATTCTTCCTTAGAATGGCAATGAACCATGTTAGCCTGGCTGTGTTTGGTGGCCACATTGGGTTACCTGGTCATCTTTGTTCAGATGTGTTTCAAGTCATCTTTTCTCCCCAGTGATCAGGGTGAATTCAGGGCCCCGAGGCTTGTTAGACAAGCAGGGAACTACATCCCAACCCCTCCTCTTTATTTTTTTTAGATAGAATTACACAAAGTAGGCTGGCTTTGAACTCCTTATGTAGGCCAAGCTGGTCTTTGATCTGTGATCCTCCTGCCTCAGCCTCTCACATACCTGCACCACCAGTTCTAGCTTTCATATTCAGAATCATGGATTGTGTGGTCATGTTCCTCCTTCCTCCACTGCTCCCTCTGGCGAGGACACTCTGTGTTCTCCACCAGTCTAAGGCATGTCCCCTGTGCTTACTACACCAAGAGTACCTCTCTCCTTCACTGCGCCAAGAGACTTGGTAGCGGGTTGGTGATGACTCTCTTTTCTGTTTGAATCGTAGTCGGAATGTGATGATTACCTTTTACCCTGCTACAGGACACAAGCCCAAATCTGCCATTATCCACTATGTAGATGAGAGAACTCAAATGTCTTGAGGGACTCTAGTAAAGAGATCTGTCCAAATAATGCCAAAACTAGCACAAGAACTCATTGCAACCTAGAGTCAAACATTTGATACTACAAGCTATTTTAGCAAAGAGACTATTTGATGGGGTAGATTGTCAATCCAGATGTGATTTCCAATTCCTTGAGACTGTGTATAGTGTATTCAGTATCAGTGTATAGAAGATTTGACTTAACATTTGTAGCCTTATATACTATCCTGAAAGTTTACAACAACAACAGCAATGACAACAACAACAACAATACCAATAACAATAGCAACAATAAAACTAGTGAACAAAAAATCCTGCTGGCTGAGGGTTCTGAGACTGAGTCTTCCTCTTTTCAGTGCAGGTGATAAGTTAAAGATGTCTACATATTATTAACTATTTGTCCACTATGGCACCCTGCATAATCACAGACAACAGGAAAATCACATGGGTTGCATATGACTCTGAAGTCCTGCTGTCCTGCTGGGCCCAGCTCAGCCGCACTGTTCCTGGATGCACCACCTTGGGAGAAGTTATCAAATCTCTCCACACCTGAGTTTTTCTTCCCTTTGAAAATATGGAAAGTACTGCTCATCTTTAAGACAAATGATAATCATGAGAAATGGTTTACATCTCACAAGTACTCCTCCTCTTCCTCCTCCTCCTCCTTCTCTTCTTCCTCTCTTTAATTCTCTAGCCTTCCAGCCTGTCTGTCTCCTTCCCCACCAACCACACCCTTGTTTTGTCTTGTCCCCTAGTCTCTTCCCATCTCCTTCTCCCCCCCTTCCCCTTCCTTTCTAATGATGGTTCTTATAGCTCCATGTTGCATGAATCAAGACATGGTGATATAGATAGGCTGTACTGCATATCAACTCAAGGTTTATAATGTTCTTGACCCATTCTCATTGGCCACACCCTTCCAAATTAGGAGCATGAGAGCTAAAGCATCTAAATGGATTCTGTCCAAATCAGAAAAGGCAAAATTATTACCAACTTACCCGAGGGAAACACTGGGGCTTCTTATAGAGGAGCCCCAACTAGAAAGCTCTGAGGTCACAAGAACACTTGTTGATTCAGACTGAGCTGGTGGGAAACCTGTGCAACACAAGTAATCTCAAAGCGGAGCTGAGGGCAAGGTTGCTAAGGTCAGGTTGTGCTAGCAAACTTGGACCTCCACCCAAGAGCAAAGTTCAACTGCAGCTCTTATGGTAAATATTTGCCCCCATTTTGCTATTATCTCCATCTTGCTTTGTTTATCTTAAGGTCACGTAGCCTTTCACTTTCCCATCTGACTGGCATCCAGAGGTCATGGTGACCACACAGCTGGGCAGATGTTAGGAATCTGGGCTGAGATGGTTTAGTGAGAATGTCAGAGTGGATTCCTTGTGGAACCCTGTGTGGTAGAGGTGAACAGAGCTCTCTGGGGACTCGGGCCTTTCCCACCCATCCCTGGGAGCTCAACAGCGAAGCTGTGTTTGTCTTAGAGCTCTATGGCATTGAGAACCTGAAGGTGACAAACACTGACCACCAGCACAGCAGACACTCGAGCTCTTTGGCCAGTAACTTTTCAGAGTCAGCGCAAATGCTGGAAAAGCATTATGCAATGTTTCTGGCTGGGATGAAGATGTAGCCTTGACCCCATCCACCATGTGTTTTAAATCCGTATTTATTGATGCCAGCTCTGAGTGTTGCCTTGTGCTCTGTGGGAGGGACCTTGGCCCTTAACATCATTAGTAACCGTCCTAGCAGGCCCATGAGTTCCCTTTAAGGTGATGGTAAATCTCTGCTTGGGAGTTTAGCTCTCTCTAGAGTAGTCATCTAAGAAGTACAGATATACAAGCAGAAGGGGAGGGAGGTGCCCAAGAGAAAAGCCTAGATAACTGGTCCTCCTCCTTTAAAAAAAAAAAACAAAAACTATTATTGTTGTTACTGCTTTTACAAAATTGCATACACTACACTCCTTCACATCTCATCCCCCGACCTCACTCACCGCTGCTCACAAATCTCTCACTCCTGTTCATATCTATTTGGTTTTGTGACCCACCAATATTAACCAGAACCATCTGTGTGACTGTGCGTTTTGAGCTATCTGTTGGAGTCTGGTCAGCTCAGCAGCAGGTCCACAGTGATTTCTCCCTTTCCAAGAATCTATAGATAGCTGATAGTTTCAAGACTCAGGAGCCTCTCCCCCTCCTTGGCTGACTATTGATAGGGACAGTCTTGCATGGGCCCAGTGTAGGTAACTACACTGAGTGAGTTAAGGAATACAATAGTTGTACCAGCCTGCTGTCAAGCCCTTACGCATTTTCTGACCCTCTTCCACAGTGTTCCCTGAGGCTTAGAAGGGGACCATAAGTGACTGGCTTAGGGCCCACTACAGTCTAAATTTTCTGCATCTTGGGAAGCCATAAGCTTCTACAATCACCTCTGTTCAGAGTATGAAGAGAATGCAAAAATTAAGTCTGGGACAGCTTTCATTGAGGGCCATGAGCTTGGGTATTTAGAAGGCAGTTTTCTGCTATGTAAGTTTAGTTGGATGAACAAAAAAAAAGTTCCTAAACATTCACCAGTACTTTGTGTTGGAAAGCCACCATGCCTATCTATCTATCTATCTATCTATCTATCTATCTATCTATCATCTATCTATCTATCTACCTATCTACCTATCTATCTATCTATCTATCTAATCAAATGCCAACCACACTACTTCTACTACGCATCATTTCCAACTGCATCTGTTTTCTCATTAAGCCATCTCTCCCTTTAGCCTTCTCTGAGAGAGCAGTTTGTGCTTTGAACCACTGAGACGCCTCCTCGGACTCCTAGAAAGAGTAATTGCAACCTAACTTCACCATGTTCATAGGCTTGTCACTTTGACGGTGGGCACTGAGGTGCTGTAGCAAGTGACTACACCTCCAAAGAGGAGACACTGCCCTCCTTCTCCTAACTGAAAAGCAATAGGAAAGGCAGGAATTAGGCAAAAAGTCTAGGATATTGCTAAGACAAAATAAGGTAACTGCTTGGCTTCTCAACCAATTAGGATAGTAGATGACAAGTCTCAAACACTCTTTCCCTGGGTTACCATTCTGTTCCCAAAGATGCTTACCACCTACCCTTTGTTTGTGCTATCTGGCTGTATTGCCTGTGTGGAGACAGTTTGCCCATTTAGAATGCAGTGCCTTACCTCCGTATTTCCTCTATTTCTACACTACATTGAAAAATACAACGTTTGCAAACGTGTTGATGCTGCCATGACACACTGAGTCACACAGAAGCTCCGTGTCTAGCTTTTTGAGAAGCTGCCACACTGACTTCTGTGAAGGTTGGGATAGTTTATATTCCCACCAGCAGTGTATGAGTTCCATTCTGTCCACATCTCTGCCAGTATTTGTTATTTGGTTTTTTCCCCCCTTATTTATTTATTTATTTATTTATTTATTTATTTATTCACTTTCTAGCATAAGCCCAGCCTCCACCCTCTTCTCCTCCCTGTTCCACTGACACCCCTCCCCTACTTTCGCATCCCCTTTTGGGAGGCTCCCCCATGGGTACCACTCACCCCATTATACCAAGTTGCAGTAGGACTAAGTGTATCCTCTCCCACTGAGCCCAGACAAGGCAGCCTGGCTAAGGAAAAGGGATGCAAGGGAGGGCAGCCGAGTCCTGAGCAATCGAGTCCTGAAGAATCGCTATGTTGACTGAGGTAGGACGGAGTCTCAGTGTAGTAGACGGACATGTCTCCGGGGGTAGTGAGGTTCACCACCTTCTTATGTCTTTTCTATTTTTATTTCACCTTTTGAGAATCATTCATTTCACTGATAAGCAAGAAATCAAACAACCCCATCAGATTAATTTTTTCTACTGAATGCTTTCAGGAGCTTTGTCTTTTTCCCATATTTACTGTGATATGTTGAAGAAGATTTTATCTCTTTACTCTGTGCTATGCACACATAAATTTATAGCTAGGTGCCTTTCATTTTGCTAAATTCCGACTTCTATGTTTTCTGCCGTCCTCTGTTTCACTGGCTTTCCTGCCCTTCTTACATGTCTTATAAGCGCAGTCACTTATATTTCAGATCCAACAGTCTGCTTGCTGGCCTCTCTAAAGAAACGGGGTTCTGGTTACGTATGCTTTCTCTGAGCCTGTTCGGCTTCCAGCAGTTTAACACGGAATTCCACCAAATCCACAGAGATCACAGTCGGTTCTCAGCAGCCGGTAGGGACCAGCCAGCGCAGCACTGGGTCAACCTTTGTATTGTGTCAGTGTTCTTCCTTTGTGCTGCTAGAGATCTCACTGAGGAACAACCCTCCAGTTTATTACTATGAAGGAACTACAGGTCCATATCACAGATAGGATAAGGAATGAGTAAGAATTGTCCTCTATAAGCAGAATAAGGCACAACAGAGTCTCCAAGGAAGTAAAAAAACCCGTGTGAATATGGTATCATACAAGCTGGGGCAGAAGACAGTGACAGACAACAAGGTGAGCATGACCAGGACCCGACCCACTCGGTTTGACAACAGGAAGCTTGTTGAGACCCTTGACCAGAGTGAGCAGCAGAGGGGCTGACTGAGTGAGGGGCGGCAGGTGGCAGAGAGCAGGACTCAGGCTGATGCTATGAAAACTCTTCATGGCGCACTTCCTGAACGCTCCCCTTTCTGCTCCTGAGAGGAGGAGCACCCTGGGTTTCATCACATTTTAGATGCAGTTTTTCTTGTTTGTTTCGCTTGTACATTTGTTGTTTTAATCGTATTTCAAGTATGGTTTCTTTAGCTAAGCTAAGTGAGTTTTCATATGTTTATTTAAACTCACAATAGTCTATTCCAAAACAATGTACTCTGTGGAGTTTCTTGGCCAATTCAAAAGTAATAGATCATAGGTAAAGAGACATCTACAAGAGTTGGAGCTTTGAGAATTCCAAGTTCACATGAAAACTCTGCATATTACCTAAGACAAGTTACTAATTGCTTAACATTTGCTTCATTATTTATACATAGATTCACATAGATTTTTAAAAACAATATGATATGTGTAGCTTAAATATAAATTACATGTTTATATGTAATTTAAAATATACTAATTAATCTTCATGTGAGTCTCCACATATACTTACAAAGATAATAATATAGATATCTTTATCTATGTATATCTACTTACTTTCCTGTAGATGAATGGAAAGATCTTGACTGGGCTAAGGATGTGTGAACTCATTTTATGGAATGTCACTGAATACTTGACACTTAATCAGTTTATATTCATTGATTTAAATTTCTCATCAGATGCAGGATGAAAGAACAATAATCTCCATTATAGAGAGAGAACAGAATCTTGCAGAGGTTAAAAGATGGCTGGAGCCAGGCATTTGCCTACAGACCTTTCTCCCTTTGCCTTCATAAAGTACCAAGCACTTTAAAGTTAACCGCACAGTTGTGGATCAAAGGAAGACATTTGTCAGGACTCACCAAGAAAGTGCTCCGAACCATCAACAAGAACGGAGCTGCTGTTGGGGTCTGGGCTTTCCACTGATTGGCTAGGGATTAAATCCTGTACTGCTGGGCAAGTAGTCTTCCATGTGGCTTATACCCCCCTTGAAAACTGTTCTCTTTTGAGACAAGCTCTCCCCAACTATTCTTGTAGGCTTTGAACTTATTCCGGAGTCCCACCAGGTCTTGAAGTACAATTATCTTGCCTCTGCCTCCTGAGAAACTAGAACTGCAGGTTTATGTCTCCAGTCCTGGCACACTCTGGAGCCTTTGAGTTACAGACTGCCCCAGGGTCTCGGACTTAAGCTTCGGCATGGCGTGAATTCTGTGCAGGCAGTCTGACCTCACTCACACACTTGTCTTCATTGCTCACTTTGTGAAAACCACAGGATCCATCTGAGTTACTGCATCTTCAGGCTGCTGTGACAGGACAGGCCACCACTCCCCACTGGGCCTGCCGGAACCAAGAGATTCACTCCACATGAAGGAAACCTTTGGGGCATGTAGACAATAGTAAACCAGGATTCACTGCTTAGTAATTGTGGCTCAGGTCATGCCTCATGGCTTCTGTGAGATGTGGTTTTCTTAAT
>LR751324.1:0-45000 GCA_902729485.2 Mus minutoides
TTCTTCCTGAGGATTAAAAAGTATACATATCAGAGAAATGGGAAAGTTATGTTGATTCTCACCAAAATTGAGTGCAAATTCAAAAGAACTTGTTCCAAACTCCTAATATTCTACCTGACAAAAGTCACCTACCACCAAAAAAAAAAAAAAAAAAAGATAGTGTGAAGTGTAACAATTGTAGGCTATGTGCCTTTTCTGTTAAAGTATTTCTCAGATTACTTCTGGTTTAACTAGTCACTTCTCATCTCTTCTGTGGTCCTGTTCTACACAAGAGCTGTCTGCTCCTTTGTAAAACAGACTGGTAAAAACATCAAGAATACTTTCAGCTCTGCACATTTAATAACTGAGTTTTCTAAAATTCTATTTTAACCTCTTGCAACATGAGTAATAACCTAAAGCATTAGCCTAATTTGCATAATTCAGACATAATATTAAGTCCACCCATTTTATGAATCCAAATAAATTCTCTTTAAATAGTAAGTATATACTTGAGAGAATCCTTAAATATTTGATACCATAAAATATCTTAATTTTAAGAATTGTTCTGTCCTCATGAAAGAACATCCAAGGAAGAAGTAGCAAATTAAAGTGTGGTCTAACCTAGTTTCTGGTTGTAAAAACTTACTATCACCATTTTCTCATGAAACAATCCACCTATTTCTACTATGGGATGCTCAACTTGGAGCTGGATTCTCCACCCTCTTTTCTTTGTTCAATTTTTTTATTAGATATTTTCTTTATTTACATTTCAAATGTTACTCCCTTTCCTGCTATCCCCTCCGAAAACTCCCATCCCATCCCCCATAACCCTGCTCACAAACCCACCCACTCCTCCTCCTCCTCTGTCCTGGCATTCCCCTACACTGGGGCATCAAGCCTTAACAGGAACAAGGGCCTCTCCTGCCATTGATGACCAATAAAGCCATTCTCTGTTACATATGCAGCTGGAGCCATGAGTCCCTCCATGTATATTCTTTGGTTGGTGGTTTAGTCCCTGGGAGCTCTGGAGGTACTGTTTGGTTCATATTGTTGTTCCTCCTATGAGTTGCAAACCTCTTTAGCTCCTTGGGTCCTTTCTCTAACCCCTCCATTGGGGACCCTGTGCTCAGTCCAATGGTTGACTGAGAGTACCCACCTCTGTATTTTTCAGGCTCTGGTAGAGCCTCTCAGGAGACAGCTAGATCTGGGTTTGATGACTGTATATAGAACACCCTCTGTTTTCTATACCTATTACTTGTCTCTCTTCAATCCCATTTGTACTCTATCCCTTCCTGGTAACTGAAAACTCTCTTAGGCATTCACTAGAAATAATATCATCTACCTTTAGGGTTGCCTAGTCTCCATAATTTCCTATTTTAAAATCTTGTATTGCATTTATTTATGTATTTATTGATTTGGGAGAAGGAATATATGCACACCTGTACATCAGCATTCCACAACACACGAGTATAAGAAGACAAAAAACTTGTAGAAATTAAAGGACAACTTTTTCTCCAAGACAAGGTTTCTCTGTGTCATCCTGACTGTCCTAAAACACTGTATAGACCATGCTGGCCTGGAAGGCAGAGATCTGCCTGCCTCTGGTTTTTAATTCAGAGTTCTTGAATTAAAGGCATGTGCCACTACTGCATGACTAACAGCTTGCAGGAGGCAGTTCTCTTCCCTGTTTCTTGAGTACCAAACTCAGATTGACAAGCATGGCAGCGAGCATATCGATCTGCTGAGCCATTTTGTCAGCCCCCCACAATTACATTTTTGTGCCCTCATAAAATTAGCACCTTGCAATTTTCAGGCTACAAATAATTATATGGCTGATAGCCTAAAGACTGTACACAAGCAATGTGGAACAGCAAATCTATTAAGAACATTAATTATGAAGAATCCCAATACTAACCATACATGACTCAGTAGAAACACAATTCAATAAGCCATCTTCTGGAATGACCTGGTCACAATTCACTGTTTCAGACAGCTAGTTAAGGCTGATGTGTCTGTCTCATGTACCCTAAATCTTCATATAAGGTATTGCCATGGAGCCATTTGGGATGTACCAACAAATTGCAGATTGTCATAATCAATGATTCTTATTCAACACTGATCTCTATAGAAGTTAAGTTTGGTTCTTCCTTGCAGCCCCTTGCTCCCAGAAATAAGTCTCAGACTCAAAATATATTTATATATACTGTGACCATGTAGCTAGACTTTTCATATTAGATCATAACTTAAATTAGGCCATTTATTTTAATCTGCATTCTATTCTGTAGCTGACTACCAGCACCCAGGAACCCTGTGTTCCTCTCCTCACATCTTCCTGTGCCTGGCTCTATGGCAGAATTCTTTCTGCCTCCCAGATGTCCCACCTTTTATTCTACTTACTATAGATCAAAGGTTTTTTTTTTTTTTTTTTAATCAACAGCTGAGGCATCCATACAATATTCTCTCTTCATGTGTCTCTCATCTTTATATCTTTGTGTATGCAGTTCCTTCTATCTGTAATATGCCAATTTCACTATCCATCCTCCCCAACATTCTATTCTTAATACTGTCTACTCATCATTTGAGTTTCTCTTAAATCATTCACAACTTATTCAAACACATAATTGGCTGGGATATGGTATGATCTACTTACCACCACTAACATACCCATACTTCTGTTGAACAACCAACTTAAATCTTGTAGGGCTCCAAATCCACCTGGCAGTCAATACATTAAAAAAAAAAAAACCTCAATTATTATATTTTTTTCACAGAACAAATTTTCTTCAAAGTATGTTTCCATCTGAGAAATTTCTACGTTAATTCTCTCACTGTAACTGTCCCAATTACAATTCTGTAGTTGCATTTTCCAAAGGAAATACAAAGTTGTAGACAAAATTAACTTTTTCTCTTCATTTCCATACGCACAGTACTTAGTGCCGAGCTTATAAGTTCTAGTTATAAGCTTCATTTTAATGAATGAAGAAGAATAGATAAATGAAGGGAGGACAGAGGTGACAAATGCAAGAGGAGTTCAGGAAAGACAGAGGCCACTGGCAGAAAGCCTCTCCTGTCACAGGATCAGGGGGTTGACTTTGTTTGTCAAAAACAGGAGATTTAGAATGTGAATTTCCAGGCAGTAAAACTTCATGGAATAATATATTTTCCTGGAAAATATATTGTGTATATAATATATTTTATTGTAATTATATAATTACAATATAATATATTATTATATTAATTTATCTAATTAATGCCATTAAAACAAAAACATCTATCTAGAATGACCTTATATTTTAATACTAAAAACAGAAAAATAAAATATATAAACTTGATTATCTTAGCCTTATAATTACATCTATGTGAATTACCTCATACATTTTCAAAAATAATACAGCCAGGAATGGCACAGGCATGGGACTTAGCAATACTGACCTGGATTCAATGAAGATACATAGAAGTTTCAGGCTGAGGGAAATGCTTCAGACACATTTGGGAAACAACAAAAAGTCAGTCCTAGTGAAGGCTACTTGGAGGAGGAAAAGAAATGTTAGATAAATAGATATTAAGACCACTACCTACATGGTTTAAGAAAAATAATTCCATTATGCTACATTCACATACAGAAGTCTTAGTGTTTCCAATACTACAAGCACAGTGCTCATCTCAGTGCCTATCTTGTAGTACATTCTGGATATGAATTTTGGATGAATGAGGGAATGATGGAGTAGACAAGAAAAGAAGCCAAGAGAATAAAAAGTCACTCATCTGCTGATGAAAAGTGTGTGGAGTAAAGTTTATGGAGCTGTTCAATGCCCTGCAGGAGTGGGAGCAGAGAGAAATCAGGAAGCACACTGGCTCTGCTTCCTGCACATCACATTTCTGTAACAGAAGGAAACAAGGAAAGAAGCATAGAAGGCAGCATGGCCCAGAAACCACGAATTAAACAGGTTGGAGGCAAACAGTGCACTTGGGACTAAGATTTCAGGGAGGAAAATGGTTCCCTAGGTCTCCGCTCTAATAATGCACTAATGTGCACATGGATCAGCACCAATCCAGCTGCAGATTCCAGTGAGTCCACAGAAAAGGGCAGGCTAGACCAGAGTGGGCAAGAAGCAGCATGAAGCCCCACAGTAGATCTCTGCTCCTTTTCTTAATCTGTACTCTGTTTTATCCAAAGTTACAGAATATAGAACCATCCACCCAAAATCTGATCTCAGCCCTACTCCCATGATTAAGACTGGTCATCACGTGTCTTAAGCATCACACAGAAAGAGAGATTATGATAAATGCTACCTACTCCCACTTATTAAGAAAATGAAAACAAAGAAGAAACTAGGATGGAAATGAGAGCATCAACCTGAAACAGGATTGAAATTTGAATGGGCCTGCCTCGGCTACTAACCTGGGTACTGCCAATGACTAACATTATAACTGAGTGCTTTTGCACTTTAGTAGCTTTCCTTTTCAGGGACATTGTATTTCATCCCAGCAGATCTGCAATGCAGAACAAACACAGACCCCACTGTGCCCTAGGTTTCTTCCCTGGTCTAAATCAATTACAGTTCTAGTTAATGTACAGAGCGTTTCCTTATAGGACATCTTGCAGTGTTGAGGGTATGAGGAGTCCATATTGCTATTTGTTCATCTTGAATGTGCATGGCTGTTGAGGTATCAAGCCTGGAAGTAAGTCCCCAGTACATATGTACTGGTGCTTGATGCCTCAATTCTGGGAGTTTTCCTGTGAATATGTTCTCAGGAATTCAGTGTGAAGCCCCTTTCTGTGTTTGTCTTGTTTTTGTTTTCAATACATCCCATAGCCCCCCCCCCTTCTCTCCTCTTCCTTCCTCCTTCCCATCAAGAATCCCTGCTGTACAGGAATCATTTGCTCTCATTGGTTCCCTGTTGAGCCCTGCTCAAAATCTTAGAATTGAATGTTCAGCAGCAAGAATGTATTAATTACATTTATTGTCACTGAAACATCTTAAAAGAGGAATGATTCATTTTGGCTCACAGTTTGAGAGGATAAAGTCCATGGTGTCAAGGAAGGCATAGGAACATTTGTGGTTACAGAGGCATGTGTCTGGGTTCCTTGCATCTTAGCAGACCGAAAAGCAGAGAGTTCTGGTTTAGAGCCAGACCATGGCTACAACCCTAATGCTCAGTACTGCTAGTAAATTACTTCCTTCAGCTAATTTCCTAGTCCTATAAGTTTCATAGACTTTCCAACAGAACCGACAACAGGGACTACATGTTCAAAAACTTGAGCTTATAGAATAGGATTCACACACAGACCATAACATAATACATGCCTTCGCTATTCTGTCAGAAGGTTTCATATCTGTTCTTCATTTTTCTACTATCTGTGATAGACAAGTAGCTTCATTTCCAATCTGTGACAATTAATTTAGCTTCAATATCCCTCCCTGGCTTTATTAATAATATTATACTATGAAACTTCAGTATCTTGCTTACCTGTTAAGATTTTACACAATAGGCTTCTTAGTCCCCACAAACTATAGTTCAATAATGTAAAATTTCAGTTTACATTTTATTTTAAAACAGAACCTCGAAACCAGCATCCTACTTCATATACTTCGATTTTGACATCTGTTAAGTCTATTTTGATTTCCAGATAAGCTTAATATGTATGATAGTTCTTTTTTACTTAAATTCAATAGGAAACAGGGAAAAAAAGGCTGAAAATATTTGACCAGATTTCATACATCAGGGAAAAGCTTTGTAAACTTTAAATACCAGAGAATGATGGTTAATTTTGATGGCCAACAGTGAGATTGTCAACAAGAGTAGGAGACAGGTAGGAGTTTTGTAGGGTTATAATTCTTTTTTCTTATTTTTTTAATTAGATATTTTCTTAATTTACATTTCAACTGCTATCCCGAAAATCCCCTCCCCCCATCCCCGTCCCTGCTCCCCTGCCCACCCACTCCCACTTCTTGGCCCTGGCGTTCCCCTGTATTGGGGCATATAAAGTTTGCAGTACCAAGGGGCCTCTCCTCCCAGTGATGGCCGGCTAGGCCATCTTCTGCTACATATGAAGCTAGAGACACGAGTTCTGGGGGTTCTGTTTAGTTCATATTGTTGTTCCTCTTCTAGGGTTGCAGACCCCTTCAGCTCCTGGGGTTCTATCTCTAGCTTCTCCAATGTGGGCCCCGTGCTCCCTCTTATGGATGACTGTGAGCATCCACTTGTGTGGGAGTCAGCTATATCAGGGTCCCTTCAAACCTACTTCACTAAGGATGCTTAAATGTTTCAACCTCTCTTCTAGCCCATCAACCAAAGGTAGGGGAGAAAGAAGGTTAATAGTAAAAGGTGTTGTGGACCTGTTTAGTAGTACTTCATGGCAATTCTACTCTTAATTGTCAGGATGCCAGCAGTTCAATTTAATAGCAAACATCAAACATGAACCAGTAGCAGCAGTATGCTCTAGCAAAAAGAGCAAGGCTCTGCCATATCAGCACAAGTCAACAGAAGCAGCTGAAATACCACAAGAAGCTTGTTGGCATGTTTCTCTCTACAAAGTAAAGACCAGTGAAGACCAGAAAAGACCAGTGAGCCAAGTGTTGCATGACACATAGCAATGCAAGAGCTTCCTCACACTATCTGTGGAGTTCTATTTATACTCTATCTAAACACCACCCACTCTCTCAAGTGTCTGTTTTCAGCAAAACATCACATGCCCTCTCACAAGACAGCTTCCAGGAAAAAAAAACATCACGTGACACAACTAAGTCTTTAAAGAAACCAGAAATTTCCATTTCGGAGGTTAATTGAAGACGTCTCTGGGTATCCCAGTGAGGACAGTTACAGAGATGATTAAATGAGATATAAATGCTTGTGTTATATTTGAGAGGCACCATCCCATAGAAGAGGATTGGGTAGAGTAAAGAGGGCAAATTAGGAAAACCTCCTAGAACAGGTATTCTCACATTCTGCTCACCTGATGCCATGGGCTATATCATACCATCTCCACTATTAGATACTGGAACTCCTGAAACCAGTAACCAGATAAAGCTTTCTTACTTATCTGGTTTATTAGATTTATTAGATTAGGTTACTATCTGGTTTATCTGGTTTATTAAAAACTTCAGTTGTTTTTCACTGGGGATAGGGGTAATGTGTTATTAGGACAAAAAGTCTGACTAACACCATTAGAGAAGGTTTAAAGAGATGGTGCCTCCATCTGTGAAATATTAAATATGCAGCTTTTATGAATGGCATATGCTATGTCTATTCTGAACCATGGTTCATGAAATGTTACTGTTAGGTTAAAATGAAACAAAGTATCTGAAAATTTTGCATAATGTGGCATCAATTTCACAGAAGGCAAAAATGTGCATGCATATATATGTTTGTTCATGCTTATATAAGCTCAAATCTTGGAAGCTGAACACCTAAACCTGTATACAGTAAACCTCACTGTAAATGGAAGAATACTGACGAAATTTTCATTGTTACCTTGGTATTGCCTTATGTTACAATTGATACTGTGGGAGCTAAAAAGGGGGCCCTGGGGAAGAGAGGGAGGAAAGACCCACGCTCTGGTAGAGTTCCACCTATGCTCTGGACAGGCAATGTGGGAGGGCTGCCACATGCTTTCCACTCAGCCCTCCCCCCCAGGGGGGGTGGCATACAAGCCTCTGACCCACTCTTCAGGGGGTAGACAAGGAACAGCTCAACCTGGGAGCCCCAGGGCTACTCTCTAAAGCCCAGGGGTATGGGAGAGAGGCATAAGATAAGAGAGGTCCCCACACATTCAAGAGTGACCGCAGCGGATCTTGATGAGCAGAGACTCTCTATAATTTTAGAGCTTTATTGTAAAAAGGCAGGGAGAAAGAGAGAAGGTAGAAAGAAAGAGAGAGAGAGAAAGAGAGAGAGAGAGAGAGAGAGGAAAGGCTAGAGAGAAAGAGTATGAAGGAGAGAGGAGAGGAGAAGATAGAGAGGAGTGAGAGAAGTGAGAGGTAAGAGAACAAATGAGTGAGAGAGAAGACAAAGAGAGAGGAGTGAGAAGGTGAGAGTGAGGAGTAAGAGAGAGGTGAGGAGGAGCCTAATAGCCCCTAATATGGTCTTTTCTGTTGCTAGGTAACTGGGGAGGAGTTTAGCCTGACAGTCAGAAGCTTGGGACATTGCCTATGTGACTTCTAGCCATGCTTCTCTTGTGGGAGCTAGGGGGAGGGCGGGGTAACTTAGGCAGGAGCCAGAGTTCGAGAGCATGAGGGAACTCCTACTGTGTCATGTAGGTGAATTATCACCCTTCCTGGGTTCAGACCTCAGAGCGACTGGAGACCAGCCTGACGGTGCATAACCCAATGCCCTACATGATACTAGTTGACTTATTTAGAAATGTGAGTCTTAACTCAGATGTTAATTGTTTTACAAATACTATTTTTAGAAGCAGGCTTAGGGTTTATGTTATTTTGATTTTGCATGTTCAGAGACCTTTGGGTACTGAAGATTTCAATGTGGGACTGTCTGTTCTAGTCTTCGAACGTTGAGGATTGATACTACAAGATTCTTTTACAGACAAGAATCAGAAGAGACGGTTAATAGACAGGTAGCCGTTCCCTAATTTTTTACCATATTCAGTACACTGTAAATTCCTCTTTCTTTTAATTGTCTGTTCGAACATTATTCGAAGGTCCACGTGTCGGATGAAGGATGGAAATAAGTTGTCATGCAGTCAAGTTATATCTCCAAGGTTTGCTCTAAGAGTCTTCCTTTTCTGTTGTTTCTGACTCTTGAACACTACTCTGTTGTCTTAGTCAGGGTTTCTATTCCTGGACAAAGCATCATAACCAAGAAGCAAGTTGGGGAGGAAAGGGTTTATTCAGCTTACAGTTACAACATCCCACAGAGCTCTTAACACTGAATAGATCTTATAGCCCAAAGTTCCAAAGTCCTTCCACATTCCTCCCCAAAACATGGTCAGGTTGTCACAGGAATACCCCACTATGCTGGTACCAATTTGTCTTAGTCAGGGTTTCTATTCGGGCACAAACATCATGATCAAGAAGCAAGTTGGGGAGGAAAGGGTTTATTCAGCTTACACTTCCACATTGCTGTTGATCACCAAAGGAAGTCAGGACTGGAACTGAAGCAAGCCAGTAAAGAACATCAGTCCATGGCCTCTGCATCAGCTCCTGCTTTCCAGTCCGACTTCCTGGCTCCTGTGGAAGTTACCACCCTCACAACCCCCACAGGAGAGGCGTGGCTATCAGTCTTGTAGTAATAGCACCAAGCCATTTCATATGCAAATAAGGTTTCCCCCAAACTCTCCTTCTAAGCCAATGAGAGGTACCCGCTGTCAAACCTTCAATCATCCCAAGAACTGTATGTAAAGCCAAGCAGGGAATTAAATGTATGCAATCCTTTGTCTGAGCCTTTTCTTCCAAGAGCTGTACTAACACTCAGGAAGAGATCTTCTCTCCCAAAGAGCCACCGACACCTCCCTGGATTGTTGGCTTTTCTTTGGCCCAACATGACCCGACCAAGTTCAGAGAGGCTCAGAGTTACCAAGCAACCTGGAAGGTATGGCAGAGACTTCATCTCCCTGCCTGCACTCACTTCCCTTCACTGGAACCTTTCTACCAGGCTTGGACAGAGATCTCTGTGGAAAACCTCTGGTACCCAGGCCCACATCAGGTGCTCCAACTTGGGGCAAGCATGAAGAAACACGACCACACTGAAAGAATACTGCAGGAAGGTGAGCACCTCCCCCCCCCCTCTGGAAACAATCTGTCTTTTCCTACTGTGGTTTAGGTCAGCACCATCCAGAGACTGCCCCACCCAGGGATCCATCCCATAATCAGCCACCAAACCCAGACACTATTGCATATGCCAGCAAGATTTTACTGAAAGGACCCTGATATAGCTGTCTCATGTGAGGTGAGTGCCTGGCAAATACAGAAGTGGATGCTCACAGTCATCTATAGGATGGAACATAGGACCCCAATGGAGGAGCAGAGAAAGTACCCAAGGAGCTGAAAGGGTCTGCAACCCTATAGGTGGAATAACAATATGAACTAACCAAAATCCCCAGCACTCGTGTCTCTGGCTGCATATGTAGCAGAAGATAGCCCAGTCGGCCATCATTGAGAAGAGAGGCCCCTTGGTCTTGCAAACTCTATGTGCCCCAGTACAGGGGAATGCCAGGGCCAAGAAGTGAGAGTGGGTGGGTAGGGGAACAGGGCAGGGGGAGAGTATAGGGAACTTTTGGGATAGCATTTGAAATGTAAATAAAGAAAATATCTAATTAAAAAAAAAAGACTCTCTATCTAACTTCTCCTTAAAACAAAAGAAAACCTGGTAACGCAGCAGCCCATTAAGAGCCACAGGGCGGCTACCAGTTCTTAAATCCATTTTTACTATGTTAATTCTACCAATTCATGAGAATGTGTGATATCTCCATTTTCTGAGGTCTTCGATTTCTTTCTTGAGAGACCTGAAGTTCTTGTCATATAGATCTTTCACTTCTTTGGTTAGAATCACCTCAATACATTTTATATTATTTGTGACTATTGTATAATTTCTCTAATTTCTTTCTCAGCCTGTATATCATTTGTATAAATGAAAGATACTGTTTTATTTGAGTTGCCTTTATATCCAGACACTTCACTGAAGTTGTTTATCAGCTGTAGATGTTCTGTGGTTGGATTTTTTGGGTTGCTTCTATATACTCTCATATAATCTGCAAATAGAGATACCTTTAATTCATCTTTACCAATTTGTTTCCCTGTGATCTACTTTTGCTGTCTTATTGCTCTAGCTAGAGCTTCAAGTACTATATTGAACAGATATGGGGAGAGTGGACATCCTTATCTTGTCCATGATTTTAGAGGGATTGCTTCAAGTATCTCCCCATTTAATTAGATATTGGCTGTTGATTTACTATATATTATTTTAATTATGTTTAGGGATGGGCCTTGAATTTCTGATCTATTACTTTTAACATGGATGGGTGTTGTATTTTGTCAAATGATTTTTCTACATATAATGAAATGATCATGTGATTTTTATCTTTAAGTTTGTTTATATCGTGGATTACCCTAATGGATTTTCATATATTGAACAAAACTTGCATCCCTAAAATGAAGCCTACTTGATCATGGTGGGTAATGGTTTTGATGTGTTCTTGAATTTGGTTTGATAGAATTTTATTAAGTAATTTTGCATCCATATTAGTAAATAAAATGTGTCTGAAGTTCTATTTCTTGTTGGGTCCATCTGTGGTTTAGGTTTCAGACAAATTGTGGCTTTATAGAAAGAATTAGGTAATGGTCCTCTGTTTATATTTTATGAAATAGTTTGAAGAATATTAGAATTAGCTCTTCTTTGATGATCTGGTAGATTTCTGCACTAAAGCCAACTGACTCTGGGTTTTTTTTTTTTTTTTTTTGAGGTTTTTAATGACTTCTTCTATTATCTTAGGAGATATAGGACTCTTTAGATAGTTTACCTGCTCTTGATTTAACTTTGGTACATGGTATCTGTCTTAAAAATCATTCATCTAGATTTTCCAGTTTTGTTGAGTATAGGCTTTTGTAGTAGGATCTGATGATTTTTGAATTTTCTTGATTTCTGTTGTGTCTACCCTTTCTTTCCTTTTTAATTGGATATATTCTTTATTTACATTCCAAATGTTAGCCCCTTTCCCATCCCCCCACCCACTTAAACCCCCTATCACAGCCCTTCTTCACCTGCTTCTATGAGGATGTTTCCCCACCCATCCACTCCCACCTCCCTACCCTCGAATTCCCCTACAATGGGGCATCAAGCCTTCACAGGACCAAGGGCCTCTCCTCCAACTGATGACCAACAAGCCCATCCTCTGCCACATATGCTGCTGTAGCTATGGGTCTCTCTGTGTGTACTATTTGGTTGGTGATTTAGTTGCTGGGATATCTTCAGGGTGGAGAGGGGTATGTTTGATTGGTGGTGTTCTTCCTATGGGGTTGCAGACCCCCTCATCTCCTTCAGTCCTTTCTCTAAACCTCTGTTGGGGATCTCATGAACAGTCCAAAAGTTGGCTGAGAGCATTTGCCCCTGTATTTATCAGGTTCTGGCAGAGACTCTCAGGCTACATCTTTGTCAAGGCTCCTGACAGCAAGCACTTCTTGGCATGCACAATAGTGTCTGGGTTTGGTTACTATATATGGGTTGGATCCCCAGGTGGGGAAGTCTCTGGATGGCCTTTCCTTCAGTCTCTGTTCCACACTTTGTCTCTGAAATTGCTCCCACAAGAACTGTGTTCCCCTTTCTAAGAAGGACTGAAGCACACTGCCGCTGGTCTTCCTTATTCTTGAGCTTCATGAGGCTTATGAATTGTATCTTGGATATTCTGAGCTCCTGAGCTAATATCCACTTATCTGTGAGTGCATAGCATATGCATACTTTTGTGATTGGGTAACCTCACTCAGGATGATATTTTCTAGTTCCATTCATTTGCCTAAGGATTTCATGAATTCATTGTTTTTAATAGCTGAGTAGTACTTCAGTGAGTAAACATACCACACTTTCTGTATCCATTCCTTTGTCAAAGGACATCTGGGTTCTCTCCAGCTTCTGGCTATTATAAATAAGGCTGCTGTGAACATACCAGAGCATATGTCCTTGTTTTATATTGGAGCATCTTCGGTGTATATGCCCACGAGTGGTATTGCTGGGTCCTCAGGTAGTACTATGTCCAATTTTCTGAGGAATCTCCAGACTGATTTCCAAAGTGCTTGTACCAGTTTACAATCCCACCAACAATGGAGGAGTGTTCTTCTTTCTCCACATCCTTACCAGTGTCTGCTGTCCACCTGAGGTTTTGATCTTGGCAATTCTGACTGGTATGAAGTGAAATTTTAGGGTTCTTTTCATTTGCATTTCCCTGATGACTAAGGATATTGAATATTTCTTTAGGTGCTTCTTGGCTCTTGGATATTCCTCAGTTGAAAATTCTTTCTTTAGCCCTGTACCCTATTTTTAAAAAGGGTTATTTTATTTTATGGAGTCTAACTTCTTGAGTTCTTTGTATATTAGCACTCTATTGAATGTAGGGTTGGTAAAGATCTTTTCCAAATCTGTTGGTTGCTGCTTTGTTCTACTGACAGTGTCCTTTGCCTTACAATTTTAATAGGTCCCAAATGGCGACTCTTGATTTTAGAGTATAAGCCATTTGTATTTTGTTCAGGAAATTTTCCCTTTGCCCATGTATTCAAGGCTCTTCCTTACTTTCTTCTCTATATAGTTTCAGTGGGTCTGGTTTTATGTAGAGATTCTTCATCCACTTGAACTTGAGCATTGTACAAAGAGATAAGAATGGGTAGATTTGCATTCTTATACATGCTGACTTCCAGTTGAACCAGCACCATTTGTTGGAAATGCTGTCTTTTTTCCACTGGATGGTTTTAGCTCCTTTGTCAAGGATCAAGTGACCATAGGGGTATGGGTTCATTTCTGGGTCTTCAATTCTATTCCATTGATCTTGTTGCCTGTTTCTGTACCAATATCATACAAGGGTTTTTTGTTTGTTTGTTTGTTTGTTTTGTTTTTATCATTATTGCTCTGTAATACAGCTTGAGATCAGGATTGGTGATTCTACCAGTTCTTTTATTGCTGAGAATAGTTTTCGCTATCCTGGGTTTTTTTTTTTTTTTTTGTTACTCCAAATGAATTTGCAAATTGTTCTTTCTAACTCTATGAAGAATTGAGTTGGAATTTTGATGGAGATTGCATTGAATATGTAGGCTGCTTTTGTCAAGATGTCCATTTGTATTATATTAATCCTGCTAATACATGAGCATGGGAGATCTTTGATCTTCTGAGATCTTCCTCGATTTTTTTTCTTCAGAGACTTGAAGTTTTGTCAGACAGATCTTTCATTGGCTTGGTTAGAGTAACACCAAGGTATTTAAAGTTATTTGTGACTACTGGGAATAGTATCCTTTCCCTAATCTCTTTTTCAACTTGTTTATCCTTTGAGGAGAGGAAGGCTACTGATTTGTTTCAGTTAATTTTATATCCAGCCTCTTTGAACTAAAGTGGTTTATAAGTATGTCTCTCTTTTAATTTCTGATTTTTTTTTTTAATTTGGATACTGTCTCTGTGTCCTTTAGTTAGTTTGGCTAGGGGTTTATCTGTCTTGTTGATTTTCTAGAAAAAAAAAAAAAAATCTCCAGCTTTTGGTTTTGTTGATTTTTCGTATCATTCTTTTTGTTTCTATTTCATTGATTTCAGTCCTGAGTTTGAAGATTTCCTGCCATCTACTCCTCTTTGGTGTGTTTGCTTCTTTTTCTTTTTATTAATTTCTTTTTTATTAAATATTTTCTTCATTTACATTTCAAATGCTATCCTGAAAGTTCCCTATAGCCTCCCTGCCCTGCTCCCCTACCCGCCCACTCCCACTTCTTGGCCCTGGTGTTCCCCTGTACTGGGGCATATAAAGTTTGTAAGACCAAGGGGCCTTTCCTCCCAGTGATGGCCGACTAGGCCATCTTCTGCTACATATGCACCTAGAGACACGACCTCTGGGGATACTGGTTAGTTTATATTCTTGTTCAACCTATAGGGTTGTAGACCCTTTCAGCTCCTTGGGTAATTTCTCTAGCTCCTCTTTTTGTTCTAGAGCTGTAAGGTGTGCTCTGAACTTGCTACTGTAGGATCTCTCCAATTGCTTTACCAGAGCACTTAGTGCTATGAATTTTTTCTTAGCACTGCTTTCTTTGTGGCCCATAAGTTTGGGTATGCTGTTTCTTAATTTTCATTTGAATTCCAGGAATTTCCTTGCTTGCTTGCTTGCTTGCTTGCTTGCTTGCTTGCTTTCTCCCCTGACCAAGCTATTATTGAGTGAAGATTTGTTTCGTTTCCATGGGTATGTGGGTTTTCTGTTGTTTTTGTTGTTATTGAAGACCAGCATTAGTCTGTGGTGATCTGATAAAATGCATAAGATTATTTCAATCTTCTTTTATCTGTTGAGGCTTGGCTGGTGACTGATTATATGATCAATTTTGGAGAAGATAACATGAGGTGCTGAGAAGAAGGTATATTCTTTTGTTTCAGGATGAAATGTTCTGTAGATGTCTGTTAATCCATTTCCTCATAAACTCTATTAGTTTCACTATGACCTGGTTTAGTTTCTATTTCAATGACCTGTCAGTGAGAGTAGGGTGTTGAAGTCTCCAACTATTATTGTGTGTGGGTTCAATGTTTGTTTTGAACATTAGTAAAGTTTCTTTTATGAATGTGGGTTCCCTTGCATTTGGAGCATAGATGTTCAGAATTGAGATGTTCTCTTAGTGGATTTTTCCTTTGATGAATATGAAGCATCCTTCCTCATCTTGCTTTATAACTTTTGGTTGAAAGTCTATTTTATTTAATATTAGGATGGCAACTCCAGCTTGTTTCTTGAGACCATTTGCTTTGAAAACTTTTTTTTCCAGCCTTTTACTCTGAGGTAGTATCTGGCTTTCTTATTGAAATGTGTTTTTTGTATGAAGCAAAATGCTCGATTCTGTTTGCATATCCAGTCTGTTAGCTTATGTCATCTTATAGGGGAATTGAGTCTGTTGACATTGAGAGATATCAAAGACAGATGATTGTTAGTTCTTTTATGTTTGCTATAGGTGGCATTATGTTCATGTGATTCTCTGCTTTTGGCTTTGTGTGAGATGATTAATATCTTCTCTTTTATTTGGTATAGATACCCAGCTTCTTTTGGAGTTTTCCTTCTAGAATCCTCTGTAGGGCTGGATAGGTAGATAGATATATTTCTTATGTTTTGAATTTTCTTTTATAGTTGTGTCAATCTCTTCTAAGGTATCTTCTACACCTGAGAATCTCTCTTCTATCTCTTGTATTCTGTTGGTGATGCTTACATCTATAATTCCTGACCTCTTTCCTAGGTTTTTCATTTCAATGGATGCCTCCATTTGTGTTTTCTTTATTGTTACTACTTCCACTTTTAGGTCTTGCACAACTTTGTTCAATTCCTTTACCTGTTTGATTGTGTTTTCCTGTATTTCTTTAAGGGATTTATTTGTTTCCTCTTTAAGGGCTTCTACCTGTTTACTCGTGTTTTCCTGTATTTCTTTCAGTGAGTTATTTATATCCTCTTTAAAGGATTCTATTATCTTTATGAGATAGGATTTTAGATAAGCTTCCTAATTTTCAGGTGTGTTGCTGTATCCAGAGCTTGCTGTGGATATCCAGCACTGGGTTCTGATGGTGCCAAAGTATATTGTCTACTGTTGCTTATGGTCTTGTGTTTGCCTCTCATCATCTGTTTATCCCTGGTGTTATCTGGTCTGGATGTCTCTGACTGCTACTTGCCTCTTGTACCCCTGGGTTGCTCCAGGTCTCCTGGTAAGCCTGTGACCCTGGCTGTAACAGATCTCCTGGAGGCCTTCAGACAGTGGAGTTGTTGCCTTGTGTGCAGTAGAACAGGTGTCCTGAATGCAATGGACCTCCTAGAGGCCTTGATACTGTAGAGTCTTCAGAGGAGCAGACAAGCTGGTGATCTGCCCCAGTAGAAGGCACCATCCAGAAGGGGAGTAGGGGGTTTGTCGGGTGATGGATCCTAAGATCATTAGGGTACGGGGATTCCCAGTGGGTGTGACTGTTAGGGAAGGTCTCTTACTAGTTTCCCTGCATGCAGCAGACCTCCTGAAGGCCTTGAGACTGTGATTCTCAATAAGTTTAAAATAAAAAAATTATAGTCTCTAAAATTAGTGTGTAGAAATTAGGTAGCAAGGTGTCAGCAGCCCATCTGTTAAGCTATACATTCTTATCACAGATACACTTATAATGTGAACTCTGCTACTTGCTGTATTCCCTTCTTTGTATACCCCCTGCCTTCTTTTTTATGAAAACAAGGGGAGAGTTAGTGGGAATTGTAAGGGGAGAGTTAGTGGGAACTGTAAGGGGAGAGTTAGTGAGAATTGTAAGGGGAGAGTTAGTGGGAATTGTAAGGGGAGAGTTAGTGGGAACTATAAGGGGAGAGTTAGTGGGAACTGTAAGGGGAGAGTTAGTGGGAACTGCAAGGGGAGAGTTAGTGGGAACTGTAAAGGGAGAGTTAATGGGAATTATAAAAGAGAAATTGGAACTGAGTTTGGCTTTCTGCTCTAACTTTTCCTGTTGGATTTCCTTTCTCTTCTTGTTCGTTTCTTCTCTAGAGACCTTTCCTTATAACTCCTCTCACCTCTCCTAAGAGTCACTGTCACTACAATACAAGTGTGCACCACCCCTGCAGTACAGAGGTAGCTACCACTGCAGTACAGATGTGCACCATCACTGCAGTACAGGTGTGCACCATCATCACTGCAGTACAGGTGTGCACCATCACATCAGTAATGATAATACCTATTATCCCCATTGCTACAATACAGATGACATTCTAGCATCTCACTAGATACCAAGAGCAAGGTAGCAGAAGGCCTATCTCCTCTACCCTCCATACCTTAGCACATCCTTTAGTTCAAATATGCACACATGCCTTCTAAGTTTTCATTCTTTTATGCAAAAAAATTTATTGAGCACATTGCTACTTGCCATACTCTGACAAAGTGATTTAAAAAAAAGAAATTCCCTGTAAACACAAATAAAATAAAGAACTATAAAACATAATAATTATAAACTGTCTTGGAGTAATATTACAGAAACCCAGAAGAAAGAAGATTGCACACTTTAGCAACTAAATAGAAAGTATGTGGACTTCTACCACAGACATCAAAATATGCTCTGAATAAGTTTCAGTAATTCTACATTATTTCTTTAAAATATTTAGAGAGCAACCAAATCTTCATGCTCAATTTGAAACTAAAGATCAAAACATTTCAAAGAAGGACCTATGCTTACACTTTCTCAATGGGCACTAATATTATGAGGAATTTTAAGTTATATCATGTTTGTAAGTATATTTGTTTCTACAATGTTACATAATTTTGATCAATTTTATTTTTCCATCAAATAATTGTATGTGCTGTGTTCTAAAAATAGATTTGCTGAGAGACAAGATATCAGCAACATTTTCAGAAGTTTCAAGAGTACAGCCCAATGGTCCCACATTTATAATAACCAGAAGAATAGATCGGGGTACTTAACTCTGAACATACATCTCAACATCATAGCAATGTTTTCTCTCCCATAAGTCCAAGGCAAACCAAGTGATACTATGATGCAGTCACCAGGCACTAGGCTTTACACATTTGACCTGTGGGACATCACCAAACTCTATGCTTTTGATGTGAAGGTATTTGTTGAGTTTCAGTTGCTTTAATACTGACAGAGCTTCTTTCTTGTCTTAAAAAAAATCTATGTAGTTTTCAATCTTATTAATTACCAAGTTAAATTTTCCTAATGTTGAGCATAGTCTAGTATTTGTCACTTGTTGCTTTTACTTTACTGTCAGTTGTTCTGGATATGACTCCTTAAAAGGGCAAACATGGATATCCCTGGGTATAGTATAATACTGCTCATTTCGTTGTAAGGCAGAATGCACAGTGCAGTGTTTGCAACACTCTCAGGCAAGTTCCTTTCACACGGAAAATAGATGTAGGGCCAGTGTGAATGCATGGCTCACCCCCACCCTATTCTACTAATCTTATAGCTGACATCTTAGCAAACAAGAAGACATTCAAAAAATTTATACAAAATTTAAAGCCAAATTATCAGCTGTTCTCTACCAATTATCTGAGTCACCTATTTTCCCAAAATTTCTACCAAGTAAATATGATCACTTTAAAGAAACAATCCCAGTCATTGTTTAGCAACAAAACTACCTAGATCAAGCCAGGCCAGCTGTTTAAGTTATTCAAAGTATTCTGTTGTTGTTGTTGTTGTTGTTGTTGTTGTTGTTGTTGTTGTTGTTCTTCTTCTTCTTCTTCTTCTTCTTCTTCTTCTTCTTCTTCTTCTTGGAAATGAAAACATTTTTGAAGAATCTAATAGTGCTGCATTTGAAATTCTTGATTTTCCTCTAAAACATCATATGAGGAGATTTGGGAAAGCTGCAGTGAATATTCATATAGCTTACTTTATGAGACTGTAGCAGAAAGTGATATATAGGATTTGTGGTTTGTCCACTTCCATTCTGCTTCCAGTTCTCAGTGTTTTCCATTCTTGAGAGGTTAAAATGAATTGCTACTAAATCCTAGCTTAGGTAAAGGAAGAAATATTATTCCCCTACTGTATTGCTCAATCACAAGGAATTCTGAAAGTCATTTTCTGGCCAACAGCTTACCCAGGCCCTGTTATCCACATTGTAGCCACATACTGTTTTCTAGGGTCTCCTAAGGCATTAATGAGAATCTTGGGTGAACAGCTTTTCCTGGAAATTTTTTCTCTGGTGAGGGGACTAATCATCTTCATTTCTGTAACATAAGACTACACTATGTGTTCTTCTCTTACCTTAGACACGTGACCATTGCCTGGCAAGTAAGTCAAAGACAATCCTAAACTACTGAAAGTTCCTCAGCATCTTCACTATATAAAAGTAAAGTTGACTCAGGAACCCTCGCTTCATCCCAGGATAGGATTCAGCCAATATTTACTGAGCATTAAAGTTTCAGTGGGAGCATGAAGAATGTTCTGGATATTGAATATGTGAATACATTGTATAATGTTGCTATTACTTTTCCATAGTGCTTATCATCTCAAATATGCCTCAACTCTGATCACGCAGAACCTCACTTTCTTCCTTTAGATATCGGGACATTTGTCTAGAAGTTTCTTCTTTTAACCAAATCATTATCTCCTTAGAATGTTAACAACCTGCTACTTTAAACGTCAACTACCTTTTGAAATATAAAATTTTCCCTACAAAATTGTAAGACCTAACATGTGTGTGTGTGTGTGTGTGTGTGTGTGTGTGTGTGTGTGTGTGTGTGTGGTTTGCATAACCATGAATGTAAAATAGATCAGTGGTGTCCCAATCAAATGTATTGGAAATATTTTCTAAAACTTGTATTCTAGGTAGAAGAACAAATGCACATATTCAAAACTGTTAATCTCATAGTGATTACAGAAACTTCTGATGGAAATTACATAGAACTATTTTTCACACAGACAAAGGGGAGCTGCTTTTGGGTTCTCATTTTCTAGAGTTCATGACCCTTAGCCAACCCAGGAGTCACATACAGCCCATAAGTAGCTGAGTTCCAAATCTCTGTCTGGGTATTCTTAAACAATCTGGTTTATTTTTACTTTCTCTCAGTTTGCTTTTTATATGGGGGGGGGCAGGAATTTAAATGTACAGGCCCTGACAATATAGTGACACATAGAGGATTTTAAAATACATCTGAATAATCAGATAATAATCTGCAACTTTCAGGAAGCTTTTCAACAGAAATAAGACTGAATTCTTCTCACTGGATGGACTTTCCTTTTTGACTGTTTGTCTACCAAAATTAGATGATCTTGACCTTTCAACTGAATATGTATCTTGTCATTTGTTCTGTTCCACATTTTTATGAAGGAACATTCTGCTGCAGGCACCCTAACCACTACCAAAGCAGTAAGTGATTTCATCTTTTAAACCATCCTGACATTTTGCATATAACAATTTATTTGCTTCTCCCACACACACAAATAGTTAACAGAACACTAATGACATTAGATGCCCAGTCAATAGATGATTGGTGTTTGGTGGCTCTAGCCTCTGTGTATTCACTAAGAATACTGTTTTATTCTTTTTCATTTTAATTGCTTCTATGGCTGTGGATATAAGTTGCTACACACAAAAGGGTGACAAATAATGATGAAAGACACTAGAGTGCTCTCATGTGTGGCTTCGTCAAGGAGGAGAAAAGAGATTATTGCAGCTGAGCTGATCACATGGAATTTGCGGGTCCTTTTCTTACTATCCCATTCCCCACCCCCAATAACTCCCCTGTTCTTGTACTAAAATGTAGTTCTTAAAGTCCATGAATAATCTAGTTGAATGATACACAAAATTTGATCCTATTAACAATGATCTTCAGAATATTCAAGGACATAACACAACTTTTGTGAAGTTTTAACATAAGTATTCTTTAACACTTAAAGGAGGAAATGATCATTTTCTTCTTAGGGAACTGTTGCTTTAAAACAGAACTGTTTGGGGGATGGAGGGAGCCTCAAGATGCATATGCCACCAGTAAAAACAATACTCCACAGCTTTCCGAGCAACTAAGATGTCACTCTTATTTTTTTAAATAACATTTAAATTCTTTAAAAAAAAAAAAAAAACATTTAGTACTGGACAAATATCTGATTACCACAACATTGATGCTGAGAAATGTGTCAGAAGATATAGTAGGTAAAATTAATTATCTTATGACCCATAAGATTTTCAATTGTTCTTTTGTATAAAAAGGGGAAAAAAAGTTTTCTGAAACCCTCACACAGAGGATTAGTAAAGAATGAATCTGTGTCCGACATTATTAAACACTTCTATGTGATACAGTCTGGAACTCTCATGCTATTATCACTAACAAGTGAGCTTTATGTTAATCACTAAGGTGCCCTTGCCTCCTCCGTCCAGTTCTGAGCCACTCCTCATCTTGTGTCTCCACTTTCCCCTTCTTGAGAGTGACCTCTACCCCCCCTCCAATGTATCTTCCATGTTAGCTGTATCTTGTGCCCTCCCTGAGCTTCAGGCTTTCTTCTCTCTATAACCAGCATCAGACCCTGGTGTCTCTGTCCCTTAAAACTGGTCCATGGCTCAAAAGTCCTGAAAACTTTCTTATCTAAGCTATGGTAAGTATCCCTTGAATAAGTGTAACCAATACTATGATGAACTCTGTCTCCAAGTATGCAAACATCGCAGCAATGTACTAACAGCTGTATCATATCCTGTTTTCTGGTTTTTCAAATAAAAAATCAATCTCTCCCTCCTTCACTCCTTTCCTTCCCCCCAAACATAATTAATCCACTCCTCACAGTACTTTCATGGCAGCCTGATACACTAAAACTTTACCTTTATCTTTGTAATATCATAGTAATCAGCAGTAACCAGTGACAATTTGCTGGTGGGGAAAGTAAAGGTTGGGATTTGAGCTTTTCTCAACAAGTTATTTGTGACTCACGCCAATAGTGGAAATTCTACATGAAGACATGTATAATTAGGTCTTAGACATACTTGTTCATAAATGAAAAACTGCTATCTTCCCCCAATACAACTTGCTCATCCCTGTCAGAGTTGACTTAAATATTTTCTTTCATTAAATTCTACTCACCCTGTGCACACTGCTTAACCTGTGTTAGCTTTTTAATCTCTTCAAAATAAAGCAGGAGATTTGTATATGATAACAGTAAGCTCCCTCTACCCCTATAAGCGAAATTCGTAGAATGGGGAAAACAATGGGCCTTAATCATCTGCTTTAACCCCAGATTCCCTTTGTGTAGCGATATGGCTTTCTGTTGGCAGTTCCAAGAGAGAGGGAAGGGTTCACAGCTGTGAACAGATGATGTTTCCATCTGCAGGCAAGATGAGGTTTAGCAAACTAAAGAATACAAAAGTTAACAAGTGAAAAAAAGAAGATGGAGAAGGGATAATGAAGAAGATGAATCTACTTAGAATTGACAGGAGCTCTGAGATCTCCTGCCCCTTTGGTCATACCTAATACCTGCAAAGGGCAGAGAGGCCTCCCAGATCCCCTGTTTATCCCCAGTGACGATGGCTCAAGAGATCTAGATTCAGGTTCTAGTCATCTACTGTAAGTGATATTTTATATGTACAAAGCACACACACACACATACACACACACACAGGCGCACACACACACACACACACACACACACACACACACACACACAAATCGCATGTTACTTGAGTGTGTATAGTTTGGGTAATATATTTGATCAAAGAAAAGATTAAAAATACAAATTAAAGATTGTTTCTGAAAGAGACTCCAATTTTCATATTCTGATATAAGAAACATAAAAACTGTAGGAAGGAAGGGAAAGAGGGAGAGATGAGATGTAACAATATGAGATGTAACAATGTCAATTTCCCTGTGGCTTTTGTTATGTAATTCTGGTATTGGGGCGGGTGGGAGATAATTAAACTTTTCTATGTTTTTAGCAGAACCTTTAAACATACTGATAGAGTTAGGAATCTAGAGGAATCTATGAAATCTTTCCTTATCAATTTAAATGCGATTTTTTTCTCCTCCAAGACCAAACTAAAAAAACAAAACAAAACAAAACAAAAAACCCAACATTGTTAATCTCAACAGTTAAGAAATATAGTTTGATATATATATATATATATATATATATATATATATATATATATATATATATATATATATATATATGTTTGTTGAAAGTAAGAACAACCGATAGTTATTCGTGTCAGGGAAAACATCTTTGTGGGTGCCTCTGTAGAGTCTAGAGTTTTATTTTTGTGTCCCATGTACACTGGGAGAGACATAAGAAGTGTGAATGGGAGCTGAAAGAAGCATTCTTTGTGCAGCCCCCTCACTCCTGATATGGTGTGTGTTCCAGGAAAGAGGACGGGCGCTGAGACTAAACACAAAAATCAAAATGGATTTTACTCTGCCTTCAGTAAACAGCATGGCACAAAAGTCCATTGTGCTATGAGATAACTGGTAAGATGAATGGAGTTGGCTGTCACGGAGGTGATTGTGGGGCCGGGCTCTATTGGATCACAGTCCGGGGCTGAATTCCTTTCTGGTTCATCAGGGTCTGTTGGTACCACAGGAAGTGTCATGATCCCTTTTTTCACTAGGGCCAGATGGTGTCCTTTTTGAGGCCTTACTAATGCCCAGTTTTCCACATGTAAAACTCCTGGGAAAATGACCTAACTCACAGCTGCTCGGTGAGGCTTGAGCAGGCATTTAGAAAGACTTCTGTTGGGAACAAGAAGATTGTACCACTAGCGCAGTGAATGGGGGAGGCTGTGGCCAGAAATGTATCAATTGCAAACTATTTTAAAACTGCTATCATACTTTGAATCTTGGTTGCACAATGTCTGTCTTCCCAGGCAGTGGCTGAAAGGGGGTTTCACAAAAGCAATTAATTGCTAGGGACACTGATTGTTTTCCCAACAGAAGTTTTACCTTCCTCGAGAGCAGATGGCCTGAATAAGAAGAGAAAATGTGGTCCAGAAGGGTCGGGAAAGGACAAAAAGTGAAAGATTCCCTAGATAGCTGCAAGGAGCCTGGGGAGAGGGGAGGGACCATGGTGTTAAAAAAGAACTGGGAAAAGTGGAAACTTTTGATGTATGTGGCAGTGTTTACCAATGAATTGAGCGATTCCCAGGAGCATTGGACTGCAGGTGTGTTGTTTAGAAAGCAGGATGCCTTTTCTATTAACTGAGTTAGAGCAAGACCAGGGATTCGTACTAAACGTTACTATAGGAACCCCCCACGCCCCGGAAAAAAAAAAAGCACAGGCAGCAATTACACTGGAGGCAAAGTAGGTCTCAACATCACTTTGAAATAGTCACAACTTTTGTGTGAGCTGAGTAATAACTGGCTCTAACTTGCTTCTGAATGTAATGGCCCTTGGTGGGGTTGGTTTTATTCTATTGTTTCTACTTTGTAGAAAACAACTCCTTTTAGCTGCTAGTTTTTGTTAACATTTTAAATTAATTTATTCGTGATGAATGACAGCTTTTTTGTGCTGAATGGTTTCTTGGTTTTCTTAACTCTCGAGTCATATTAAAAAGTTCCATGTTTTCTTGTTCCTAACTATGAGAGGGAAGGGGGAACCCACTCGTGTTGCAAAATAATTATTATGAGGGTATGAACTATAAGGTTATTTTTTTCTAAGGTTAAATTACTAAAATATTTTTGCAAATTTCTTTGACTTTTGTATCATGAGTATCTTATATTACTGGAAAGAGAAGAATCAGTCTTAAACATATGGCTTGTGTTTTCAACAAAGTAGCTGACAATTCTGACAGAAACCTGTCATTTCAGATATCTGAAGTCTAACAACTTTTGTGTGCCAAGTAACAAAGTAGAAATATAATAAGGAAGTAATATGCTTATGATTTTATTCAGATTAAGATTTTATATAAATTAGAGAAGATGGTGATTATCTATACTACTGTGACCCCTAGTAAGCCATTAACATGCATGACTAGCTATTACTGCCTTTATTCTTGCGCATATTTAATAGACTCCAACTCCCTAAATGTAAGTGATCAGGGTTTAATGTGGGTGTGGCTTGTCATAGGTAAGGTAATACACCATTAAAACATTTTGGTGGGAGGCTGACAGATCCGGAAGGGAGTTGATACATTTTTGCTCAAGTGGCCCTGATTTTGCTCACTCTTTAAAATGTCTGTCTCTTTGGGGAATATTGCATGTATGCACTTAAAGAACTAATCCACTGATCAGAGAGCGCAGTGGAGAAGAGCATGAATGCTCCTATGGTTAGAAAGCAGAGCATTAGAACAAAGACCAAGAACTCATTAAAGGTGCAATTTCTTTATTTGCCTCTCTTCTCTTTTAAATAATAACAGAGCACACTGGAAAGGACTTCAAATATAGTTCTGCTGGTTGGTACTGCTCTTCTAAATGAACGGAGCCCCCTTTTTGTTTTATTTATTTATTTATTTTTAAGCAGGAAAGCAGACTCAGGTACCTTGAATAGTCAAAGGATCCATGTTGTACAGTTAACTAGCTGGAGATAGAACCAAAATTTCCTCAACTGGGTCAGTTACAAGCAGCCCAGCTTCCAGCAAACGCTAGCCTTCTGTCTCCTTTCTTTTACAAGCAGGGTTATGTTTTGTTGTGGCACAAAGAAATCCTTCCCTCCCTTGTTCACAAAGCCCCACAGCACTGGCTCTCCTTTATCAACTGCTCTTTTCTTGCTCTGAATGCTATATTTTTATTTACATAAGGATTCTGGTAGATGTTTTATTTACATATGTATTCACTTGTTTCAGAAGAATGAAAGAGAATGAGGAAACCTTAAAGCCTAAAGCACAGTTTACAAAGACTACAAACCATCCCTGTAGCTGCCATTGTGCCAGAGAATGACTCCAGGGTTGCTTTTATTTGTTTTAATTGCTTGCAATTGTCTTAATTACCATACTCCTCAAATCTCCAGCTGAAATTCAAAGGGTTTGCAGCATCTTTTAAAGAGTCAAGTTTGATTCTACACAGGTTTTTCTGTAGTGAGACAAGGGGGGAGAAGAGGGTGCCATCTGAAACTAGGCTCTCAGACTAGGAAGATACTGATGGTCCCAAAAAGAGAAAGAAAGAATTATTCAGCCACATACTGATGATCTCAATACATTTATATATGAAATTTGTATTATGTCTAGTTATTAATTAATTTATTTACTTTACACGCCATTTCCAATTTCCCCTCCCTCATCTGGTTAGCTCAGGTTAGTTGACTCTGTTTTCTTGTGGTGTCCTTGACCCCTCTGGTCTCTTCAGTCCTTCTTACCCTCTTCCACAATATCTCCCAAGCCCCACCTAATGGTTGGCTGTGATCTCTGTAGCTGTTTACATCAGCTGCTGGGTGAACCCTCTCTGAGGACAGTTATGCTAAGGTTCTGTCTGCAAGTATAGGGAAATATCATTAATAATGTCAGGGGTGGGATCTCTCTTATGGCATGGGTCTCAAGTTGGGACAGTCAATGGCTGACCATTCTCTCAATTTCTGCTCCATCTCTATAGCTGCATATCTTATAGGTGTGACAAATTTAGGGTTGAAGGTTTTGTGCATGAGTTGGTGTCCCCATCTCTCCATCTTGCCTGTTTACAGGAGGTGGTAGGTTCAAGTTCCATATAGTCTTATCTAGGGTCACCCCTATAGGTTCCTGTGAGTTTCCCTTGTCTTAGGTTTCTAGCTCACCCCAGAGATACACCCCTACCCCACCAATCTCAATTCTCCTTCCCAGTTCTCTTTCCCTCTGTCATCCCCCCACTTGATCCCTCCTGATTCCTTCTCCACATCCTCTCTCACCCAGTTCCCTCCCTACATTCACCCAAAATATTTATTTCAGTTCTCAGTGAGACTCAGCATTTTCCATATAGGACTTTCTTGTTACTTAATGTTGGGAGGCTGTGGATTATAACAGTTATCTTGTACTTTGTGGTAAATATCCACTTGTAAGTGAGAGTATACAATGTGTGCCTGTCTGAGTCTGGATTACCTAACTCAGGATTATCTTCTCTGGTTTCATCTACTTGCCTGCAAATTTCATTGTGTCCTTTTTAGGAGGTAAGTAATACTCCATTGTGTAGATACACCACATTTTACTTATCCATTCTTCTGTTGAGGGACATCTAGATTGATTCCAGTTTCTGGCTATTATGAGTAAAGCTGCTATGAAAATAGTTGAAAAGGTGTCCATGCGGTATGGTAGAATATCTTTGGGTATATGCTAAGGAAGAGTATAACTGGGAGTGGGAATAGAAGTATTCCCATTTTTCTTAGAAACATCCAAATGTGATTGTACAACTTTCCAAAGTGATTGTAGAAGTTTGCACTCTCATCAAGAAGTGTTCCCCTTACCACTTGCCAGAATGAGTTTTTGATCTCAGCCACTGTGACAAGCTTAAGATGGAATCTCAGAGTTATTTTGATTTGCATTTTCATGATAATTAAATATGTTGAACATCTTTTAAGTGCTTCTTGGCCGTTTGAGATTCCTTTGTTGAGAATTCATTGTTTAGCTATGTTTGGTTGGTTGTTCAGTCTCTGAGAGCCCACTAGGTCTTCATTAGTTGTCTCTGTTGGTCTTCTTATGGAGTTCCGGTCCTCTTGAGGCTCTCAAGCCTTCCCTCAACTCTTCCATAAGAGTATCCAAGTTCCATCCAACATTTGGCTGTGGGTCTGTACATCTGTTTCAGTCAGCTGCTGGGTGAAGGTTCTCAGAGGCCAGTTAGGTAGGCTAATATCTGTAAGCATAACAGAGTATCATTAATAGTGTCAGAAACTGGTCTTTGCCCATGTGATGGATATCATGGGTCAGTTACTAATTGGCCTTGCCCTCAGTCTCTGATTCATCTTTGTCCCTGCATTGTTTGCAGACAGAAAATTTGGGGTCGAAAGTTTTGTGGGTGAGTTGGTATCCTTTTCATCCACTGGGGAATCCTGCCTGGCAACAGGAAGTGACTTCTTCAGGTTCTATATCCCCACTGCTCAGAATGTTAGCTAAAGGCATTCTCACAGACTCCTGGGACCCTCCCCAATCACAGGTCTCTATAGATGCCCACAAACCCCAACCCCACAAGTCACCAATTTCCATTCATTCCCCTGTCCCTTTGTCCTTCTCTCCTGTCTCTCCCTATACCTGATCCTACCCACCCCTCAGTTTCTTCCATATTCCCTCTTCCACCCAACTCTCACCCTCTGCCTCCTATAGCAGTTTTATTCCAGCTTCTAAGTGAAATTTAAGCATTCTCCCTTGTGTCTTTCTTCTTTACTTTATGTGGTGTGGGGATCCTGTACTTTTGGCTAATACTTATAGGTGAATCTATACCATCCATGTCCTTTTGTGTATGATAACCTCACTCAGGATAGTATTTTCTAGTTTCATCCATTTACCTACAAAATTCATGAAGTATTGGTTTTTAGTAGCTGAATAGTATTCTATTGCATAAATGAACCATGTTTTTCTGTATCTGTTCTTTGGTTGAAGGGCAATTGGGTTGTTCCCAGTTTTTGGTGTGTTATAGGACTTGGTTAGCAAGTATTTTATTGAGTATTTTTGGATCGATGTTCATGAGAGGAATTGGTACGAGATTCTCTTTCTTTGTTGACTCTTTGTGTAGTTTAGGTATCAAGGTAAGTGTGGCTCCGTCGAATGAATTTGGCAGTGTTCCTTCTGCTTCTATTTTGTGTAAGAGTTTGAGGAGTATTGGTGTTAACTCTTCTTTGAAAATCTCACAAGATTTTGCACTAAAACCATTTGTCCCTGAACTGTTGTTGTAGTTGCTGTTGTTGTTGTGAGAGTTTTAGTGACTACTTCTATTTCCTTGGGGAAATATAGGACTCTTTAAATCATTTATCTGATCTTGACTTAACTTTGATAAATTGTATCTGTATAGAAAATCATCCATTTCATTTAGATTTTATTTGTGGAGTATAAATTTTAGAAGGAATACCAAATGATTTTATGAATTTCCTCAGTGTCTGCGGTTATATCTTCCCTTACATTTTTGATTTTGTTAAATTCAACACATTCTCTCCCTAGGGAGTTCTGCTCTAACTAACCTTCTCATGAATAATGCAATATTCTAGTTCCTCCTCAAATCACAGCCTGATCTACTTCCTAAACCATTGTAAATTCCTGTATATGTGAGTAGCTTGGCTTTTATTCTAAGTGATAGTGTGGGGGGACTTTCTACTAATAAGTAATGTAGTCTGCCATACATAACTATAACAAGAATTCTAAACTTACTTTGCTAAGCTTGCCCTGAGATTTCTAACTCTATGCAGTAGATAGGAATGCCTGGTTTCTTTCACTATCTCTCTTACATTACTAGAGGCAATTCTGAATGTCATGGAATAGGCAACATTCTTACTGAATTCCAAGCCCATGGTCGGCTCAAGGACTACCTTGGGCATTGGTGGAGGCTAGGAAGCAAAGTTCAATTTTGCTTAGGTATTTGGCAAGTCATTGCTTGGAGACACCTATAATAAAACAATACTGAGGGAAAGCACAGAGATCCATTCACCAACTAAAGCAAGGACATTGGAGCATTCATTATACAGGATGCCACTGTTCCAGGAGACTAAGTTTCAGTGAACTTTTTGCTTCAGGCCTGCGTCCAGGTTTCTGGTCCTGTCATGCATGTGGAGTGGATGTAGCACTTTGTCAAAGATCAAGTGACCATAGGTGTGTGAGTTCATTTCTTGGTCTTCAATTCTATTCCATTGTTCTTCCTGTCTGTCACTGTACCAATATCATGCAGTTTTTATCACTATTACTCTGTAGTACAGCTTGAGGTCCAGGATGCTAACTCCCCCAGAAGTTTGTTTTATTGTTGAGAATAGTTTTCACTATCCTGGGTTTGTTCTTATTCCAGATTATTTGAGAATTGCTCTTTCTATCTCTATGAAGAATTGAGTTGGAATTTTGATGGGGATTGCATTGAATCTGAAGATTGCTTTCAGCAACATAGTCATTTTTACTATATTAATCCTGCCAGTCCATGAGCATGGGAGATCTTTCCATCTTCTGAGGTCTTCTTTGATTTCTTTCTTCAGAGACTTGAAGTTCTTATCATACAGATCTTTTACTTGTTTGGTTAGAGTCACACCAATATAGTTTTAATTGTTTGTGACTATTGTGAAGGGTGTCATTTCCCTAATTTCTTCCTCAGCCGGTTTATTCTTTGAGTAGAGGAAAGCTACTGATTTGTTTGAGTTAATTTTATATCTGGTTACATTGCTGAAGTTGTTTATCAGCTGTAAGTGTTCTCTGGTGAAGTTTTGGGGATCACAAAAGTATACTATCATATCATCTGCAAATAGAGATATTTTGACTTCTTCCTTTCCCATTTATATCCCCCGATCTCCTTTTGTTTTCTAATCACTCTAGCTAGAACTTCAAGTACTATATTGCATAGATAGGCAGAGAGGGCAGCCTCATCCATACCCTGGTTTTAGTGGGATTGCTTCAAGTTTCTCTCCATTTAATTTGATGTTTGCTACTGGTTTGCTGTATATTGCTTTTATTATGTTTAGGTATGAGTTTTGAAATCCTGATCTTTCCAAGACTTTTAACATGAAGGGATGTAGTATTTTGTCAAATGCTTTTTCAGCACCTAGTGAAATGATCATGTGGTTTTTTTGTCTTTGAGTTTTTTTATGTAGTACATTACATTGATGGGTTTCTGCATATTGATCATCCCTGCATCCCTGGGAAGAAGCCTACTTGACCGTGGTGAATGATTATTTTGATGTGTTCTTCGATTTGGTTGGCAAGAATATTACTGAGTATTTTTGCATCAATATTCATAAGGGAAATGGGGCTGAAATTCTCTTTCTTTGTTGGGTCTTTGTGTGGTTTTGGTATGAGCATAGTTATGGCTTCATAGAATGAATTGGGTAGTGTTCCTTCTGTTTATATTTTGTGGAACAGTTTGAAGAGTTTTCTTTAAAGGTCTGATTGAATTCTGCACTAAACCCATCTGGTCCTGGTTTTTGTTTGTTTGTTTGCTTTGGTTGATTTTTTTGTTTTGTTTTGTTTTTTGTTTTTGTTTTTTGTTTTTTGTGGTTTTTTTTGTTGTTGAAAGACTTTTAATGACTATTTCTATTGCTTTAGGGTTGTTTATAGTACTGTTTAGATAGTTTTTCTGATCCTGCTTTAACTTTGGTACTTGGTATCTGTCTAGAAAATTGCCCATTTCATCCAGATTTTCCAGTTCTGTTGATTATAGGCTTTTGTAGTAGGATCTGATGATTTTTTTTTTTATTTCCTCAGTTTCTGTGGTTATCTCTCCTTTTTCTTTTTTTTAAATTAATTTGGATTATGTCTCTGTGCCCCCTGGTTAGTCTGGCTAAGGTTTTATCTATCTTGTTGATTTTCTCAAAGAACCAGCTCCTGGTTTTGTTGATTCTTTTGTTTCTACTTGATTGATTTCAGCCCTGGATTTGCTTATTTCCTGCCATCTACTCCTCTTGGGTATATTTGCTTCTTTTCGTTCTAGAGCTTTTAGGTATGCCATTAAGTTGCTAGTGTATGCTCTCTCCATTTTCTTTTTGGAGGCACTCAAAGCTATGAGTTTCCTCTTGGCACTGCGTTCATTTTATCCCATAATTTGGGGTATGTTTTACCTTTATTTTCATTAAATTCTAAAAAGTTTTTTATTTCTTTCTTTATTTCTTCATTGACCAAGTTATTATTGAGTAGATCATTGTTCAGCTTCCATGTGTATGTGGGCTTGCTGTTGTTTTTGTTGCTATTGAAGACCAGCCTTAATCCATAGTGATGTGATAGGAGGCATGGGATTATTTCAATCTTCTTGTATCTGTTGAGATCTGGTTTGTGACAGGTTACATTGTTAACTTTGGAGAAAGTACCAGGAGGTGATAAGAAAACATATATTCTTTTGATTTAGAATGAAATGTTCTTTAGATATATGTTAAATCCATTTGGTCCATACCTTTTTTTTTTTTTTTTTTTTTTTTTTTTTTTTTTTTTTTTTTTTTTTTTTTTTTTTTTGGTTTTTCGAGACAGGGTTTCTCTGTATAGTCCTGGTTGTCCTGGAACTCACTCTGTAGACCAGGCTGGCCTCGAACTCAGAAATCCGCCTGCCTCTGCCTCCTGAGTGCTGGGATTAAAGGTGTGTGTCACCACGCCTGGCTCCATAACTTTTGTTAGTTTCACTGTCTCTATTTAGTTTGTGTTTCCCTGTTCTTCCATTGCTGAGAGTGGAGTGGAGTGTTGAAGTCCCCACTATTATTGGGTGAGTTACAATATGTGCTTTGAGCTTTATGGTAACGTTTCTTTTATGAATGTGGGTGCCGTTGTATTTGGAGCATAGATGTTCAGAATTGAGAGTTCTTCATGGTAGATTTTTCCTTTGATAAGTCTGAACAATCCTTCCTTATCTTTTTTGATGACTTTTGGTTGAAAGTCTACTTTATCCAATATTAGAATGGCCACTCCAGCTTGTTTCTTGGGACCATTTGCTTGGAAAATTCTTTTCCAGCCTTTTATTCTAAGGTAGTGTCTGTCTTTGTCACCGAGGTGTGTTTCTTGTATGCAGCAAAATACTGCGTCCTGTTTATCTAATCTGTTAGTCTATGTCTTTTTATTGGTAAATTGAGTCCATTGATGTTAAGAGATATTAAGGAATATCTTAAGTGATTGCTTCTTCCAATTTTTTTATGTTATTTTTATGTTTGTGTGGTTATCTTTTTGTTGTTTGTTTGTTTGTTTGTTTGTTTTTCGAGACAGGGTTTCTCTGTATAGCCCTGGCTGTCCTGGAACTCACTTTGTGACCAGGCTGGCCTTGAACTCAGAAATCCACCTGCCTCTGCCTCCCAAGTGCTGGGATTAAAGGCATGTGCCACCATGCCCGGGGTGGTTATCTTCTTTTGGGTTTGTTCAAAGAAGATTATTTTCTTGTTTTTTCTATGGTGTAGCTTCCCTCCTTGTTTTGGCGTTTTACATCTATTATTCTTTGTAGGGCTGGATTTGTGGAAAGATATTGTGCAGTTTTGTTTTATTCATAGAATATCTTGGTGTCTCCATCTGTGGTAATTGAGACTTTTGCTGGGTGTAATAGTCTGAGCTGGCATTTGTGCTCTCTTATGGTCTGTGTAAGATCTTCCTAGCATCTTCTAGTTTTCATAGTCTGTGGTAAGAATTCTAGTGTAATTCTTTATATGTTACTTGACCTTTCCCCCTTACTGCTTTTAATATTCTTTCATTGTTTTGTGCCTCTGGTGTTTTGACTATTATGTGACAGGGGGAATTTCTTTTCTGATACAACCTAATTGGAGTTCTGTAGGCCTCTTATATGTTTATGGGCATCTCTTTCTTCAGGTTAGGGAAATTTACTTCTATAATTTTGTTGAAGATACTGGCCCTTTCAGTTGTGAATCTTTTATACCTATTATCCTTAGTTTGTTATTCTCATTGTGTCCTGGATTTCCTGGATGTTTTGGGTTAGGAGCTTTTTGCATTTTGCATTTTCTTTGACTGATGTATCAATGTCTTATATGGTATCTTCTGCCCCTGAGATTCTCTCATCTATCTCTTGTATTCTGTTGGTGATTCTTGCATCTGTGACTGTTGATCTCTTTCCTAGGTTTTTTCTCCCTTTGCGATTTCTTTACTGTTTCTCTTTCCATTTTTAGATCCTGGATGGTTTTGTTCAGTTCCTTCACCTAATTGGCTGTGTTTTCCTGTAATTCTTTTTGTCCTTCTTATAGTCCTCTATCATCATCATCATCATCATCATCATTATCATCATCAGTCAAAAATTCAGGTGAGAGCAGATGCTGGCAAGGATGTGGAGAAAGAGGGTCACTCCTCCATTGTTGGTGGGGTTGCAAGCTGGTACAACCACTCTGGAAATCAGTCTGGCAGTTCCTCAGAAAATTAGACATATTACTACCTGAAGATCCAGCAATTCCTCTCCTGGGCATATACCCAGAGGATGTTCCAACTTGTAATAAGGACACATGTTCCACTATATTCATAGCAGCCTTATTTATAATATTCAGAAGGTGGAAAGAACCCAGATGTCCCTCAACAGAGGAATGGATACAGAAAGTGTGGTACATTTAAACAATGAAGTACTACTCAACAATTAAAAACAATGAATTCATGAAATTCTTAGGCAAATGGATGCATCTGGAGAATGTCATCCTGAGTGGGGTAACTCAATCACAAAAGAACACACATGATATGCACCACTACTACTTCTTCTTCTTCTTCTTCTTCTTCTTCTTCTTCTTCTTCTTCTTCTTCTTCTTCTTCTTCTTCTTCTTCTTCTCCTCCTCCTCCTCCTCCTCCTCCTCCTCCTCCTCCTCCTTCTTCTTCTTCTCTTTCTCTTCGTCCTCCTTCTCCTCCTTCTCCTCCTTCTCCTCCTCCTCCTCCTCCTTCTTCTTCATCTTCTTCATCTTCTTCTTCTTTTCTTGCTGCTGCTCCTCCTCCTCCTGCTTCTTGACATTTTGTTTTCTGGCTGTTTGATCTTTTAAAGATTTTAAATTTATAAGAATTTAGGAATTAAATGACAAAATCTAGTGGTTAGTCTTTATTATGTTTCAGGTTAAGCTTTATCCCAAATTAGATAATTTAACTTAACTGTTTAACTAAGAAAATTTTGAAATAATTGGCCCATATTGGTATGAATTTAGGCAAGTATTTTATAAAGTAGGACCAATATCTCTGACTGGTTCAACTGTGGACATATTTTCAAATATCTGTTAAAAACAAAACAAATATCTTTCTTTAAATAATTTCCTAGTGTTACTTTTTAACAAAATTAGAGAGACCTCATGTCTAACTGTCACAAATAAAAGATAGGCAAGCTTATATCAATCATATTCAGTCTAGCAGCCATATAAAATGACAGTAGAATTAAATTTCCATTCTTTTAAAAAAAATAGATTTACTTATTTTTATGTTTATGAGTACTTTTCCACAGGCAAGTATGTGCACTACATATGTGCCTAGTGTTCACATAGGCAAAAGGAGGGTGTCAGATTCTTTCCCTCCAACAGAACTGAAATTTTAGGTAGTTTCAAGCTGTCTTGTGGGTACCAGAAATCAGCCCCAGGCCATGTCAAGAGTGACAAGGTGACAAGTGTTCATTCTCTGTCTCTGTCTCTGTCTCTGTCTCTGTCTCTCTCTCTCTCTCTCTCTCTCTCTCTCTCTCTCTCTCTCTCTCTCTCTTTGAGGCAGGGTTTCTCTGTATAGCTCTGGCTGTCCTGGAACTCACTTTGTAGACCAGGTTGGTCTCAAACTCAGAAATCTGTCTGCATTTGCCTCCTGAGTGCTGGGATTAAAGGCACATGCCACCACTCCCAGCTTGTGACAAGTGTTCTTAAACACTGAATTATCAATTCAGCTCCTGAAACTGAGATTTCTCAACGATGAATAAGAGAAGATGATGATGACAAAGAAGATGACGATGAGGATGACGATGATGATGATGATGATCTGTAATCTACAGGGGTAATGAGAAACCCACATTCCCATTCTTTTCCTCTGAGGAAAAGTTAAAATGCACACATTCTAGAATTTAGAAGCAGAAATTTTAGTTGGGAATAAGAAATAATGTTTTTCTATAAGATAATGACATAGTACAACAGTGTAATAAAAGGCATTTATAACTTTGCAGTAGTTAAGTTTTGGAACACTTGGAAATAGAAAGTAAACTACACAAACTAGATTCAAAATCATAAAATGCTATGCAGATGCCTGTCAATGTGTTTTCTTCAAGTCACAATACCTCAAGGGAGACCTTTCTTTTGCATGAATAATATCTATTGACTTTGTTTCCTTCCAAGTGATGGCCTGGTTGAGCTGTTACATGGTTGACAATGACACAACATTTCAGAAACAATGTTTATCTTCCTATTCTCCATGTAAGTATTTCTTTTATGTGGATTCAGTTTTCATTTACCACAGAAGTAACTGGAGAGTACACCAGACTTTCCCAAACTCTCATGCAAAGAAGGCTGCTGAGATTCAGAATCTCAGCACCTGTGTTGTAGGTTTCTATTGGTTTTCAATAACATAATTCCAAATATAGCTTAAGAGCAAGAATTGATAAATGGGTGCTCATGAAACTGGAAAGCTTTGTAAGGCAAAAGACATAGCCAATAAGACAAATAGGCAACCTACAGATTGGGAAAATATCTTCACTAACCTCACATCCAATAGAGGGTTAATATCCAAAATATATAAAGAAGACAAGAAACTAACCACCACAAAACCAAACAACCCAATCAAAAAATGGGGTATAGAACTAAACCAAGAATTCACAACAGAGGAAACTCGAATAGCTGAGAAACAACCAAAGAAATGCTCAACCTCCTTAGTCATCAGGGAAATGCAAATCAAAAACACCCTGAGATTCCACCTCACGCCAGTCAGAATGGCTAAAATCAAAACCTCAGGCAAGAGCACATGTTGGCAAGGATGTGAAGAAAGAGGAACACTCCTCCATTGCTGATGGTACAGCCCCTCTAGAAATCAATCTGGACATTGGTATTATTAAATCTTTCCATTAATAACCCAGTGTAGACAAATATCAAGGCAAGAAAACAGAAATAACTCCAATTATTGTAAACAGCAGAAAAACAAACTAGTTGTTTAGACTAATTATTTAGAATTTAATTACTTCGAAATAAATTGAGAGGCAAAGATAAAGACTTGAAAGGGGAACATGAGCTTATTTACCTAAAATTTAAGACATTACAATGAGTTCAAGAGTGACTTAATTTCACACTCACAGTGGCATTATGTGGAGGCTCAGCCATCACCTCTGACACTGCTTTAATTACACTGCTGACACAGGACACAGAGCCCAGAACCTCAAAGGACTGCTGCTGCTTTTGATTGCCAGAAACTCTTGCAATCCTGCTTCATCACCTATGGCCTTCCCAGAGGTTCCTGTCACCAGTTTATGTTCTGTGATAGTCATTAGCTAGGCGATTGGTTAGAAGAAAGGGATGGTTTCAGGTTGATAAAAAAAAAAAAATCTTTATTTCTTTCAGTTATATTATTTCCATTTTTACTATAGATTTTGATATTGATTATTGAAATACCAACAAAAATTAAGATAAAATAACAACAGGAGAGTTGGAAGAGGAATTTTAGGAGGAATAAACTTTAAGAAGAAACTCAAGATTTTAGAGTGTTCACTAGTGATCCTGAATAACAGTTGGCAGGTAAAGGTACAGGACAGCTAGTTAGCATTAACATTATAAAAGATTTCCTTATACTAAAATGTATTGTTCATATGAAATTAATATTAAGCTATGTATCTATATTTTATACCCTAAATTTGCCAATACTGTGCCTGAGGGCATGGTATTATTTTCCTTATTCTACTTAATGTTATTTCACATTATACTATGTCATATAGATCATATAACAGGTTTTATTAGTGTTGAACATTTTATATTACCAAGTTAACTTTACAAATAAATAAGAGAATTCATATTTAGAAGCATTTTAAATTTAAAAGTGATTTCCCAAATCGTGTTTTAAGACATTTATCAATGATATGAGATGTGCCTAATTAATGTTATACTTCTAATTTTATAAAAGTAATGCATGACATTTAAATAACTTTAAATGTTAAATCATATTCTCATTTAAGTATTCTTTTCTTCATCTTCATGATGTTACTTTAGCTCAGTGCTCAATCACCAAAATGAAAGCTTAAAATAGACACAAAGGGTGAATTTAATCAAATAGAAACTTAAGGAGCCAAACTGAATTCTATTTTACTTTACTGCTCTTAATGTTTATGTGTATGAGAGTGAGTGTACATGCATATATGTGTGTGGTATGTGTCTATGTGTGCTCCAAAGAAGGCATTGTATCTTTTGCAGCTGGAGTTAAAACACTCACAGGACATCTGTTTTGTTAAGTGACTGTTAGAATAGGAATTCCTGACATCATGATTGCTGGGCAAGCATGCTTTGGTACTAAGCCTTCTCTCCAGCTCTCAACCTAATTTTTAAAGAGAAGAGAAAAATTTCTACTTACCATGCCTAAAAAAAAAAATAATATATCTAAGGCATAATAGTTGATCACTTACTTTAGGATTTTTTCAGAGGCCACAGACATAAAACTACATGTTTAGTGTGTGAAAGCATAAAAAAAACTGTCCAACTGTGAACATGCTGCCTAACAAGAAGATGCTGATTTTTGAAAAAAAAAAAAGAAGAAAAACTTGAATTACTCAGCACTTCCACTAAATGTTGCTAATGAGACATAAACTTCACAATGTTAACTAGTGTTACATTTAAGTTGCCTAAAGATCCTTTCTCTAATTTTACTAATCACCTTGTTACATAGAGAGGGACAGAGTTAAAGGCATGCATATACATATATACATATATGTGCATATATACACAGAAGATCTAAATATACAGTATATGCATTCTATACAATGCATCTACACATATATGTGAAGTAAATGATAAATATGCATATATGTGCATGCTAATTACTCAAGTACTTCAAAGGATAAGGAATAACCATTGAAAGACGAACTTTTGAAAATATAATCATTACAATTTCTACAGTAAAACAATTCACGTGTATTTTGCATGATTCTATAGGGGAATTTTGTATGATGAATCTTTGTCATGTTTAGGCATTAGGAATCAAAACGCTCAAGGAGACCTAGAGATGCTGCTCCTGTTTTCTTCTAGCCTCAGGCAAAGCTCTTTCTGATACTATAAGTCAGAGATCCTCTCCTCTATTTCTAAATGTAAACAGGCTAGGTAATCTGGTCTATGTTCTACACAGTCATTTTCATATCAGAACAGATAATTTTATAAACACATATTGTTCCTAAAAGGTGAAAGTTCTTGCTACCTCTAAAACTTAGAAACAAAAATATTTGTAAGGTTTCACCCCATTTCAGGCTCATTCTTCAGCAAATTTTCTGAAATAATGTATGTAGAATTGCACCCCTAGTACAGGTCTGCAAAGATTACTCATTTCAGGTTAGTTTTATTTGGATAGGATTTTGATTAAAGAAACTGATTCTCCATTTGACAAACTTTCCTTTGTGTAATCATTTCATGTTCATCTGAATTTATCAGGATAAAGACTTGGTTTAAAATTTTATGAACTACTTTAATGTCGGTCATTTTTCTTATTGGGTTAACATGTCTTTCCTTCTGTTTCTTAAGTGGATGGCTTCTGGATTCTGAATAAACACAGAGGATTCTCTCCATCTTCTCAGGATTTATAATGAGAATATTCTGTCTGATCAGGTGCATGCACCCCGCTGTCATTTGCAGCCTGACCAATAGGTCAGGGGTGATGTGAGCTGGCTCAGGAATGCATACAAATCACATCCTCTTGTCTGTCGGTTTTGTTGACTGGTTCTCCTCAGGGTCATGGCTATCTTAAGTAGCAGCCTGAAGGATAAAGTGTGCCCTGTCTGAGCTGTAAAACTTTGACTGTGGACCAATTGTATCTGACATACAGCAGCATGAGGTTTGGTTTAGCCTTTGGATTCTGAACAAATCACTGGTTATCAATGGCCAATAGTGACATGCAGTTTACCAAATCTTTCCTTCTTGCTGACAGCTCAACATAGTGAAGACAAGGACTGTTTGTGAGTTAAGGAGTTTGTCTTTTAGAATATACTCCATGTGATTATTTTACATGAAAGTGAAACAACCACATTTTAAATAATAAAAAATTAAAGCACCTTGCATTAAGACTGCAAAAAGCAACATCTAGATTTCAAAAGTATGGAATTTATTAGGCATGTGAAAACATAAAAGGCTGTTAAATATTTTAATAGTATTTTTGTTATATTTATTTAATGTGAATTTATACTTCAGTTCCTTTCATTGACATATGCCTTAAACATGCCTGAACATATTAAATATAAAGTTCAATGCCTTTTCAATGTCACTCCACCAAACATCAAATTTGTTAATGCCAGATCCAGCTAGACATAATGTATAGTCTGATCTGTTAATTAAACAATGTTCACATAATTCAAAAAATGCATTTGAATTCCCTCTTTTTTGTAAATTATTTATTTATTTACATCCCAAATGCTGCCCTGCTTTCCAGCCCCTCCTCCCAGAGTTCTTCTTCCATCCATGCCTCCTCTTCATCTCTGAGAGGGTGACACTACTGGGCATCCCCCACCCTGGGGCATCAAGTCTCTACATCCTCTCCCACTGAGTCTAAATCAGACAACATGAGTGCCTGGGGCCTCATCCCAGCCCCTTTGTTTTTTGGAAAGTGGCTTGGTCTCTAGGAGCTCTCAGGTGTCCAGATTAGTTGACACTGTTGGTCTTTCTGTGAGCTTTTAGGAGCACTGTTAAGTTCCTAATATGAGATCTTTCCAATTTCTTTATGTAGGCACTTAGTGTTCTGAATTCTCCTCTTAACACTGATTTTGAGTCCCATAGGTTTGAGTACATTATGCCTTCTTTTTCATTGAACTCTATAAAGTCTTTAATTTCTTTATTTTTCCCCTGATCAAGTTATCATTGAGTTGAGAGGTTTTCAGCTTCCATGAATGTGTGGGCTTTCTGTTGTTTTGTTGTTGTTGTTGGTTTTTTTTGTTATTGTAGTCCAGCCTTAGTCCATGGTCATCTCATAGAATGCATAGGATTATTTCAATCTTGTCTATGTTGAAGCTTGTTTTGTGTCTATATGGTCAATTTTCAGAAAGATACCATGAGGTGCTGAGAAGAACATATATTCCTTTGTTTTAGGGTGAAATGTTCTGTAGATATCTGTTAAATCCACTTCACTCATAACTTCTATCCTCAAACACCTGCAAAGACCTGTAGTGAACTAGTTCTTTGTCTAAAAGTAAGATTCTCAACAAGACTTTGTTTCTTTTCTTTTTTTAAAATTTTTTACTTTATTGGATATTTTATTTATTTAGATTTCAAATGTCATCCCCTTTCCCAACCCTCCCCCAGAAACTCCCTATTCTATCCCCCTTCCTCCTGCTTCTATGATGGTGTGCCCTCACCCACCCACCCACTCTTGCCTCCTCACCCTCACATTTCTCTACACTGGGTCATCGAGCCTTCACAGGACCAAAAGCCTCTTCTCCCATTAATGCCTGATGAGGCTATCCTCTGCTACATATATGGCTGGAGCCATGGGTCTCTCCATGTATACTTCTTGGTTTGGTGTTTAGACCCTGGGAGTTCTGGTTGGTTGATATTGTTGAACTTCCTATGGAGTTGCAAACCCATTAAGTCCCTTCAGTTTTTTCTCTAACACCTCCATTGTGGACCCCATGATCAGTTCAATTGTTAACTGCAAGCTTCCACCTCTGTATATGTCAGGCTCTGGGAGATCCTCTCAGTAGACAGCTATATCAGCCTCCTGTTAGCATGCACTTCTTGGCATCCACAATAGTGTCTGTTTTTGGTGACGGTACATGTGATGGATCCCCAGGTGGGGCAGTCCCTGGATGGTCTTTCCTTCAGTCTTTTCTCCCATGAGAATTTTGTTACCCCTTCTAAGAAGGACCGAAACACCCTTCTGACTTTGTTTATTTTCAAATTTCTTCTTTTATTATCCTCCCTTGACACTCTCTATACAGCATTTTTTTATTCTGTTTTTCTCTTTAGAATATACTGTTTAGGGATGAAGTCTATCAATTTGGGAGATTTGTTAATTTTGTATAGTTGTTTGTTTTGGTTTTCTACCGTTCTCACTAAAGTATAAGCTTCTTGAAAACAAGAAGATTTTTCTATAAACTTATCACCATTGCTCACAAGAATGGGGAACACATGAAAAGTATTCAGTAAATTTTTTTGCATAAATATAATGTCCCATCTTATTTTATAGTATACTTTAAAATATACAAATGGTTCCCATATGCTTATAATTTATAAACATATAGTGAAAGACTAGCATGCAAGTATACAAAACTTAACCTTAATAAGATGCCAAATGTACAACTTAGTCGAATTTAATATAATGAAAAATGGGGAAGAAAGTAACTCAAATCATCTAGTGAAACATAAACATTTACTGCCTGTACAACACTAATAAGAATTGATGTGGTATGTCATCTGTAATTTAATCACCAGTCATACATCTTGATAGTAAATGAGAATTATAGACTATTCACTATAAATTTAGATTGCCACACATACAAAATACACACAGTGTGACACAAGATGATAAATAGAAATAGTGCAAACTAAGAGTAGTATACTTAACACTGATCTTATTGTGCCTCTAGAATTTAGTGTGTTGTGGATTGTGTCAACTGTCTAATCCAATCTCAGCTTAAATATCAGATCACAAAGAAAGAAATTAGGTCCCCGGTCTTCTTACTTCCTTTAAAAATCATTGTCTTTACCTGTTCTGCTGTTATTGTTGTGTTGATGATTTTTGTCATGCTTCATAGTAAAATGACAGCAAAACCAAAAGATTTTAATTGCACTACTATCAAGAATGCCAACACATTACTTGCAATTGTAGATTGGAATATTTTTGGTTTTCCTATGAATCCTAAAAGAAGTCAGTTTTTTTTCTTTCTTTCTTTCTTTCTTTCTTTCTTTCTTTCTTTCTTTCTTTATTATTATTATTATTATTATTATTATTATTATTATTATTTTGGTTCTTCGAGGCAGGGTTTCTCTGTATAGCCCTGGCTGTCCTGGAACTCACTTTGTAGAACAGGCTGGCCTCAAACTCAGAAATCCACCTGCCTCTGCCTCCTAAGTGCTAGGATTAAAGGCGTGCGCCACCATGCCCAGCTAGAAGTCAGTTTTCTATCTAAAAGAAGCCAACAAAATTTCCATGTGTGTCTTATGCAAAAGCTCTTTATTGAGATTTTATTCACTATTTCCCTGCATATAGCAGATTAAGAATCTATGTGAACCCATCAAGATCACTCTTTCCATCTCTCCTTTTCCCCTTCATACCCCTTCTCATACACATGCACACACACACACACACACACACACACACACACACACACAAGCATGTGATACTTGTCAGGCTATTATGGCCTTCTGAGGAGTTAATGACTTATTTCCTTGTTTTACTATCACACAAAGCTTATTTTTCAGCAATATAAAACTAGCTGAAATATCTATGACATTAAGCAGTTAGCATAAAAGGGACCACTGGTTTACAGTCTATATAGAACAAAATTTTTATGCAAATGAACAAATAAGAATTAAGCAGAATACTCCTTCTTGAATACAGTGAAAAATTAAATGATTATGAGATTATGAGAAGATGCTACATAGGAAAGGATTTCTCTTCTGGATTTTTTCTGTCTAGGCCTTTGCAGCTCCGGTGTTATACAAGTTTAAGGACCATGGACAGTGTCTTGTGCATCTAGAGTGCCACATAGATCTAAAAGAAATAATAGACACTGTCAATAAGACAAAAAGGCCACCAACAGATTGAGAAAGAATTTTTACCAATCCTAAATATGATAGGGGACTAATATCCAACATATACAAAGAACCCAAGAAGCGGGACTCCAGAAATTCAAATAACCCCATTAAAAATGGGGTACAGAGCTAAAGAAAGAATTCTCAACTGAGGAATACTGAATGGCTGAGAAGCACCTTAAAAATGTTCAAGATCCTTAATCATTGGGGAAATGCAAATCAAAACAACCTTGAGATTCCACCTCACACCAGGCAGTTTGGCTAAGATCAAAAATTCAGGTGAGAGCAGATGCTGGCGAGGATGTGGAGAAAGAGGAACACTCCTCCATTGCTGGTGGGATTGCAAGCTTGTATAACCACTCTGGAAGTCAGTCTGGTGGTTCCCCAGAAAATTGGACATAGTACTACCGGAGGATCCAGCAATGTCTCTCCTGGGCATATACTCAGAACATATTCCAACTGGTAATAAGGTCACATGCTCCACTATGTTTATAGGAGCCTTATTTATAATAGCCAGAAGCTGGAAAGAACCCAGATGTCCATCATCAGAGGAATAGATACAGAAAATGTGTTACATTTACACAGCGAAGTACTACTCAGCTATTAAAAACAGTGAATTTATGAAATTCTTGGGCAAATTGATGTATCAGAGTAACTCAATCACAAAAGAAGTCACTTGATATGTACTCACTGATAAGTAGATACTAGCCCAGAAACTTAGAATACCCAAGATACAATTTGCAAAACACAAGAAAATCAAGAAGAATGAAGACAAAAGTATGGATACTTCATTCCTTCTTAGAATAGAGAATGAAACACCCATGAAAGGAGTTACAGAGACAAAGATTGGAGCTAAGACAAAAGGATGGACCATCCAGTGACGACCCCACTCGGGGATCCATCACACAATCAGCCACCAAACCCAGACACTACTGCATATGCCAGCAAGATTTTGCTGAAATACCTGTAGCGTTCTCCTCTTATCAAGGAAGCTCCTTTGTCAGCAGAAGGAGACCATTATAGACAACCACAACTTGTCAAAATACAGCAAACAACTGATTTTCCTGATATAACTATCTCGAGTGAGGCTATGCTGTGCCTGGCAAATACAGGAGGGGATGCTCATAGTCATATATAGGATGGAACATAGGGCCCCCAATGGAGGGGCTAGAGAAATTACCCAAGGATCTGAAGGTGTCTACAACCCTTTAGGTGGAACAACAATATGAATTAACCAGTACCCCCAGAGCTCGTGTCTCTAACTGCATATGTAGCAGAAGATGGCCTAGTCAGCCATCATTGGGAAGGAGGCCCCTTGGTCTTACAAACTTTATATGCCCCAGTACAGGGGAGTGCCAGGGCATAGAAGTGGGAATGGGTGGGCAGGGGAACAGGGCGGGGGGAGGGTATAGGGTACTTTCGGGATAGCATTTTAAATGTAAATAAAGAAAATATCTAATAAAAAAAGAAATAATAGATTCTTCTAAATGGGTC
>LR751324.1:47500-185516 GCA_902729485.2 Mus minutoides
CAACAGGAAGCAACTCACTCCTGGCACTACAGGCTTTACTTGATAGCATACTATGTCTCCTTGGGACATTTTCTCCCCATCAGATAGTAGATCCACCTAAAAAAAAATTTTCATTTAGAAATAATTTAATTATTTTTTTAGTTATGCTCTTATTTATGTGTATATTCTATGTTCAGAATACCTCTCTCATGCTTTATGACCCCCTTTTCTTTCTTACTAATTCCATTTTTCTCCTTTGTCCTCTTAGATTTATTTCTACTTTCATATCTCATATGCAATATACACATACATAATTTTGTGTATCTATATGAAATTTTAAATCTCAAATGGAAGAAAATATGCAATGCTTGGAAGACTGACTTAATCCACCTAATATGATTCTACTCAGTTGTATATTATTTGTTTGTTTTTATGCTTATTTCAAATAATATGCCCTCCATTCTTCTTTTTTTGTGTTTTGTATTTTTGAGGTTATAATCTAATTACAATGTTTCTCCCTTTCCTTTCCATCCCTCAAACTCACCCATATATCTTCCCTATTATTCAAATTTATGGCCTTTTAAAAATTATAATTGTATAAATATATGTATATGTTTATATACAAAATTTCTAAATTTAACTTACTATATCCATATTACTATATCAATATTACTTTGATATGTGTTTTCAGGGCTGATCATTTGGCAGTGGTCAACTATTTGTTTTCCTCTTCCCTGGGGAAGACCATTTCTCCCAACTTTTTGAGATTATAAAGTATTTATATAATGTTCCTTTTCCTTTCCTCCCACCAAACCCTGCCATGTACCCCACCCCACCTTACACTCTTTAAAATTCATGGTCTTGTTTTCTTTAATTGTTATTACAGATGCACATATAAAGATGTATCAGAGTATGTGTGTGTGTATATGTGTGTGCAATTGAACACAACTGAGTAGGTTTCATTTATGTATTCCTAACTTTATATATATTCCTAAACATATCAATATTACCTGCTTATTCCATACCATTTTTCTTATATCCATATTATACATTTTTTCCAGAAATACATATTTGGTTTTGTATCTAAAACTTTATTGCTAAACACAATAAATATCACTTATATATTTCTCTCATTTTCAGTGATTCCATAATCTTGCATGACTAATATTAATGATCTATTTTGTATTATTGAAATTGTACCCAATTTATTTATACCATACTGAATATCATGTGTGTGTGTGTGTGTGTGTGTGTGTGTGTATCCTTATATCCATGACTACCTCTTTAAAATTATTTTCTAGACATAGAACTTCTGAAAATGTCAAAAATTAATTTCTGTTCTGACCTCTTTTATTAGGTATATGTTTCCTAGTTACATGAACATTTTACTTTTGACTGTTCCTTTTACATGCCCTAGATAGGTAAAGTGAAAAATGTCCCAGGCTTTAAGGATGTATTGATTGCATCTGCTCCAACTCAAACCCTTACCAGCTACACAATTTGGCATGATACTTCACTTCCTTGGGCTTCAATTTCCTCCTCTATGAAGACATTCTCAATGACAATTTTTGATTAAATGGAACATAACATTCCTTGTGTATAATAGATTCTTGGAAAATATTAATTGTGTTACTCAGTTCTTGCTGATCTTTATTCCAAGTTAGTACTCGTTATCTTAACGACATCTCTTTGTAAAGACCCAAACAGGCTTCTCTTCCTTCTCACTATCCTTCACCATAGAGAAACAATGGCCTGTCGTCTCAGGAAATAATTACCAATTAGCCCTTCAGAGAGACCATTAAATTGACACTTTGTCATTATGATATTACTTACACCACATTGATTTAGGATTGGCATTCCCTCATATGTCAGCTGAGGAATGACCCTTCAACTCTAAGCATAGGTTATCAGTCCACTGTCATAGGATTCCCTTAGAGCCCAGAGAGTTTGCATTGCTACCAACATTGAGAAAGTAACTGCTTGTTTTTCCACATTTTCTGCAAGTGGTACTAACTTAATTCCTGACAATTAAGACAAGTTTATTAACAATAAATATTATTGAGGACAATAAAGAAAAACATAGCCTTATTTTTCCTTGACTTTACAGGCCACATCTCAAACTACACAAAGAATGAATGTAAATTCATAACCTTAGCAACAAATAGGAGCTCTCCTATGTGACTTATCATTCTCTACAGGAATAATGATTTACTGTACTGTAAAGGATTTGCAAAGAGCATCTTACATGTAGCCAGAAGTATAAGAATAGTGATTAAACATAGTGAAAAGTGCAGTTATCCCAGGAACCCCACTAGAAACATGGTAGCCTTCACTCATAATCATATTGCACTATAAAACTGAGTCACATTCAATTATCGAATAAGTGCAATAGAGGTAAATGGTCAGTTTCTTTCTCTTTTTTTAAATTTTTTTTCTTTTTTGTTAGATATTTTCTTTATTTACATTTCAAATGTTAACCCTTTTCCTAGTTTTCCCTCTGAAAATCTCCATCCTCTCCCCCTTCTCACCAACCCACCCACTCCTGACTCCTGACCCTGGCATTCCCCTATACTGAGGCATAGATCCTTCACAGGACCAAGGGCCTCTCCTCCCATTGATGACCGACTAGGCCATCCTCTGCTACATATGAAACTGGAGCCATGAGTCCCACCATGTGTTTTCCTTGGTTGGTGGTTTAGTCCCAGGGATCTCTGGGGGTACTGGTTAGTTCATATTGTTGTTCCTCCTAGGGGGCTACAAACCCCTTCAGCTCCTTGGGTAGTTTCTCTACCTCCTTCATTGGGACCCTTTGCTCAGTACAATGGATGGCTGGGAGCATCCATTTCTGTCAGGCATTGGTAGAGCCTCCCAGGAGACAGCTATATCAGGCTCCTGTCAGCAAGCTCTTGTTGGCATCTGCAATAGTGTCTGGGTTTGGTGGTTGTTTATGGGATAGATCCCCAAATGGGGCAGTCTCTGGATGGTTATTTATTCAGTCTCTGCTCCAAACTTTGTCTCTGTAACTCCCTTTTGTTCTCCCTTCTAAGACAGATGGAAGTATCTACACTTTGCTCTTCCTTCTTATTGAGTTTCATGTGTTTTACAAATTATATCTTGGGTATTCTGAGCTTCTGAGCTAATATCCATTTATCAGTGAGTGCATATCATATGGGTTCTTTTGTGATTGGGTTACCTCACTCAGGATGATGTCCTCCAGTTATATCCATTTGCCTAAGAATTTCATAAATTCATTGTTTTTAATAGCTGTGTAGTATTCCATTGTGTAAAAGTACCATATTTTCTGTATCCATCCCCTGTTGAGGGACATCTGGGTTCTTTCCAGGTTCTGGCTATTATAAATAAGGCTGCTATGAACATAGTGGATCATGTGTCCTTATTAAAAGTTGGAGCATCTTCTGGGAATATGCTCAGGAGTGGAATTGCTGGATCCTCCAATTGTACTATGTCCAATTTTCTGAGGAACTGCCAAACTGATATCCAGAGTGGTTGTACCAGCTTTCAATCCTACCAGCAATGAAGGAGTGTTCCTCTTTCTCCACATCCTTGCCAGCATCTGCTGTCACTTGAGTTTTTGATCTTAGCCATTCTGACTTATGTGAGGTGGAATCTCAGAGTTGTTTTGATTTGCATTTTTCTGATGATTAAGGATGTTGAACATTTTTTCAGGTGCTTATCAGCCATTTGGTATTCCTCTGTTGAGAATTCTTTGTTTACCTCTGTATCCCATTTTTAATAGGGTTAATTGGTTTTCTGGACTCCAACTTCTTGAGTTCTTTATATATATTGAATATTAGCCCCCTATCAGATTTAAGCTTGGTAAAAATCTTTTCCCAATCTGTTGGTTGCCTTTTGGTCTTATCGACAGTGTCCTTTGCTTTACAGAAGCTTTGCAATTTTATGAGGCCCCACTTGTCGATTCTTTTATTTATTTATTTATTATATGTATATGAGTACACTGTAGTTGTCTTGACACACCAAAAGAGGGCACCAGATCCCATTACAGATGGTTGTGAGCCACCCATGTGGTTGCTCGGAATTGAACTCAGAACCTCTGAAACAACAGTCAGTGTTCTTAACCACACTGAGCCATCTCTCCAGCCCCACTTATCGATTCTTGATCTTACAGCACAAACCATTGCTGTTCTGTTCAGCAATTTTTTTTCCCCTGTGACTATCTTTTTCCCCTGTTCCTATCTTCGAGGCTCTTCCCCACTTTCTCCTCTATAAGTTTCAGTGTCTCTGGTTTTATATGTATTTCCTTGATCCACTTAGACTTGAGCTTTGTACAAGGAAATAAGAATGGAACAATTTGTGTTCTTCTACATAATAACTGCCAGTTGAGCCAGCACCATTTGTTGAAAATCTGTCCTTTTCCCACTGTATGGTTTTAGCTCCTTTGTCAAAGATCAAGTGACCATAGGTGTGTGTGTTCATTTCTGAGTCCTCAATTCTATTCCATCGATCTACCTGTCTGTCACTGTCCTGGTACCATGCAGTTTTTATCACAATTGCTCTGTAATGCAAGTTGAGGTCAGGGATGGTGATACCACCAGATTTTTTTTTTTTGGTTTTGGTTTTGTTTTTGCTTTTGTTTTGTTTGTTTGTTTGTTTGTTTGTTTATTGTTGAGAATAGTTTTTGCTATCCTAGGTTTTTTGTTAATTCAGATGAATTTGCAAATTGCCCTTTCTAACTTGGTGAATATCAACCCCTTATTTTCACTATAACCAATCTTTGCTACGGTACAGAATTCCCTGTTTGTAATTAAGTTTTAAAAAAATAAAAAAAATACAAACATTGAATACTAAAGGCCTTCTCCTTAAGTAAAGAATAAAAGTGTAGAACAAAAACTGCCTGCAATTTTCACTTTTCTCAGCATTATATTGGAAGTACTCCGCAGTATATACAAGGGCATTATCTGAATAGAATAGACATGGAAAATGGAAGGTTAACATGTATGGTTATCCACATAGAAACCCGTCTTAAAATCTGTGACTGAAGTATTAGAAATATAGAGTGCAGAGCTTTTGACTGTGGGATGTCAACCCCGTCCCTCCACTTGATGCACTGTACCTCCACTATAGTTGGACTCTACTAGTCCCCCCTACCCACAGTAGAACATTTCATTCAAGGTCCCTCCCTTTGAGTCCTGAGAGTCTCTCACATCCCAGGTCTCTGGTACAATCTGGAGGTCCCCCCACCTCTTACCCCCAAGGTTGCCTGTTTCCATTCTGCTGGCTCTCCGGACTTCAGTCTTGTTTTCCCACAGTCAAAATCTCTGACCTAGAATTGTTTCTGTCTGAAGGAACTGCAGGGACAAAAATTGAGAAGAGAATGACAGGTCCAAATTGGGATACAGCTCAAGGGGAGGCCTGGAGCCCTGACACTGTTACTGATACTATGGTGTGTTTACAGACAGGAGCCAAGCATGGTTGCCCTTTGAGAGATCCAACAAGCAGCTGAAAGAGTCAGATGAAGGTAGTAGCACCCAACCAATGGACAGAAGCCTTGGACTTCTGTGGTTGAATTGGGGAAAAGCTGGAAGAAGCTGAGGAGGAGTGTGGCACATGGGAAGACCAGCAGTCTCAACTTACCTGGACCTCTGAGATCTGTCAGACACTGCGCCACCAACCGGGCATCATACACCAGTTGATATGAGGCCCCCAACATATATACAGCAAAGAACTCCCTGGTCTAGCCTCAGTGAGAGAACATGCACCTAATACTCAAGAGACTTGACGTCCTAAGGAATGTGGAGGCCTGGTAGGGTGGGGACATTCTTTTGGAGATGAGGGGAGGAGGAGGTATGGTATGGCTAGGAGTCATGGGGGAGACTGGGAGTAGGATGAAGTCTGGACTATAAACAAGGCTTAAAGAATAAAAAAATAAATAATTAAAGAAAAGAAATATAGAGTTCAGCAAGGAAATTTATAGTAGATGGAGGTTAATAAAATAATATCAATTTTACCTGACAAAGACATATATACCTGTTTCAGCTGGCATGATAGATAAACATATGAGTAAAGTCCCTGAAAAGGAGTGTAGTACATTTTATATTGAGCCTTCTACAAAGTTGCCTGATAGAGCTTCAGTCACTGTAGAGTGCTTGGTATGTTGAATGTCTATGTTTAATCCTTCAATACCCCATTCACTATCCATCTCTAGGTCTGCCAAATGTCCTTATGATTATCCTGTGAAACCCTCAAGACTTTTGCCTTACAAATCACCAATTTCTATCAACCCACAGGCTAATATTGTCTTTAGATAGCAGCTATTCTCTATAGTAATTCCGTCTTTTCCATAACCACCTACCTGCTGTTTCCACCAGTGCATTTGAAAAGCATTTTAACCTATGACTTTCTTTGTTCTGTTACTTAAAAACTCCATGAAATCATGGGGACATGGAATTTACCATAACCTATATTTGTGTTTCTGGAACATGGTCACTCAGTTTTGACTCTAGAATAAACTATTTCTTATTTGCTTTGAAGTAAAGGCTGTTTTTGTTTCTGTTTTGTTTTTGTTTGGGGTTTGGAGATATATGTGTATCTACAAACTTATGACTAGATACTAAGGTTATTGCTGTATTTTTGTAGGTAACTTGACAATGTATATCCAGAGATTTAAATCAATGAGACATTTACCTAACCAGTTTTCTAAAAACTTGAATTAGAATATAAAGATGCGCATAGTTAAGTTTGACTAGAAATGGGATTCTGGGAATATTCACAGTAAAATTGATCAATGAAATAAAAAAATTACTGAAATATGATAGTAATGCAGCAGACATCCTAGAGGCTTTGGTACAGCCCTTGACTCCTTCCTTCATGCTTCAGATGCTCTGTATGACAATGGTATTTATTAGGATCAACTGGCTACTCAGGACTTGAGAAAACTGCCAGAATCATGTTAGTTCTATTGGTTTTATATGAGCAGTTGACACCCTTCTGGCCAATAAGATATTAAAGCAAGCCAGCCTTCTCTAATGCTCACCTTGTTTTTATCAGAGATTTTCTGCTGCTTCTTATCACCATGGGCATTCCCTCATGCAAATGTAGGAGGATGCAGCACCAGGAACCAGAAGCACAGTCTGAAACCACATGCACAAAGCCTGCATGCTGAGGAAAGGGAAGAGAAGCAGCAACTTTAACCATCCCCGAAGCCACAGTGGAGATGCTGGGCTAGCTCATCTCTGGATTGCTTGGAATGTTAAGAATCCTTATTATAGCCATTTGGCTTTTTTGTTAACTAGAGTCAAAAGCTAACTAACTGAAACTAATTAAATTATTTATAACATACTCTTGAAAAAAAAAAAAAACTCTCAACTCTCTGCTTCCCTTAAAATCTGTTTCAAACGTTATTTAATAACATATGGTATACTGCCAAAATATTATTTTAAATGTGTTACTGAAGACACTGAGGAGTTTTACAACTACTCAGTGTTATTGTTCCCATATCAATTGAGGGAGGAGAGACTGGGAGAGATTAGTGATTTCTTTTGACAGACAATTAATTATTAGAGAGCCGAGATCTGAACACAGTATGTGACGTTGCCTCCCTGTATTAATGTCTCTAGAAGGACATACAATGATACCCCAGCCATTTGTTTCAGCAATGCGACACATACATAGATTCACACATATTAATGGACAAAATGTGGCAAGAAGCACTGGAAATGGAAAATTGTCATTTCTGGGCACTGACCTTAAGGTGGCTTTCATTTCGTATTTTCCAAAGATTCTACAATAAACAAATAACAGTTATATAACAAGTGTCAAACTAAAGGTTATGTTATTAAAAAAAGTGTCAAAGGCAATGTGTGTATTTAAAAGGAAAAGGCATTTAAATATAGTTAACCTTTCATAACACTGAATATTATACATTTTTTAAAATATTACATAAAGTATAAAATTCAACTCAAATAAAAATTGTCAAAAATTTACTTACAAATCTAAGATAATGCATATTTTGGAACATGAAAAGGTGAGAAGAGTACATTATTTTATATCAATATATACCAAACTTAATCAAAACTTTTATAGGCTTGTTTATGGTGAAGAATTTTTGGAAAGCCTTCCTGTGCTTTTTTTTTTTTTTTTTTTTTCTAAGAAATTAACCTGACTTCCTGCAATTTTCTTTTCTTTTTTTTATGTTTTTTTATGTTCATATTTTTATTCTTTTTTCCCAATTTTTTATTAGATATTTTCTTAATTTACATTTCTGAAGAGGAAGGATAGTATTCATTTCTTGAATTACTGTGATGTCTGTGTTTTCATAATGGTATGAGGGTATTTAAATATTTAGCCTGAAATAGTAATTACAATAACCAGCCATTAAATGGTACCTTGCCTGGCATGCTTTAAAGATTTTACACATTATCTCAGAATTAGAAACTTTCACAGACACACATTGCCATCACCTGCACTTCCATGTGAAGGGACTGGGGTGCAAGGCATAGTTCTTTGATTGACACTCTTCACCAACAAACGGAAATACTGGAACATTTTTAAACTTAATTACCTTATTTTAACTCATTGGAATTTAATTTTTAGATTCAAATATTTCTGATAATTATCCAGGTTAATTAGCAAATTCTCAGAAGTCTTTTTGTGTTTCTAAATAACATTTTGCAAGACAAAGGAGAGAAAGCATAAGTATGGGAGAAAGTGTGACCTCATATTTACATGATAGAGTGACTGCAGGGGCAGCTTAAGTACTGAAAGTTCAATGTTCTTGTATGAGCAACATGCTTGTCATAAAATGAATATAAGTTTTTATTTACAAGCATCATTTAAATGTTAAATGGTTTATTAAAAAACAGTGTTAATTAACTTATTTATATCTATACTTTTGAAATAATTTGTTGAGACAGCTTCAGTTAGATGAAAAGAATGAAATACTTTAGATACACATATAGATATAGGCATACAACTATAAAAATATAGATTCATGGATGTAGACATATAGAATTAATGGAAAATATTTTCACACCCTGGACAAAGCAAATGCTGAAGTAAAAAATGGACTGCATTTTGAATTAAGCCTCCTGGACCCTGAATTAGCCTTGCTCAGTGCTTCCGTTGGAGCTGTAAATTTAGATGTCTTTGTGCCATTTGTTTTTTGGTTCAGCAAACACGGACTGTCCATGCCAAGCTGTGCAAGGTTCTTTCTCCTCCCCTTTGAGAGCCTCAGGACTGATTCCGTATGCTTCAAGCCAGGGGTAATATAATGTCCAGAGCTTTACCCGCTGAGTCAGTCAACCATCTTTTCAGCCCTTGACTTCCTGGCCGCTGCTAATCAGTGGGCCTCACAGAAGTCTCCAGATAAGGGTGTGAAGAGAATGCTCTAGCATCAGCAAAGGCCAGGTGCCTGCAGCCAGACCTCTCTNTCAGGACTGATTCCGTATGCTTCAAGCCAGGGGTAATATAATGTCCAGAGCTTTACCCGCTGAGTCAGTCAACCATCTTTTCAGCCCTTGACTTCCTGGCCGCTGCTAATCAGTGGGCCTCACAGAAGTCTCCAGATAAGGGTGTGAAGAGAATGCTCTAGCATCAGCAAAGGCCAGGTGCCTGCAGCCAGACCTCTCTTTACACAGCATCTGCTCCTTGAACCTAAGATGATCCAAACACTGAGTGGGCTATAAAACAAACAACCATGATTCCACTAATGACTGCAGATAAAACATTTTTATAATTTTTCTTTTTTTCTTTTTGGTTTTTCGAGGCAGGGATTCTCTGTATAGCCCTGATAATTTTAATGCTGTGAATGAGCAATTGTTTCCTGGTACAAATATGTTCTAGTTGTTCATGAATCTTGCCTCTTTTTGTTTTCTTTTGTTTTTGTTAAGCAAGACCAGAAACTTACACGTGTACGTACACACACAGACACACAGACACACATATATGCTCACACACAGAATCACACAGATACACAGACACACACACACACACACACACACACACACACACACACACACCCCATTTGGAAGAACTGCCTCTGCTCTTTTAGTCATTTCAGTGTTAAGTTGTTCATTTTAAGCTACAATTACAATGGACATGATCATAATAATCTTACTGCACTATGCCCCCAAATTTACTGCCCAAAGAACAGATAACAATTCATATGCCTTTATTATCCTTCAGAAGTATACAACAATAACCCCCACCCCAGATTTTTTATTCTTTATATTCAGAATGAGGCTTTTCAACAACATGTCCTAGAACATTATTACATGTTAAACATGTACTTTTAAGGGCTGTAGAGCAGCATCTGGCATGAAGTACTGGATTCTGATACCTAGAACCAAGTCAGAGCAGGGTGCTGTAGCACTATTCTATAATCCCAGCACATGTAAGGCAAGATTGGCATTGCAAATAGGATAATCTCCAGATGTTCCAGGGTCTCCTGGCCTGGTGCACAAAGCTGTAGTCACCAATGACAACCTGTCTTTAATAAAGTAGAAGCAAGGTGGCAGTTAGCAGGTACTAACTGTTAGAGTTAGAACTCTAACAAACTCATGTCAGAAGGGTACACAAAGGCCTATGCACATACATACAATGGTGTGTGTGTGTGGGGGTGTTTGAATGTGCATACTAAAGCTCCTATAGTTTTGATATAATAATCGCCCTTCATCTTGGGCTTTACATGTGAGGATATTTATGACAATGTGTGAGAAAACTTCAAGCAAACAAGAATCTTGTGACCTCAGTTTCTTCCAAACCACAAAGTTGTTCTTGGATTATGCTTTCATGCCCCTCCCCTGTGTAGCAGATAGAAGTGAGTTTATTTCAGGTTATTCATTACAACTAACTATTGCTATTTGCTTATATAGCTCCATGAGAAAAAATAAATAAAAAACAACAGGTTTTTGCCACACATGCAGTTTGCTGCCTCCTGGGATTTGCCCTTGGGATTGTATACTTTATTAACGTGATTCCTCTTAACCTGGGGAGTATAAAGTGTCTGATGCTCTAAATAAAGTTGGCTATTGCATAAGACTTTAGTCGGCCTCATGTATCAGCTCTATTCTTCCAGGTTCCACTACCTCTAGATCAGCGAACAGCCAACCTTGACCTGAATATATTAACTAAAAAAACTCCAGAAAAAAATGCCAATTTTTCTTTACTGACACATAGAAATTGCATATTTATGGGCTGCCTTATGAGTTTTCCATACATGTAGATATTCTGTTTCAAGTAGGTATAAATAATAATATCAATTTACTAATCTATCTTTTTTATGGCATGATGGAAATCAAATCATGTTCCTCTACCTTTTAGAAATATAGAGCTCCTTATTATTAAGCATAGCCACCCTAAGTCACATGCCGTTCTGAATTGCATGACCCATTATCTCCTAGTCCACTCCTGTTCTGCCAGGGTTTGGAATTTAGGAGGAAGTATCCACGTTATATCAACTAATGCATATTAATTAGTCACTCAAGTACTCAGGCAGGAAATTGGCTGCCACAGTACTAACGTGTGGATGTTAAAGGACTCTTAGGCTGGAGCTTGCCATGATCTCACAAAGCTTTTGCCATTGGCTTTACTTCCTCTCATCATAGGATCTCTGTCTTATATCACAAGAGAAAGGATGACTATAGTAAAGTATTTTGAGAGAGGTCACATTTACATAACCTTTAAGCAGAAATTTATATGGTGTATTGTTAGCTATTAATTGCTTGCCATGGTGTCCGTTATAAATTAAAATTTGGTGTAATCATATTACTATAAAACTTTGGGTTTTTATTCAGGAAAAGACTGTTCAATTCAACAAGTGATGATTTGTCATCAAGTCTGAGAAGGGAGACTAAGATGTTTCTGTCAAACTCCCGTGCCTTCCTTAACTCCATCTCATTGATCAGGTACAGACAATGATGTGAAACAAATGGACAACAAAGATCAGACTTAAAATAGAAGGGTTGTCCTAAGAATATCTATACACAAACATGGAAGATGAAGTGAAGAAAAAACAAACCTGCAAGTTGAATCCTCTTGGGAGAATTAGCCCCTGTGGGATGTGTGGAAAACTGCATCTCTGTGGTGTGATGTGCATGTGAGATCAGGCAGAGCAGGAATTGAACCACCTCCATATTTCACTAAGAGCGGTCCCTTGAATAGGACCCCTACTAGAAAGTTCAGCAGAAAAAATACTCTGTATCTCCACAATGCCCCTCAGGATCAGACAGGTCTCACAAGGTCAGCATCAGTCATCTCTAGCTCCTGAAAATTGAACTGTGACCTCTTAACTGAGAAACTTGATTTATTTTTCCATTGATTTAGATTAACAAGGATATTTGACTAGAGGTCGCTGTATTGAATACTAACTGCGTAAGATATGTTCAGTACAAAGGGAGCAAAAACTGTGCAACCATAGTAGTGCTGGAAAGGCCACAGCAGAGGATCTCCCACCAGAACCATCTCAAACCTGCTCCACTGTCTTTCTGTATAAAGCTTACTCTTGATCAATGTTCCCCTCTCTTTCTAAGTAGAATTATGAATGTCAACTTTCACCTCTTTATTTAAAGTTTCTGAGAAATTATACAGTAGTATCATACCCACACTTCTTTCTGCCCACAACTTCTCCTATATTCTCCCTTCTCAAGTCTATGATCTCATCTTCTTTAATTATTGTTACTTATAAAAATATATGATATGATAAATATATACTCATACATAATACATAAATTATGAAAGCAGTACATAGAGAGATTAAAAATAGAGATAGGAATATCATGCCAAATCCATTTAGTATTAAGCACACATGTATGTGGGCACATTAGGTCAGGTAATTCATCAGGGGGTCCCTCACTGGAGAAGATTGGTTCTCCCTCTCTCAGAAGATATTGATTGCCTATAGCTTTTCAGCTAAAAGTGGGCCTTGTGAAATTTTACTCAACCACATTGGCCTGTCAACTACTATTGTCATTGTATAGGTCTTGTTCAGACAATCATATCATTGAAATTTTTAGTTGCAGCCTCTCTGTCATATCTATAAGACACTATTTCAAATACATTAAGGTTCTGGTTCTTCTAGTTTTCATGGCCTCTCTTTCAGGATGCTCCCTGACCCTTAGGTGTAGGAGTTACACTGGATAGGTACTGGTTGGAGTTAGGTAACCAACAGTCACTTATTCAATGCATTATGACCAATTGTGGATATCTCTCATAGCCTCAATTAAAGGAAGCTTCTTGGATGAGAGCAAAGGGTGAGTATTTATAATACAATTAGAAACTTCGTTGTTAGGGAAATCATAGTAGAAGGTGTTGCTCTAGGGTCTATAACCTCTCCAGCCATGAGAACTTTGCTAGACTTATAATACCAGTCATAACTCGTTACCATTCAGTGAGCCATAACCCAATTAGTCAGCTACTTGTCACTCCTAGTATAAAAATGCCACTATTGTGTCATTCATGATACCTTACCAGAAGCTCATTCTTGAGAGTCATGGGCTTTACAGCTGGGCAGAACTATTGATTGCATTTCTTCCATAGAAGCTTTCATAATATCTTCTGAAATATAGACTAAAAGAAAGGCAGCATCTTCAACAAATAGCCTGGGGAAAATGGATGTTCACATATCACATACTGAAAGTAAACCCATTATCTATCACTGTACACTAAAATCAACTCAAAATGGCATAAAGACTTTGATATGACACCTGAAATACTAAAACTTCTAGAAGAAAACCTGGGCAGTACCTTACAAGATATATGTTCAGGAAAGAAACTTCTGAATAGGTCCCCATTTGCTCAGGAAATTCAAAACTTGACAATTAGGAACCCACAAAATCAAAAAGATTCTGCATAGCCAAAGTAGTAATCAATAGAGTAGAGAGGAACCCAGAGTCAGAAAGAATCTAGCTATATCATTAGTAGATGATTAATATTCAGATAAGATAAACAACTCAGGAAACAAAGAATCATGATCACAAACCACCCAATTAAAAATATGACATGGATCTAAACTGATAGCTCTCAAAAAAAAAAAAAAAGAAATCAAAAACAGCAACAAAATATCTTTTATAATTTTTAAAATTTACTTATTTTAAATGGATGAGTATTTTGACTGTGTGTTTTCCAGCATATGCACTTTAAGCATGTCTGGTGTCCATAGAGTTCAAAAGATGGTTTCAGCTCCAGCAACTGTGGTTAGAGGTGGTTATGAGTCACTAAGTTAATGTGGAGAATGAAACCTGGTCCTATGAAAAATTACCAGTGCCCTTCACCAGTGAGCATATTAAACTAAAGAGAGAGAAAGAGAGAGAGAGAGAGAGAGAGAGAGAGAGAGAGAGAGAGAAGAAGAAGAAGGAGAAGGAGAAGGAGAAGGAGAAGGAGAAGGAGAAGAAGAAGAAGAAGAAGAAGAAGAAGAAGAAGAAGAAGAAGAAGAAGAAGAAGAAGAAGAAGAAGAAGAGGAAGAGAAGGAGAAGAGGAAACAGAAAGAGAAAAAGGAAAAAAAAAAAACCTTTAAAATGTTCAAACAAGGTATGGTGAAGATCTTTAACTGTAGCACTTGAGAGTTTGAGGATTCCTGTTGGTTTCAGGCCAGCCTATTGTGACTAGTAAGCTCCTGGCCAACCAAGGCCACAAAGTGAGAATCAGTCCTGAAAGACAAATGAAAAATAAAAATAAAAACAAACAAAAATATGTTTGACACTTTTAGTAATTAGGGACATGCCAATTAATATTAATTTGAATAATCTTACTCTAGACCCAATGGCTAAGAATGAAATAATAAATAAATTCTGACAGCAAATAATGGTGAAGACATGGTGAGAAGTAACCTCCATTTACCATTGATGGGACTGCAAAGCAGTACAGCCACTCTGAAAATTGGGAATCCTGGAGAACATAAAAGTAGATCTACCTTGTGACCCAGCTATTTACATGTACCCAAATGATGTGACGCTGTGCTACACAAATACATGCTCAGCCAAGTTCATTGCTACCCTATTAACAATAGCTAGGAAATGGAAACAACCCAAATGCCATCCACCGATGAATGGATAATGAAGTACACGTAGCCAATGGGGCTATATTCAGGCATAAAGAAAGAGGAAGAAAATATCTAATAAAAATTGGAAAAAAGGAAGAGGGAAATAATAACATTTGTAGATAAATGTATGAAAGTGGAAAAATATATGATTAAACTGGATCCAGAAAGTTAAAAGCCAATGTTCTTTCTAATTGGTGGATTTTTAGCTCCTAATGTTTTGATTTGAACATATGACCTGAAGTAACAACAGAAACCATAACATAGAAAAAAGATTATGGGGTAGAAAGAAGGAACTCTAGAAAGGAAAATAATAACATATATGTGTTATGAAGGGAGGAGAGAAGAACAAGGGGGTATATTTTAATTGTGGAGAGGGATGAGACAGTAACTCAGAAGAAGAGTAGAGAGATAAATAACACTAAAGATATTTGAAAAATCTATAGAAAACAAAGTATTGTATACGATTATTTAAATATACAAATATAATACATATGTGCATGTATACACAGACACACACACACACACACACACACACACACACACAATTTAAAGTTATTTGCTCATTTGGGAACAACAAAAGCTATGCCTACCATGGGAAATCCCTTCCAAATTGTTGGTCAGGAATCGGAAGTGATTCCTTCGACAGCATAGACAATTTTCTTTGCTCCTTGTCACCTTCCAGGACTTGCTGAAGACACTTCAGAAGTAGAACTTGACAGAATGGACCTGGAACCAACCCAGAAGCCTTCTCTCTGAGGACTAACTTTAATCATTTTTAAGATGAAAATGATAAAGCAAATTAGCTTATTAGAAAATTTCCAAAATGATTTAATTAGTTCTGAGGGCTGATTCTAAAATGCTTCTTTATCCAAACAACACAATAAGTAAGTAAGAGGACATAATCCTTAGTGAGGTAACCCAACCACAAAAGAAGTCATTGGATATGCGCTCACTGATAAATGGATATTAGCCCAGATACTTAGAACACCCAAGATACAATCTGCAAAACACATGAAGGAAGACCAGCGCGTGGATACTTCATTCCTCCTTTGAATAGGAAACAAAATACCCATGAAAGGAGTTACAGAGACAAAGTTTAGAGCTAAGATGAAAGGATGGACCATACAGAGACTAACCCACTGGGGATCCATCCCATAATCAGTCACTAAACTCAGACACTATTGCATAGGACAGCAAGTGTTTACTGATGGGGCCCTGATATAGCTGACTCACACAGAAGTGGATGCTCACAGTTATCCATAAGAGGGAGCACGGGGCCCACATTGGAGAAGCTAGAGATAGAACCCCAGGAGCTGAAGGGGTCTGCAACCCTAGAAGAGGAACAACAATATGAACTAAACAGAACCCCCAGAACTCGTGTCTCTAGCATCATATGTAACAGAAGATGGCCTGGTCAGCCATCATTTGGAGGAGAGGCCCCTTGGTACTGTACTGCAATCTTTATATGCCCCAATACAGGGGAACGCCAGGGCCAAGAAGTGGGAGTGGGTGGGCAGGGGAGCCGGGAGGGGGGAGGGGACTTTCGGAATAGCATTTGAAATGTAAATTAAGAAAATATCTAATTAAAAAAATGTTATTATCAGTACTTATAGTTAGGTAAACATTTTTTTCTTCTACCGAGTTAACTATACAGAACATCCCTGCTGTAAGAATATAGACATCCAGAAATTAAAGGATTTAATATACCACTACATATAATACACATTCAGAGCCTGGGGCATTTATGGCAAATCAATGGCAAGGATATTGTTTCTACTTTAACAGTCTGAAGTGATCAAAGGAGACTTTGCCACTTATCTCCGTCTTCAAAGAATTATTCTAGGCGTTGTAGGTAAAATAGAAGAAATTGGCTCCTGATGATGAAAAGAAAGACAAAATGATGCGAATCTCCAGCCTCACTTTGAAACGCCTTCCTAAAAGCCTGTTCTAATGAGCCAGCGAGGGTGGCTGCAGTCCCCTCCACTCCTGCATGCTTGGAAGGCAGCGCTAATGAATTGTGCCACTTTTCCCTGCTGATCATCTCAACCAGGGCGCCACTAACAGTCTATTGGGATTGGCGCTGCTGCCGAAACCTATTTCCAACTCCTGTGCTTCTATGCATACCTTCGTCTTTCTGGAGTGTATCGTAAAAGTTGTGAGCAGGTAGCAAGATCTCATTAGGTATTAAATAATCGGCGCAAGCTCCCTGAAGAGTCTGACTACACCTTATCAAAAATCTTCCGAAGTTTGTTGTTGTTTTCTACAAGTTCTTTCTTAAGCAGGCACCTGTCTTTAAGTTTCAGAAACAGCAGGAATTCTGAGTTAAATCAGGGAATTTCCCATCACCCTAGTGAAGCAGAGAAAATATTCTCCGAATTGATGTTTTCGGAATCTGTAAAACTTTTTTTTTTTTCCTAAACAAAATTTGAAGCTTGGAGTATAGAAAAAAGGCAACTGTAACAATCTACAGTACAACTTTTAATTGAAATTTTCTACGTACAAATATAACCAAAACTCAATCATTTCACATGCTTCAGGATAGTTGGGTGTAAAGAGATTTCCTGGAAAATAGCTACTAACTATGGCTAAATTACATCTCAGATTGTAAACTCGTCAGCTTTTAAATTGCGCTGCCGATGTCTTTATGCTGCCACCATTATGTCACTCTGAAATAACACCCAGGGTTTTACTTCGGTGCAACAAGAAGAAAAGTAGATGTGAGGAATATTCTTTTTTACTACACTTTTGAATAGTTATTTTTAAAATATATATGTATAATGTGTGTACATGTATATAATATCTGTTGTAGATTGTAAACATCTGATAGCTGTTTTTTTTAATAATCCTAGTTTTGTTTAAGCATTTAAGTAAGATTTACGAGTACAGGGCTCCCCATGCAGAACCCTCCAAAAGAACAATGAAGCCTGCAAGATCTGTAGCAGAAACCAAGTTTCATGGGTTGGTCTACATAGTACCGTTCCGATACACAGTTATATTAGAAAACAGAAAGCAAAGAAATCTATTCTCATTTGGTTAGGACATAGTGAAATGTTTATAGCAATTTAAGTGTAGTTAAAATGATTTACTTTTTTTAAAAGAATAATTGTATCAAGTTGACAGTAATCTTGAAAAAAGTGTTGTTTTCCTTCATCATTCCTTTCTCTTTGTTGTTTGTTGGTTTGTTTGTTTGAGACAGGGTCTTACATGGTTACCCTGAAATGTCCAGCAAGCCACCATGTAACCAAGATGACATTCAGTTCCTCTTCTGCCTCACTCCCTCTTAGGTGAAGTTTTTCTTTGATAATTCATCACATAATTATTGTTTCTTTTCTGTCTTAGGTACACTTTGAAATTATTTCTGGTCATTTTTCCTTTGAGCTGCATTCTTCTTTGGTGGCGACAGTGTTGTGCTGTGGTACACAGGCAAAGCAAATCAAGGCTTGGAGACAATTGATGACATCGTTAAAACCCATATCTTCAGGTCATTTGGGTCCACAATTTGGTGATGCCAGTGTTATACAGTGCTACGTAGGCAAAGCAAAATGGGGCTTGCAGACAAGTACACCATTAAAGCCCAAATCTTCAGGTAATGTATGTCAACCAGACAACAAGTATCAATTTCATAGGTGTACCTCAGTTTCTCATTTCAATAGTGACACACTGTTCGCTAACTACCTTTAGTAAACACGAGTGTCAGATCTATTCATTGCAACTTTTTAATTTGTTGTATGTGTTATGTGTCATTTTAGCTATTCAGGTTTCAGGTTTTTTAAAAGCCACATTCTTGAGTGCTTAAGATCATCATTTTATATAATTGAACAACAAATGATTTCATGTCAACGAATTATGAATATATTACCTGAGCCTTATACACAATGAGGAGTCTCCTAAAGAGAAAGGCATCAGATACAATACCCAGGGGTTGTTATTGTTACACGATTACCAAAAAGATGATAAACACTTTTCATCCTCATTAAAACCTAAAGTCTCTTCACAATCCAATTGCATTCTGCCTCCAAGTTTCATGGCCTGTCAAAGCCTTGACTGAAAATAAAAAGTCAAGCCTAATCACTCATAGGAGGTGTCTTGTAATTTTCTATATAAACAAATGTCTAACTATGTCTTAGTAACTGTTTTTCCTTCAACTTGAAACATGTTGTTATTTCTTTATTTTACACTATGAATTGAATCTGTTAACTTCATACATGTGTCATTATAGTCTTTTCACATTTGTTTCATCTACCATATTCCACCCCTGTCCCTTCACCTGGTTGGCATCCATAGTTTCTCATTATCCTTTCACCTCCTGCCATAAGATCACATCCTCCTTTTGTATTATTACACACAAATACACACACACACACACACACACACACATACACAAGCACACACACATACACACAAGCACATACACATGTATTCTCTGCAGGATCTCTGTGGGATGCTGACTTGGAGTCATTGCATATATATCTTAGAGTGGTTAAGCTGGGTCAGAAGGTAATTCTGAGTTTATTTCTCTTAGAACTCTCCAAATTAATTTTCACAGTGGCTGTACAACTTTACCTTTCTAACATCAGTGAATAAAGCTTTCTCTTTTTCTACATTCTCTCCAACACTTGGAGAGTGCCTTCTTCAGTGCCTTCTTCACAGTTTTAATTTGCATTCCCTTGATATATAAGTTGGTGAGCTTTTAATTGTGGTAGTTGTAGTCCTGGGGTAAGCAATAGTGGTCCCAGTGAGATGTGGCCCAGGCTCTTGTCCCTTTTTCCTAGATAGCAAACTTCTACTGGAGCCTTATCATCAATAATCTCCCTCAGTCTACTTTATTAGTGCTCTGTCCATTTCTATGCCATTTGCTGAAACATGTTATTGTTTTTAGATCATGTCCTCTAGTTTATGCAGAGCACCTTTAAAAATACTAAGCAATGATAAAACTTTAAGAAAACATGTAAAAATAAAGTCTAAAATGAAAGCAATATCTATCTGGGCGGTGGTGGCACACACCTTTAATCCCAGCACTTGGGAGGCAGAGGCAGGTGGATTTCTGAGTTCGAGGCCAGTCTGGTCTACAAAGTGAGTTCGAGGACAGCCAGTGCTATTCAAAGAAACACTGTGTCTTAGTCAGGGTTTCTATTCCTGCACAAACACCATGACCAAGAAGCAAGTTGGGGAGGAAAGGGTTTATTCGGCTTACACTTCCATACTGCTGTTCATCACCAAAGGAAGTCAGGACTGGAACTTAAGCAGGAGCTGATGCAGAAGCCATGGAGGGATGTTCTTTACTGGCTTGCTTCCCTTGGCTTGCTCAGCCTGCTCTCTTATAGAACCCAAGACTGCCAGCCCAGAGATGGTCCCACCCACAAGGGGCCCTTGATCACTAATTGAGAAAATGCCTCACAGCTAGATCTCATGGAGGCATTTCCCCAACTGAAGCTCCCTTCTCTGTGATAACTCCAGCTGTGTCAAGTTGACACAAACCTAGCCAGTACAACTGTATCAAACAAAACAAAACAAAACAAAACAAAAAAACAAAAAAGCAATATCTAAAAGATGAAGAATGTGATTTTTTAAATGATAATGAGAAAATAGAACATTTAACACAACAAGGTCTTCATATTTATCTATTGTAGAACATAGAATGTCTGTTATACCTTCAGTACGGTATAGTACAGTACGTTGGGTTTCTAGTTGGAAGCTCATTATAATATTATAATGCTGAGATGCTATAATACTTACTCCATTGCTTCCTCTGTATATTTGTTATTAGGTGCTCATTACTGTTTTTCCATCATATTTCTTTTTGGTAAGTAAAACACTACAATCCTAAGTGTGATGTGAGCTATTAAATTATTATTTAGGGTTTGGTTTTGTCCTGCAGAAAATCTGCCCTCCACTTTGTTACTTTGTGGATTTTGGCTAACTTGGATATGTTAAAGAGCTCAAGCAGAGCAAATACCATTTTGCAGCTAAGAACAAACAATAGCAAAAAACAAACAAACAAACAAAATACATAGTACTGAAACTTCAAATGTTCTTTACAATTTTGTTATTAAACTAATAATTATATGACTCACAATTGACATTTCTAAGTCATAAAAATAATTTATAATAGTTAAATGACTCTTAAATATACATGATATCTTCTGAAGCTAAAAGTAATGTGTGCTCAACCAGTTTTTAAAATATATTTGGAACATTAAACATGATAGAAGTAGAAAAAGAAACCTCTTATGAAGTCCTCTATGAAAGGAAATTGTGACAGGTTCCTGATTAGACAGAAACCATTCCATCTCCAAGGGACAATATGCAGTGTAACTGTGGCTTCATAGAATAGATTAAGTAATGATCTTTCTGCTTCTATTTTGTGGAATAGTTTGAAGAGTATTGGTATTAGGTCTTCTTTGAAGGTCTGATAGAACTCTGCACTAAACCCATCTGGATTTTATTGGTTGGAAGACTTTTAATGACTGCTTCTATCTCTTTAGGGGTTATGGAATTTTTTAGATGGTTTATCTGATCCTGATTTAGCTTAGGTATTTGGTATCTGTCCAGAAAAATGTCTGTTTCATCCAAATTTTCCAGTTTTGTTGAATATAGGCTTTTGTTAGATGACCTGAAGATTTTTTTTAATTTCCTAGGTTTCTGTTGTTATATCTCCCTTTTTGTTTCTGATTTTATTAGTTTGGATTCTGTCTTGGTACCCTCTGATTAGTCTGACTAAGGGTTCATCTATCTTGTTGATTTTATCAAAGGACCAGCTCCTGGTTTTGTTGATTCTTTGTATAGTTCTTTTTGTTTCTACTTGGTTGATTTCAGCCCTGAATTTATTTTCTGCCTCTACTCCTCTTGGGTATATTTGCTTCTTTTTGTCCTAGAGCTTTCAGGTATGCTGTTAAGCTGCTAGTGTATGCTCTCTCCAGTTTCTTTTTAGAGGCACTCAGAGCTGAGTTTTCCTCTTAGCGCTGTTTTCATTGTGTCCCACATTTTTGGGTATGTTGTGCCTTCATTTTTTATTAAATACTAAAAAGTATTCAATATCTTTCTTTATTTCTTCCTTGACCAAGGTATCATTGAGTAGAGTGCCATGTGTATGTGGGCTTTCTGTTGTTTTTGTTGTTATTGAAGACCAGCCTTAGTTCGTGGGAAGTTTTCTTCTATGATTTTGTTGAAGACAGTTTCAGGTCCTTTGAGCTGGAAATCTTCATTCTCCTCTACTCCAATTACTCTTAGATTTCTTCTTTTCATTGTGTCCTGAATTTTCTGGATGCTTTGGGCTAGTAGTTTTTTATGTTTTGAACTTTCTTTGATGGTTGTGTCGATCTCTTCTATGGTATCTTCTACATTCCAGATTCTCTTTTCTGTCTCTTGTATTCTGTTGGTAATACTTGCATCTGTAATTTCTGACCTCTTTCCTAGGTTTTCTGTTTCCAGGTTTGCCTCCATTTATGTTTTCTTTGTTTCTACTTCCACTTTTAGGTCTTGGATCACTTTATTCAATTCCTTCACCTGTTTAGCTGTGTTTTCCTGTATTTCTTTTAGTGAGTTATTGATATCCTACTTATAGGACTCTATGATCTTCATGAGATAGGATTTTAGGACAGATTCCTGATTTTCAGGTGTGTTGTATTCAGGGCTTGCTGTGGTGGTAGAACTGGGTTCTGGTGATGCCCATGTATTTGAGCTTCAGTTGCTATGGTCTTGAGTTTGCTTTTCAATGTCTGGATATCCCTGATGTTTGTTGATCTGGGTTACTGTCTGGAGTGTCTTTCTTTTGTCCCTAGGTTACTTCAGGTCTCCTGGTAGGCCTGAAACCCTGACTGTATTACACCACCTGTGGGGATTTCCAACTGGGAGCTCTTCACATGAACAGAGAAGCTGCTGATCTGTTTTTCTGGCTGCAGTAGATCTCCTGGAAGGCCTTCAGACTATTGGGTCTTCAGTGGAGCAGTCAAGCTGTTGTCCAACTGCTCTGAGTGCAGTGGATCCTCAACTGCTCTGACTGCAGAGAGTCCTCAACTGCTCAACTGCTTTGAGTGCAGTGGGTCCTCTTATGGGTCAGGATATGGTGTCTTCATGAAAGCAGACCAACTAGGGGTCTGCCCCAGCAGAAAGGACCAGGTAGAAGGGGAGTGGTATTTGAAAGGACAGGAGGGTTGGTGGGTCCCAAGTCAGGCTCCCAGCAGCAGGTCTGGGACTTGGGGGCGGGGGACTGTCTTACCAACTTCTCTGAGTACAGTGGGTCCTCTAGGATGGATTGGGATATGATGTCTTCATGGGAGCAGACCAACTAGGGGTCTGCCCCAGCAGAAAGGACCTGACAGCCACAAACCACCCATAAGGGCAGGTTTTAAGACTAGCAGTAGATCACCAACACATACAAAATATTTTTGTTAAGTAATTTATTTATTTTCTTTACATCCCAACCACAGATTTTCTTTTGTCCTTATTTCCCAGTCCCTCCCCCAACACCATACACTTTTCCTCCATTTCTCTTCAAAAAAAAAAAAAAAAAAAAAAAAGGAAAAGCCTCCTATTAATATTAACCAGCCTTGGGATATTCAAGTTGCAGAAAGACTAGGCACATTTTTTCTCATTGAGGCATCCCAGTAAGGGCAAAAGCTCCCAAATACAGGCAACAGAATCAGACTGACTTGGCCCCACTGTTAGAAGTCCCTCTTGAAGACTAAGCTACATAGCTGTAACAGATGTACAGAGGACCTAGGTCAAACCCATGCAGACTCTCTGGTTGGCAGTTGAGTTTCAGTGAGACCTTATGTATCCAGGTTAGCTGATTCTGTAGGTTTTCTTGTGGTGCTCTTGATCCCTGTGAGTCCTACAATCCTCAGCCTCCCTTTCCACATGATTCCCCAAGATCCAACTAATGTTTGGCTGAGTCTCTGCACCATATTCCATCAGTTCCTGGATTAAGTCTCTGATGACAATTATGCTAGGCTCCAGTCTTCTAGGATAGCAGACTATCATTAATAGTGTCAGGTGTGGTCTCCCTCTTATGGTATGGGTCACGAGCTGAATCACTGGTTGACCATTCCTTCAATTTCTGTTCCATCTTTATCCTTGTACATCTTGTTGGCAGGACAAATTATAGGAAAAAGGTTTTGTGGGTGGGTTGATGTCCCAATCCCTCCATTGGAAGTCGTGCTTGGTTACAGGAGATGGCTACTTCAGGCTCCACACCCTCCATTGCTAAGACTCTTAGCTAGTATCATAGCTCATAGATTTCTGGGGGACTCCATAGCCCTTATTTTCTAGCATATAGCAGATATTCCCCCATTCCAGATGTCTTTCCCACTACTACCTCTCTTCTCCTGAATCCTCCTATTTCCATCAGCACTGCAACCCCTATCCAGTCCCCACTCCAACCCGCACTGCTGTTCACTCACACTGTCTGTTCTACTTTCTCTTCTCAATGAGACTCATGCACCCCCACCTTGAGCCTCTCTCATTATTTAGCTTCTGTCTGTCTATGAATTGTAGCATGGATAAGTGAGTATATATTGTGTTTGTCTCTTTTTTGTCTGGGTTACCCTCACTCAGGATGATTTTTTAATTCACTCCATCTATTTGCATGCAAATTTTATGATGTCATTATTTTTAATGGGTAAATAATAGTCCATTGTGTAAATGAGCTACTTTTTTACCCATTTTTCTATTGAGGCACATATAAGTTCTTTCCAGTTTCTGGCTATTATGAATAAAGGTGCTATAAACATAGATGAGCAAGTCTCCTTGTAATATGATGGAATATCCTTTGGGTATAGTGGGATAGCTGGGTCTTGAGGTAGATTAATTCCCAATTTTCTAAGGAAATGCCATCTTGATTTCTACCGTGATTGTACAAGCTTAAAGTTCTACCAGAAATGGAGAATTATTCCTATTCGCTGTTCCATATCCTCACCATCATGACCTGTCACTAGTGTTTTGTATTTTATTGTGACAGATAAGGTATAAGACAGAATGTTTTGTTCAGAAAGTTGTCTCTTGTGTCAATGTATTCAAGGCTATTCCCCACTTTCTCTTCTATCAAATTTAGTGTATCTGGCTTTAGGTTGAGCTCTTTGATCCATTTGGACTTGACTTTTCTGTAGAGTGATAGGTGTGGGTCTATTTTCATCCTACAGGTACATGTAGCCATCCAGTTAGACCAGAACTATTTATGAAGATGCTTTCTTTTGTCTATTGTATAATTTTGGCTTATTTGTCAAAAATCAAGTGTTCGTTGCTGTGAGGTTTTAACTCTGGATCTTTGATTTAATTCTATTTATCAGCCTGGCTGTTTTGATGCCCACGCCATGTGTTTGGATGCCCACACCCTGTGTTTTTTGTTACTATTGCTCTGTAGTATAGCTTGAAATCAGGGATTGTGATATCTCTACAAAATCTTTTATTGTACAGCATACTTTAGCTATTCTGGGGTTTTTGTTTCTCTGTATGAAGTTGAGTATTGTTCCTTTTAGGTCTGTTGTCTTTTAGTGTCTGTGAGACATCTATCTAGACCTTTCTGGATTGTAGAGTCTCTGTTGAGAAGCCGGGTATGATTGTAATAGATCTGCCTTTCTATCCCTCTTGGCTTTTCTCTCTCACAGCTTTTAGGATTTGCTTCTTGCTCTGTACATTTAGTGTTTTGATTATTACATGGTAGGAGGATTTCCTATTCTGGTACATTCTCTAATCTTCTTGTCCACTTATAAGGCATCTCCTTCTTTGGGTTAGGAAAATCTTCTATGATTCTGTTGAAAATATTTTCTGGGTCTTTGAGCTTGGAATTTTTCCTTCTTCTATTCCAATTAACCTTAGGTTTGATCTTCTCATGGTGTCCCAGGATTTTTTGAGTGGGAAACTCTTTATATTTAACATTTTTGACTGATGTATCAACTTCTTCCATCATCTCTTCTATGCCTAGGTTTCTCTCTTCAATTTCTTGTACTCTGTTTTGATGCTGTAGCTGTAGCTCCTGTTTGCTTAACTGGATTTTCCATCTCCAGGATTCGCTCAGTTTGTGTTTTCTTTATTGCTTCTATTTTCATTTTTAGGTCTTGAACAGCTTTACTCATTTCTTTCACCTGTTTGTATTTTCTTAGATTTACTTAATCGGTTTATTGATTTCCTCTTTAAGGGCCTCTATCAATCACCTTCATAACATTGGATTTAAGGTCATTTTCTTGTAATTTTCCTGTGTTGGAATATCCAGGTCTGATTGTAGTTGAATTGCTGGGCTCTAGAGGTGCCATATTGCTCTGGCTATTGTTAATTGTATTCTTATCCTGGCCTCTAGTCATCTGGGTTTGGGGCTATTATAGGTTTAGGTGCTGATTTCTGAGTTTAACTTTGTTAGGTGGATGATTTTTGATGTGCCCCCCTCCCAACCCCCGGATTCTGTTTCTTCTCTGGTCTTCTAGCCTGAGTGGTCTGGGATTCTGGTGATCAATGAGTCTTCAGGTCTAGTAGGGTGTTTCTCTTGGGATTTTTGTGGTCTGAATGACTTCAGGGGTTTTGGTTTGTCAAAATTGCATCTGGGGTCTCTTGAAACATGGTCTCTGGGAAAGTAGAATATGGAGCTCAGGAGATGGGGTGCAACTGGGGGCTGTTATATCTGCTTTAAGGGGAGTAGGAGGGCAAGAGGTGTGATTCGGAGTGCCTATGTGGCCTCTGGAAAAGCAGCCTAAATTGTGTGCTAGAATATAGAACCCAGGGGATAACATGAAGTTTAGAGCTGTTATGTATGCTTTAAAGATGCAAAAATATTTTTTTAAAGAAAGCCTCAAAGTTTTCTTCCAAAATTAAATTCCTTAATTACCATGTGCCAGAAGGGGAAAATTTTTTAAATGAAATGTTTTATTGCTTACTGGACATTATTTAACTAGTGTTTTTGTTTAGTTGTTAGGAGTTTGGGGTTGTTTTGGTTTTCGTTTTTGTTTTCCTCTAGAAAATAATCCAGGCCAATTTAGAAAGTAATTGGACCCACTGAGATCCAAAGAATACTTAGATAACAATGGGTAGTTTAATAGGGTTTGAAAAGAAACAAAACATCAGAGTAGTCAGAAGATAGGTCAATATGTTTCTCCAAAAGTGAAATATTAGTATTTTGGTCATTCCTGGAGAGGAGGAAGTCATGACTTAGTAAGATTTGGGGTTGAAAACTACAGTAATGGGAGTGATGACAGAATGCCCAGAAAAGTCTGAGCAGAGGAAACATTGGCAAAAGGGCAAATTCTAGCATCATTCTTAAAACAACTTTTTCTTCCTTTACACATTGGAATTTCTAAGCCAAGGGTGAAATGACACCAAGGTTTCTGACCTTGGGAGAATATTATCAGGAAACTTGCTTGAGGAATATAAATCTATGCAATGCAACCAAGCTTGGTGCCTGCCTGCAGACAGCAATCACAGTGAACAAGCACCTACACTGTGAGTCTATCTTCTCTCCTTGACATCTTTTCTGATTTGACATTTCTTCTAATGTTTACTGTGCTTTGGAAACATTGCTATCATACTTTTTGTTCTTTTATTTTAATATATTTTCCAAGGCTGTTAATGATAAAAGTCATAGATGCAAAAATATGGTTTGCAAAGAAATATTTAAAGAAGTGTTGGTGTCTCTGCATGGTTAGTGGATATGAGTTTGAAAAATAAAACAAAACACTATGGCATTTTCTTACAACTCACCAAGTTCCTAGTCAGCATATAACCTATGCCATTCTGAATAAGTCAATAAATAAAAAGGAGGTGACATTTTTAACCACATATGCTAACTAGGTCATCTAATAATGATGACATGGATCTGATCATGCGAGGGTATCATCTACTCATTATGATTGAGGTTATGGTTGGTGACATTGACATAACTTAGAAGGGGATGCAATAGAGGAAATATTTCACAGTAAACAGACCAAGAATGATTCCCCTTGGAACAGTAAAGGTACAAATTGCTTTAGTTTTCATTTCTATGGTGTTAAATTTGTATTTCACGTGAGAGTCTGTAATTGATGACTGCTTACTTGTCTGGGTGAAGTGGGATTTAAAAAAAATAGATTATGATTGTCAAGGTTGTTTGTGTTAGCAGCTGAAATGCTAAGTCGTACCCTGAAGTCTTTGTAAACAGCACAAAAATATTATTCTTCTTTTGTGAAAAAAACAAGAAAATATTGGGCAAAGAGTTCTATAGCAGGACATGCCACATTATCCAGCTCACATGGTTTACAGTTTTTCTTGAATAATCATTGAACCAAGAAACACAAAAGACACTAATGTATCCACCAAAAAGCAGGCTAAGGTTTTCTCAAGAGCTTCACAGGATTGTAGGCTTTTGCTTCAGAATATAAAATACCTGCAGCTGTTCTATATTTTGATATTCTCTTTTAAGAAAATTTTCTAAGTTGACTAACAAAAGCATTTCAACATTGCTATACTTAGTAAATAATTTAAAATCCAAAATAATTACTTCTATATCTTAAATTCTCTACTCTCCCAAATTCCCTCTTGCTTCTCATTAACTTAGGTAGTCTTGTTTCTAAATTTCTCTTGATGTGTTGTGGATAACTACTATGTCCTACTTCTGAGAATAATTCATCATCATTTTATTATTTAAGTATTAATTTATATAAGAAAAGAAATCATAATTATTTAATAAAAATAAGAAGCTGTTGTTTTAGGAAATAACGATTTGAGTCCTTAGACATTAAGAGAGAGAGAGAGAGAGAGAGAGAGAGAGAGAGAGTGAAAGTATATACATGACCTAAATAAATACCAAATATTCACTTATTCAAAAACTAAGTTTGTGTGTTTCTTAAAAATCACTTATGAAAATAATCAGAAACTTTATATTAACTTTTTATACTACCCATTGTGGCAGAGCATCTCATAAATGCTTCAAAAATTGAAATACATGAAGAAACCAAATAGAGAAGAGGAGAAAAGAAAGAAGAAACTATTATTACTTTGTTTTCAACTCTCCAATCAATACTACATGTACATTTCTATATTATACTGTAGAACTGAATGCTGCAATCAGACTGAACTGCTGTATATATATTTGATATCTTCCCTCAATGTCAGCTGAAACTATATCTAGGCACAGTATGAGATTGTTTCCTTTTTCCTCCTACCCCTCTCCTTCCCCAAAGCTTCCTTGTTCATTGTAATTTTTTCTTTCAGGTATGAATTCCATACAAGCCAGAGTTTGAAAAAATGTTTAAGATCTTAAATGCCATAAATTCCTCCATTTACAAAATACAAGCTGGAATATCTGAACTCCTCTAAAAAAACACAGAAATAAAGCTCTAATAGTGGAAGATACCACACTGGAAATGACATTTTGAATAAGGGCATGGCATTTCCTCCAGCCTGCTCAAATTACATGGCCATGTCTGTATGCCATACCTATGCCATCTGTAAAAAGTTTTTCTAGTGTAGTGGTAATCCAAAATATTCCATCCATCTGTCAACACGTGTTGGACCATGTGTCTTGATCAGAAAGTATGGCCACAGCATTTATGTTAGTCTTGCTTCCAGGCACTGCCAACTCAAATGCCATTAGTTTCAGATTGAAGAAGTGACTATTGTCCTAACCTTCCTGTACAGGAAGAAGGACAATCACCCACCATCTCATATGTACTTGGATTCTTATGTTCATTTCCTCAAGCTACTTTACTCATGGCTAAACAACCATTGACTTGTATGGTAGGCTAGTCAGTCTGGTGTCTAGCATTGAAGTATCTAAGGAAAATCATGTTTAGTATCATTGCTGTTTTTCCCCTCTTCTGACTCACTTCAGATATAGACCTTAATAAAATCTGAAGGACAAATAATCAGAAATTTTGAGTATATGGAAAAAGGTGAAGAGTCCTCCATTTCACAGAACACCAATTACCAGTCAAGTCAAAAATTATGAATTCTCAAGGACTTTGCTCATTGAGTGACAATTACTGTAGTTGCTACCACTATCACTTTCATAATTATGAATGATGAGCATCATTTGAATGATTAGACTGGCATAAACTGCATGCTTTTAGCATCAATTAATTTTCTCTATATATGTATTATATATCCATGAAATAAACTGGAATTTCCTGGAAACATATTTGGAGAAAAGGATAAAAATTATGAGCTCTGTCTTTTCAATCTCAGATCCCCATATGTTCTGCATATGCATTCATGTGCAGCTTGGGTGTGAGTGGACATATCAATACTTTCTATCTTAATTTTTGGTATATTTTAAATATTTTAGTTAAGTGAATATGTTTAATTCTGTCAAGATTCAATATCACTTTTCACTAGCTGAAACATATATTTTTTGATTAAAGACCATAAATCATATACTATTGTTCAGGCAAAGCAAAAACTAAATGAATAAATAAAAAGTATGTGATGTTGTTGGAATCATCCAATTACAGCCTAAAAAAAAAAAAGCATATTCTAAACATATAAGTCAAAACTAAATCAGACTGTGCCAGGAAGTGGAAAAAAATAAAGAACAGAAAACTAGAATCCTAATCTTGGACTGCTTCTGAAACCTCTTCTTTTCATGCCCTGACCAACCCTCTGGGTAGGTGTCTTAGTCCATGTTCAATTGCTCTAAAAAGACACCATGACCATAGCAACTGTTTAAAAAGAACTTTCATTGAAGATGGCTTATTTTTTAGAGGTGTAGTCCCTTATCATCATGGCAGGAAGCATGGCAACATGCAGTTAGACATGGTGTGGGAAAGGTAGCTGAGAGTTCTACATCTAGATCAGCAGGCAGCAGGAAGAGAGAATGACACTATGCCTGGCTTGAGCATTTGAAACCACAAAGCCCATCCCCAGTGACACATTTCCCCCAACAAGTCACACCTACCTCAACCACCTAATGTATCACCATTCCCTGATGAACAAGCATTTAAATATTTAAGCCTATGGATACCATCATCCTTATTCAAACCACCACAGTAAGACAAGGGATAGAATGAAACCAGAGTAACTAAGGTCACACTAGCCTCTGAAACCATTCAGTTTCACAAAAAGGAACATTTTACTTTTGGCCTGAGTTACCTCTCTCCTCCCAGAGCAGCCAAGCTCAGGGACAAAGTTAATGAGTCAATACTGCCCATACAACCCGCTGGCAACAAGCCAATTACCCAGCTTGGGAGCAAAGAGCAATGCTTCCTTATCATCCATTAGACCCTGACCTCTCTGAGACAGTGATAGAAATGACAGACCATCTCCCCGAGGTGGGAAATTCCACAGGCTTGCGGGCCATAATGATTAGGGACGTGTGCTGTCATAAGATCTGGACTCCTGATGTTGATTATCTGACAGTCAGTGTCCTCAGGGAGTCCATTGAGCTTACTACCAACCAACCATGAGGGCACTGACCACTTATGGAGAAAACCTAATCTAGCCACCTCAGTCTCAGTGTACACCACTGACAATTTAAAAAAAAAAAAAAAAAAAAAAAAAAAGTCTAACCAAACAGAGAATCAATGAGAAAGTATTGTCTTGCATAACCAATGTCACATAATCTTCACTACCAAGAGACACTTTCTGAAAGTTTCCTGGCATTGTTAGCCCTGCGCTGGCTGGCAAGCTCTCAGGGATACATCTCTTAACCTATAGGAGTTTATAAAAGAAATTGTAGAGCAAGACATATTTTATAAAATGTATTCAGAGAACCCACTGCCATCTGCAAACCCACAGAACTATGGCCCTTGAACCATCTTTAATTATGACCCACCATTGCTGGGTAACCCTTTATTTTCTTTTCCATCACCCTCATTGTCTTTCAGTTCCTCCCCCACCTATGGTGTTGTCACAAGCCTACAGTCCACATCAATGACTTTGAGCTGCTTTGTTCAAATGCCACCTTTGACTGGTGAGATGCTCCTTTCCTCTCTGACTTCCTGCCATCTCTATACTCACAGACCTAGCTCTAGACCTGTAGTTTAAGAGCTAAGCCTCCAGTCAAACATCCCATCTACCAGCTTCACTTAGCCCAGATCAAGACACATATCTCCTGCACTGCCTCACACTAACATCGGACACCAATCAAAGAAAAAAGCCCAAATGCCCTGGTCAAATCTCAAGAACTAAACAACATGAATGTGCAAGGTAGTATATTTTCCACAAAGGCCACTAGTCCTATAGAAGTATTGTGTAATAAGAACTACCTACCCTGCCTTCCATGTCTCCCTGGGAAATATGCCCTGTCCCCTGCACTCTGTTTTCTTGCCCACAGTTCTTCCTATGTTCTTAGAGGTCTACCTGTACTGGGAATAGCAGGTAGAACCCTGCCTAAGGCTCCTTGCTCATCATGTCCCCATGGGGAACACCTGGCAGCTGCAAATTACATTCTGTCTCCTATGCACCACTCTCTAGTCCACAACTCCGTCTGCATTCCTGGAGGCCTGGGGCATCAGGGAAAAAATGATAAGATCCCTCCTCCTGCAATCACCTGCCTGTCAATTCCCTCTAAAGTAGAACCAAGAGCATAAAAAGTGCACCCTGTCCTTTGGGCTTCATTTCCCAGCATACACTCTGCCTGCATTCCCAGAGGCCTGCCTATACCACAGACATCCAGGGAAAACCCTGATCCTGCCCCAAGTCCTGGCCTGCCATGGCCCCTTAAAACACACCCAACAGCCTTAAATTGCACCCCACCACATGGACTCCATATTCGGACTCACAACTCTTCCTGCTTTCCCAGAGGCCAGTCTGGCACCAGCGACACCACTAATATTAGGCAACACCGATACTAGGAACTCAGAAGCAATGTTAGCATCCAAAGCCCAGAGGCCATGCAGACCACTAAACAAACAAACAAACACCTTAATAGTCTTGAAAACTTTCTAGTCCCCAGAGCCCCAGGCTATCTAGGTCAGAAGATAGAGAGGAAACAGAAACCAGGGAGGTGGGAAGTGAGGGGGAATACAAAAAAACAACCATCTAACAAAGATGACAGAAGTTAGCATTAAGTCTATAATAACCACAAAATCCAGATTCTAAAGGCCACTGTTGGAAAAACAAACAATAACAACAAAAAATACAAAACAAAAACAAGCAAACAAACATCCAAAACAAGATAGCTAAAACAATCCAGTATAATAAAGGAACTTCTGGAAGTATCACCATCCCTGATCCCAGGCTGTACTACAGAAAAGGAAAAAAGAGAGAGAAAAGCCAAGCAGGTTACTGGCATAAAAATGACAGGTTGATCAATGAAATTGAATCAGAACCAGAAATAAAGCCACATGCTTATGGAGATTTGATTTTTGACGAAGAATAGAAAACTGCAATGGAAAGAAGAAAGTGTCTTCAACAAATGGTGCTAGTCTAACTGGATTTCTGCATGTAGAAGAATGTAAATAGATCTGTTGATCACCCTGCACAAAACTCAAAACCAAGTAAATCAAAGACTTCAACATAAAATCAGATTGAAGTTGGAGATAGCCTTGAATGCATTGGCATGGGAGATAACTTCCTAAACAGAACACCAACAGCTCAGGCTCGAAGATCAATAATTAAGAAATGGGACCTCATAAAACTGAAACCTTCTATAAGCAAAGGGCATTACTAAAAGGAAAAAATGGCAGCCTACAGAATGGGAAAATTTTTTCACCAATTCCATGTCTGACATAGGGCTGATATCTGAAATATATGAAGAACTCAAGAAACCAGACATCAGGAAAACAAATAACCCAATTAAAATGGGGTGCAGATTTAAACTGAATCCTTCCTCCCTTTTTCATTTATTAATCATTTTATTTGTTTACATTTCAAATATTTCAAATGTTTCCCCCTTCTCAGTTCAGCCCTCCATGAACTTCCCCTTCCCCCTCCCTTTTGCCTCTAAATTTATCTGGTCCTTTCTCAGAACATTGGGAATAGTTTTCCCCTCAAGACTCAGATATACCACTCCTGGGCATATATCCATAAGAAGCTCCACCATACCACAAGGACACTTGTTCAATTATGTTCACAGCAGCTTTATTTGTAATAGCCAGAAACTGGAAACAACCTGGATATCTTTCAATTGAAGAATGGATAAAGATAATGTGGTACATTTACACAATGGAGTATTACTCAGCTATTAAGAACAAGGGCATCATGAAATTTGTAGACAAATGGATGAAACAACTATAAAAGATAACCATTATTGAAGTAACCTACAACTAAAAATGCAAAGAAGGTATGAATTCACTTATAAACTGATGTTGATCATAAAGTACAGGATAACCAGGTTACAAGCTATAAATCCAAAGAAGCTAAGTAACTAGGAGGGCCCAAGAAGAAACACTTGAATCTCACTGAGAAGGGGAAAAAACTGGATTCCAAGTGTGGACAGATGGAGGGAACTGGGTGAGAGAGGATTTGGGGATAGGAGAAGGAGGGATGATGTGAGAGCAGAAGGAATGGAGAGAATACTGGGAGAGGACAGCTGGAATGGGGTGGACGTCTCTAGGATGAGCCAGAAATCTAGGACAACAAAAAGTTCCAGAAATCTATGAGGTTGACCATAGCTAAGACTCCTAGCAAAGGGAGATATGGAACGTGAACTGGCTATCTCCGGTAACCAGGCAAGACATCCCATGGAGGGATTGGAACACCAACCCAGCCACAAAACCTCAGGCTTATAATTTGCCCTGCCTACAAGATGTTCTGGGATATACTATCAAAAAGAATTTAAGGTAAATGCCAACTAATGACTGGCCCAGATTGAGACCTACACCATGAGAGGGGGGCCCATCCCTGACACTATTAATGATATTCTGCAATACTTGCAGACAAGTCAAGCATAACTGCTATCTGAGAGGCTTCACCCAGCAGCTAATGGAAACTGTAGCAGAGACCCATGGTTAAATGGAGCTTGGAGAATCTTGTGGGAAATGGGAGGAAAGGTTGGAAGGATCCAGAGGGATAAAGGATACAGCAAGAAAAGCTATAAAATCAACTAATGTGGCCCATAGGGGCTCATAGAGACTAATCAGCCAACCAGAGAGCCTTCGTGGAACAGACATAGGTGCTCTGTACGTATGGAACAGTTGAGCAGCTGGGTCTTCCTAAAGCAGGAGAAAGGGGCTACTTCTAACTAAATTGCCTGCCTTTTGATCCTGCTCCCCTAACTGGACTGGATTGTTTAGCCTCAGTAGAAGAAGATGTACTTAGACTTACTGGAACTTGATATGCCAAAGCTTGTTGACATCTTCAGAAAAGGATATCCCTTTTTTTTTTCCTGAGGAAAAAAGTAAGAAGCAACTGGAAAGAGGGGAGGGAGAGGAAGCTGCAATCAGGATGTAAAGTAAATGAATAACTTAATCAATACAAAACTGAACTACCTAAATGAACCCAAGAACATAAAATGTAAAAGAGAAATCATACACTTTATCAAATAACTCATGAAATGCAAAGAAAGCATGAACAAGCATTTGACTGAGCTTTAAGAGGAGAGTGAAGACTGGTTGAGAAATTTCCAGAAAAATGACAAATACACAGATAAATGAGATGATGGAGCTTATTCAGTATTTGAGAGCTGAATTTAATAAAGAGATAAACACGCTGAAAAGAACAGAAGCTGAAATGAGGATGAAATTGAAAAGCTCAGTATCTAAGTTCAAACATTCTGGGGATACCCTGACAAATAGAATGAATCAAACAGAAGATCCAGTATCAGGGGAAAAGACAATGCAAAGGATCTAAATGAAATAAGCAAAGACTGAAAAAAATCTATAGAAAATGAACATATAGGAGATCCAGAAGTCATTAGAATACCAAATATTTGAATTATAGGCATAGATGAGGGAAAAGTATCACAGGTCAATGACAAAGACTGGATTATTTCCATGATCATAGAAGAAAATTTCCCCAAACTAAGGAAAACATGCCCTTGTAGATATGAGAAGTATACAGAACACCAACTAGACACCCCAACTAGACAAGGCCAGAAATGAAATACCTCCATGGCATATCTTAGTTAAAACACTAAATATAAATAACAAAGAAATAATACTAAAAGCTTCAAGAAGAAGACACACAGAAAGACACACGCACACACACACACACATACCACATCACATGTAAAGCAAAACCCATCAGAATAACAGCTGATTTCTCAATGAAATTTTTGAATATCAACAAAACCCACAACAAAGCACTACAAGTTCTAAATCCCAGACTACTGTACCCAACAAAACTATCTTCCATTGTCGAAGGAAAAAGAAATCTTTCCAGCCATACAGCTTTTAAAAACATCAAACAAAAAAATTAGCCTAAAGACTATTATAGGCAAAACTTCAAGTTAAAGAGAGAAATAGGCACAGCCAAAACTCTAGAAAGGAAATGATAGCTATAGCTATAATGTATTGAAATACAAAACACAACTAAGAACACAGGTAGGAAAAAAAAAAAAACTGACTAAAATCTCCACACAGCTTTTTGTTTGTTTGCTTTTGTTCTTTGTGGACAGAGTTTCTCTGTGTAGCCCTGGAACACACTCTGTAGACCAGACTGGCCTCGAACTTGGAAATCTGCCTGCCTCTGCCTCCCAAGTGCTGGGATTAAAGATGAACCTCATCTGAGAAAAACGCTCCCACCCGATTAGCCTTCAGGCATTTGATTATTGATTGATGTGGAGCCCAACTGAGTGTTGGTGATGCCACCCCTATGCTGGTGATCCTGGAGGCTCTAAAAATGCAGGTGGTCTCATCAAGGGCAAATCTAAATACTTGAAGACATACATTCTATATTCCTATAATCTTAAGCAGTCCTTCATCTGTCAGAAATGTAGTGTTACTTTTTAATCTTTGTATGGAAAATAGATTCCTTTCTCATCAAATATATCCTGATAACAGGTTCCCTTCCTTTTAATCTTCAGTTTCTTTCCACTTCCTCTCTCTCTGGATCCATTCTACTTCTGTTTCTCATTTAAAAAGAATGGGTTTTTAAGAGATAACATCCAAACATGACAAAATAAAACATATGACAAACAAAAGCCATAACTTGAGGCTGGACAAGGTAGCACAATAGTAGGAAAAGTATCAAGAGTAAGTAACCCCAGGAGCAGGCAAAGTATCAGAGACACACTTGGTCGGTCACTTAGGAACATCACAAAAATATTAAGTTGAAAGCTGTAACATATATGTACAATGCTTGTTGGAGAATGATGTAGGCCTTGTGCTTGCTGCTTCAGTCTCTTGAGTTCAAATTACCCTTGTATAGTTGATTCAGGGGGCTGTGTTCTGGTATCACTCCATACCTTCTGGCTCTTACACTTTTCTGCCTCCTCTTCCATTACGAGCTGAGGGGAAGGATTTAATGAAACTGTGTGTTCAAGAACTCTCTAGCTGCATAGTATTGGGCTGTGGGCCTCTTATTCTGTTCCTGTCTGCTCCAGGAGAAAGCTTCTCTGATGATGGCTGAATAAGGCACTAATCTACGAATATAGCAAAATATCATTGAGTTATCTTATTGACACTTTTTTAAAGACCAGTAGTATTTGGTTTTAGCCTAGATCTGTGAAGTCTCTGATTTGTGGTCATCCATGCACTTTCAGGTGTGGATTCTATTTCATGAGGTAGGCCTTAAGTCAAATCAGACAGTTGATCTGACTTAAGGTTAGATACACCCCCAAATTCTGTGCCACCATTGCCATAGGATATCTGTAGGCAAGATAGATTGTACATCAAAGGTTTTATGAGTGGGCTGTATATGTTTCTTTTTTGGTAGCCTGCACAATACCTTCCAACTCCTAAAACACCAGAGCATAAGGGTGAAGGCTCCATGTTCACATGAGTTATACAACAGATATCCTTGGCCACTGTCCGTTTGAAGAGAATAAATCATTGCCTTGACACAGCTTTGATTGTTTGTAGATTTCTCGGACACACTTGGCCAAGAATTCACTGGAATGAAACTCAATACCACTACTGGAAGCCTCCTTTGATAATAAGAGATGGCCAGTTGGGACTCTGTCTCTCCCATTCTTAGACGAACTCATTTAGATTACCTCATATATTTTAGGAAGTTTCCATTGTACTAGGTTTCCATGTTGTCTCTCAAATGTCCTTCAATTCCAGGTGTCTCTCTCCACATTTTCTCCTTCAACCCTATTCCTTCCATGCTCTCCCCTGTCTCTCCCAACCCTGACTCAGCCTGTAAAATCTATTCTATCCTCTACTTCCAGGAGATTCATAAGTTCCCCCTAGTCCCTTCCTCTATACCTAACATCTGTAGGTCTATAAACTGTAGGCTAATTATCACTTATTTAAATGTCTAATATCTGCATATAAGTGAATACATGCCATATTTATCTTTCTGAATCTAGGTTAAAACTTAAAATGATTTCTTCTGGCTCCATCCATTTTCTTACAAATTTTAAGTTGACATTTTTTAAAGTTGAGTACTACTTCATTGTGTAAATGTACCTCCTTTTCTTTATCTATTCTTCTGCTGAGAGACATCTAGGTTGTTTCCAGTTTCTGACTATCATAGATAGAGCAACAATGATCATGACTGAGCAAGTGTCCTTGTGATAAGAGGAAGTGTCCTTTGGGTATATTCCTAAGAGTGCTATAACCGGGTCTTGAGGTAGATCAAGTCCCAGTTTTCTGAGGAATCACGATATTGATTTCCATAGTAGCTGTACAACTCTGCAATCCCAGCAGCAATGACTATCTGTACCCTTTATCCACATCCTCACCAACATGACTGTCATTTGTGGTTTTTATCTCAGCCAGTCTTACAGGTCTATAAGATGGAATCTTGAAGTAATTTTGATTTTCATTTCCCTTGTGGTTATGATGTTTAACATTTCTTTAAATGTTTCTCTGCCATTTGAGACTTCTGGTTTGAGAATTAACTGTTCAGAAATATACCTGTCTTTAAATTGGATTATTTGTTTTGTTTTTTTTTGATACCTAACTTTATAAGTTCTTTATTTCTTTTTGATATTAGTTTTCCATTGGGTGAGAATTTGGTTTAAATCTTTTCCCATTCTGTAGACTGTTGCTTTGTCCAAATGATGGAGTCCTTTTGCCTTACAGAAGTTTACCTGTAGGGGAATTATGTCATCAGTCTAATGCACAGTTTATAAACTTCTACACATCAAGGAATGATTCAGTTTTCTACAAGTAAGGTCATAAATTTTTTTTTAAAACAGTGCATGCTGAGCAATCATTAGGGAGCAAGACATTAAGAGCAATCTTTCATGGTCTCCATAGTAATTCCTACCTCCAGGTCCTTGCCTTGATTTCCTTTCAGGAAGGACTGTTTTCAGAACAAGTACATTGAAATAAATCCTTTTCCTCCACACGTTAATTTTGGTCATTGTGTTTTATCTCAGCAGTAGAAACTTTAAGACAGAATACATACTATACACTGGGACACAAAGCAAACTAATAAAGAAAAAAACAAAGCCAATCTTGTAGACTCTTTCTAAACTTTTATGCAATAACATTTCAATAAATAAAATTCTAGTAAGTGTTTGAACTCATGGATATTTAAAAACATGTTTCTGAATGATGAATAAATCAGAAAATAAATCAAAATATTCCTGGAAACTAATTAAAACTGAAAACTTCGCAAAACTTCTGGGACACATTAAAGGAATTTTACTTGGAAAATTTATAGCCCAACTGCCTACACTAAAGTTCAAAAGAACGAATTAACTGACTTAATGATACATTTTATGAATTTTGGAAAGCAAGTACAAACAAAGCAAAAACGTAATAGATGATATGAAATAATGATAAATAAAGCATAAATTAATGAAATAGAAGCAAAGAAGACAATACAAAGACTCAATTAATTTTGAAATGGTTCTTTGAGAAGATAAATAATATCTACAAACACTTAGACTTACTAATCAGAGGACCAAATTAATAGAATCTAAAATTTGAAGAAAAAAAAGGGGGAACATTACAACAGACACCAAGAAAATGCATAATAATAGAATATTAAAAACCTGTACATCATGAATCTAGAAAATGTAAAAGGGGAGAGGAATAGGTAATACATTTTCTAATTCATTTAAACTACCAAACTTAAACCAAGAAGAGATAATCATTTTAGAGAGCCCCTTAACAAATGTAGAGAATGAAACCATAATAAAATGCCTTCTGACTAAATAAAGCAAACGCCCAGATGGATTTACAACAGAATTCTACCAGTTGCTCAAAGAGTATGGCTCCAATACTTTATAATTGTCCAAAACCAAAAATTTTTATTTTATAAAAACAGAAGAATACTCCCAAACTAGTTTTTTGAATCTGCCTCTACTCTAATACACAAACTAGGTAAAAACTCAGAAGACAAAACGAAACTACAAACTCAATTTCCCTGAATATAATTGCAAAATTCCACAATGAGAAAAAAAAGAGCAAATAGGAACATATATCAAGAGGACGAGAAGATCACCCACCATGATCAAGTTGGCTTTATTCTAGAAATGGGGGGTTGGTTCAACATATGTAAGTCAATAAACATAATGAAACATAAATGGGCTTAAAAATGAAAATTACATGAGCATCTCAACAGTCATTGACAAAATCTAATGATTTTTACCTGAAAGTCTTAGAAAAAGTTAGACTTGAGGGACCATACTTTAATATAGTAAAGACTGTATATGACAAATTAGAGCCAATGTTATCATAAATGGAGAAAAACTTAAAGCTATCCCATTAAAATCAGAAAAAAAAGACAAAGCTGACCATTATCCCCATTCCTCTTCACTGTAATGCTGTGCAAAAGTAACTTTTTATTGTTGTTTTTTTTATTTTTGTTTTCATTTTTTATTAGATATTTTCTTCATTTACATTTTAAATGCTATCGTGAAAGTCCCCTATACCCTCACCCAGCCCTGCTCCCCAACCTCCTGCTTCCTGGCCCTCACATTCCCCTGTACTGGGGCATATGAACTTCATAAGACCAAAGGCCTCTCCTCCCATTGATGGCTGACTAGGCCATCCTCTGCTACATATGCAACTAGAGACACAGCTGGGGAGGGGCGGGGTAGGGGGGTAGGGGCACTGGTTAGTTCCTCCTATAGGGTTGCAGAACCCTTTAGCACCTTAGGTACTTTCTCTAGCTCTTCATTGGGTGCCCTGTGTTCCATCCAATATATAGCTGTGAGCATCCACTTCTGTATTTGCCAGGCACTGGCATAGCCTCACAAGAGATAGCTATATCAGTTATTCAAGATATAATTATCATGTTAGAGGCTTACTGATAAATAAACTCACCCTTTCTAGCTCTTTGTGAATTCTAATTGGCTGGTTCAACTCATATGCTCTGGCCCAAACTCTTCTCCACCTGACTGATTCAAACTGGAGATTAACCTATTTTAAATACCACATGATCCCAGATGAATTTCTCCTCTGCAGCTTTCTGTCAGATGTCTCCTGTCTTCTGCAATGTTTCTGTCAGAAGTCCTCTGATTTCTGCAATGTTAGCAGGCTTTCTTCTTCTCTAATCATGTTGACCTACAGATTTAAATTTCACTTTTAATTAACTAATTCATTAAAATTAATCTAATTAATTTTCATCTCAGAGGCTGGCTGCTGAGTAGACTCACCTCTTTTTTTTTTTTTTTTTTTTTAGCTCTTTTTGAACTCTGGCTGGCTATTTAAACTCAGCTATTCTGACACAAACTCCTGTCCAAGCTGACTAATTCAAACTTGCTTCTCTCAGCTTTTCTCTGAATTGCTCTGCTTGGCCTCAAACATACTCTGACAATGTTTTAATATTCTGGTTCCTTTTCATTCTTTGGCTCATTCTGTCTTCATCTTTGTCTAGCTTGTTCCATCTGCAACCTGTTTCTGTAAACCCATCCAAGCAAAAACTGCCTTTGATGCTTTCCCCTCCGCCCCATGCTGCTCTCTCAAGTCATTGAAAGGGACATTTCTGGTTTCTTTTGAGACTCAGTTGTGTGATGTGATGTTTTTCTGGAAACCATCTTATGAGAGGATGTCTTTAATGAAGCAGACACGTGGGGGGATGGTTTACTGAGAACCATTAGCAAACAGATTAGATTTGCTCCAAAGAACTATTCTAAACAGTTCCACATCTAACTTTGCCTTATTTTTTAAAATTATTTTTTCTTTATTAGATATTTTCTTCATTTACATTTCAAGTGTTATCCAAAAAGTTCCCCATACCCTCCCCTATCCCCGCCCTGCTCCCCTACCCATCCCCTCCCACATAATGGCCCTGGCGTTCCCCTGTACTGGGGCATATAAAGTCTGCATGACCAAGGGGCCTCTCTTCCCAATGATGGCCAACTAGGCCATCTTCTTCCATATATGCAGCTAGAGACATGAGCACAGGGGGAACTAGTTAGTTCATGTTATTCTTCCACCTATAGGGTTGAAGACCCCTTCAGCTCCTCCACTACCTCTAGTGAGTGGTGGGCTAGATTGGAGGTTAATGCATTTAAGCACCCTTAATAAAAGTACGTTTTGAAAAATATAAGCTTAAAAGTCACCTTTCATTCTTGTCTTCTTGAGAGTTGGGCATAGCCTATCTTTGACTCATTCTGTCAAATCTTTCTCTAATTTATCACATTGACCACCCCTCAATTATACATCAATTTCAAACATGACTCCTGCCTTTGAGAGACTAACCTTACCTATATTGTTTGGAATTAAAGCTGAATATCAAGGGCATGTCTGTGTTCCTACCAGATCATATCATAATTCCAGCCCAATCACATAAGGCTAGAAGTTCTTTGAATGTGATCCTTTGCCATAACAGCCATGGTGCTGGTTTAAAATTCCTCTACAATTCTGGAATGATAGCTAGGATAATAAGACAATAGATGGCACACAAATAGAAAATGAAAAAGTAATATTATCATTATTTTCAAATAATATATTATATATAAGATAGCTCAGAAATTCTACCAGAAAAGTTCTAGAAACAGTTAACAATTTCTGCAAATTGTCAAAGTACAAAATCTTCTTACAATGATCAGTAACATTTCTCTGAACCAACAATACACACTAAGAAAGAGACTATGGATACAGTCCTATTTACAGTAGCATTGCAGATAACAAATTATATTAAATCTCTTAATAGAGAAATTAAGAAAAACAATTAGAAAATGGAGAGATATCCTATATTCATGGATCAGTAGAATTAAGTATATTCCGTGGAATTGTGAAAACCATCCTACAACAAGCAAGTTACAGATTCAATGCATTCACAATTAAACTACCACAACAGTCTTACATTCATAGAAAAAAATCCTTAAAATCATACAAAACCTGAAAGAATTCATATATCCAAAACAATCTTGTGGGAGAAAAAACATTGTTTAAAGGGATCACCATTTCAAATTTAAGGAACTAAAGATGTAACAACAAAAATCAGTACACACTGGCGTAAAAACAGACATGTAGACCAATGGAAAAAAACTGAAGACACAAACATAAGAACCCATAACTGAAGCTATCTGATAATGAAACCAAGGTTAAAAAAAAAATGGTCAGAGTGGACCACAAATCTCATTTGAAACCTAAAATGATAAAACAGAAGAAAGCATAGACAGTTATCTGTGAGATACATAGGAAAGAACTTTGTGGAATTAAGAAAAACAATTAACAAGTAGAGCCTCATAAAACTAAAAAATTTCTGTCTGGAAAAGAATATATCATTTTGTATGATGAAGAAACTCACAAATCGTAAAGAATCTTTGCTGTCTAATATCTGATAGAGGAGTGATATCTGGATTACATTAGTAACTCAAAAAGCAAAGTCAAGGAAAACAAACGACCCAAATTTTAAAATATGGGCCAGAATGGGCGTGGTGTGGGGGAGGGAATTCCTGAACTGAACACCAGTGGCTCAGGCTTTAAAATCAATAATTGATAAATGACACCTCATAAAATCATGAAACAGAAAAGCTTCTGTGAGGCAAAGCATACTATCAATAGGACATATGAGCACCCTACACATTGGGAAAAAAAATCTTCACAAATCCGACATCTGATAAAGGAGTAATAGCCAAAATACATAAACAACTCAAGAAGTTAGACTCCAGAAAACCAAAAATCTAATTTAAAAAATGGGCTACAGAGCTAAACAGAAAATTCTCAACTGAAAAAAAAAATCTCGAATTGCCAAGAAGCACCTAATAAAATGGTCAACATCCTTAGTCATCAAAATGACCCTTATACCAGCAAGAATGACTAAGATTTAAAAAAATGGGCTTATATCCAAGAGATGCTCCACCAAACAGGACACATGCTCCACTATGTTCATATTAGCCTTATTTGTAGTAGCCAGAAGCTGGAAACTACCCAGAAGTCCCTCAACTGAAGAATGAATACCGAAAATGTGGTTCATTTCTCAATGGGATACTTTTCAGCTATTAAAAACAAGGACACCATGAATTTTGCAGGCAAATAGTTGGAACTAGAAATATCATCCTATATCATCCTCTAACCCACAGTCAAAATTTCTGACCCAGAATTGTCCTGTCTAAAAGAACTGCAGAGACAAAATGGAGAGGAGATTCAAGGAAAGGTGGTCCAGTGACAGCCAAACTTAGGATCTATCTCTTGAAGGGCCTGACATTATTACTGATGGTATGATGTTATTATAGACAGGAACCTAGCATGTCTGTCCTCTGAGTGGCCCTACCAGCAGTTGACTGAGACTGATGCAGATACTTAAAACCAATCAATGGACAAGTCACAAATACCTGTGAAGGAATTAGGGGAAGGATTGAAGGAGCTGAAGGGGATGGAGACCCTATAGGAAGGCCAGCAGTTTTAACTAACCTGGAACTCTGGGAGCTCTCAGAGACTAGGCCACCAACCAGGCAGCATACACAGGCTAGTCCAAGGATCTGGGAACATATATAGCAGAGGGATGCCTGGTCTGGCCTCAGTGAGAGAAGTTGTGCCTCATCCTGGAGAGAATTGAGGCCCCAGGGAAAAGTGACGGGAGGATGGGGGCAAAGCACCGTCTTGGAGGCAAGGGGAAGGAGGAATGGGATGAGGAGCTGTGGGAGGAGGGACCAAAGGAAGGCACCAACTGGAATTTAAATAATTAAAATAAATAATTAATTAAAAAAAGAAAAGAAGAGAAAAGAAATGGGCTGGAGATTTAAAAAGATAGTTCTCAACAGAAGAAATAAAATGTCTTTAAATTTTCTCAGAAAGTGCTCACATACAAAAAATGGGAAAATAAAAACTAAGAAATCTTTGAGATTTCATCTCACTTGTCAGAATGTCAAAGATCAAAAAAAAAAAAAAAGTAAGAAATGCTGGCAAGGATGTGAGGAAAGTGTTCACTGGTGATAGCAATTAACACTAGTGCACACACTCACATAAAGATCATGGACCACCAACTAAAAAGAAATTTAACACATGTGTCAGGTATACTACTGCTTGGCATATGCCCAAAGGAGTTGACATTTTACTTGCTGAGCTATGTCTATTGCTACACTATTCACAATAGTGGCAACAATCTAAATATGCTTCTATAGATGACTAGATAATGAAAATATGGTATACTATATAGTTGTAATGAAAAATGAAAGTATGAAATTTGTAGGATATTTAAGTGAGGTAGCCTACACCCGGAAAGACAAATAGTACCAATTTTCTTTCATCTGCAGATCCTAGCTAAAACTTCTGATGTGAGAATACATCTTACTCTCTCAGGATGTCTTGGGTAAGCTTCATTAACTAAAGCTTGGGGCATCAGAATATGCCAGTATCATCTGGCAAATGTCATATGTGTAAAGGAGGCTAGAGGAGCTGGTTAGAGGCCACACAACAGGACTACCTAGGATGGTAGAGGTTGATTCAAGATCAGTAGAATTAAGTACATTCAGTGGAATTGTGAAAATCATCCTACAACAAGCAAGTTACAGATTCAATGCACTCACAATTAAACTGCCACAACATTCTTCACATTCATAGAAAAAAATCCTTAAACTCATACAAAACCTGAAAGAATTCATATATCCAAAAAATTCTGTTTTTCTTTCAAATGTGTTCCAACCATATATATAGCTTTGGTAATTTTTAAAGTTCAAAGAGTTTAACTATTATAGTCTATAAATGATAGTCAGCTGACCTATCTATTTTCTTCTCTCTTTATGCTACTCTGGTTCTAGCATTTTGTGCCACATTTATTTCCTCTGATAGTTAATTCTATATATTTATACAATTCTATTTGAATTTAAAGATCTATTTTACTTTCAATTTTCATTGTCATATTTAATCTGTCACTATAACAGTTGTGGATTTCATCAACATAAATACTCATTGCACCTCAAGTCTTTATGTATATTATCTTATTAACTATCTGTAATAAGGAAGGTGATACTGTCATCCTGCTATTACAGCTAAACAAATTGAGATACTGACCTGTCCAATACAATACTACATTAAATTGTAGAGATAATATTCAAACATGGGCCATGTGATTTGAAATTTTAAGTTTTGTTAAATATTAAATTGCACAGAGAGAAAAATGTTGGTAACCAAAATTATACAGATAGCTAATTTTTCAATAGCCAAAAAAATAGTTAACTCCATGAGAAGACATGTAACAAACCTTTTTTTAAAAGAGCAATATATATTTGAAATAATATATATACCATACAAAATGTTCTTATCAATCAATGAAAAACAAAATTTTCTGTATTCTTTTCATAACCAGAAAAAGGGGCATTCACCAGGCAGGTGGACAAAAATGCAAAGATTATATATTAAGGGTCAAGATAATTATTATATCATTCAGGAAGTGTATGTTGCCCCCTAGGCTCTCTGAATTCCAGTGTTAACTTTGCCAAAATGTTTATGTGTTCTCTGAGTTCAGATCTATTCTCCTCATTAAGCTGTGAAGGGCTCAGACACAAATCTGAACCCAAGGGCTTCATTTGTTACAACTTCTTATCCACCCACCAAGATTCCTAAATATTGCCTAGAAAGAAAGGTTGGGCATGGGGTGTGTCTCCAAGCAAGACACCCTTAGAAAACTATATCTCAAAACTTGTACTGTTGGTACTGTTGCCTGCCTTTCACCACGTGCTCTTCAAGTCTCAGTTAGTCTGGTGCACACCTAAGGGCCAGAGGCTGCCAACAAATTGACAGTGATGACTTTTCAAAAGCCTATAAACCTTGAGGCAACAATTTCCATACGCATCGTTGCTATCCTGGGCACACTCTCCCAGACTTTCCTAGAACTTTAGTATTATAGCAGCTGACAATAGTCAGGGCTCCTAGTTGTGGAGCTCAGACCTTCTGAGAATGTAGCCTGGGGCATCAGAAGGATCCAGCACTCTTCAAAGCACACTGTTGCTTTTCCAGACTTCTCACTTCTTCCCTGTACCGCTTGCAGTAATAAAGGGAAGTCACTGCCCCTAAATATTCGCTGAGATTGAGAATGACAGAATGGTACAATAGATGCTGTCGGAGGGGCTCTTCAGCTATGCCTAGATCACTATTAATCAGAGAAACAGCGTCTGTGCAATGAAGATCGTTCGTTAGTCTCAAATGCAACATAGAGCAAAGATACCTCAGAAGTAGAACCGGTAAGTTTCTACTTTTCTGACATGTGGACTTTTTTTCCTCTTCCAAAATGAAAGACTGGCTTTCCCTTGACATTTTTATCTCTCGTCCACTGACCACTCATCTCTCTCTTTTTTTTTAATATTTTTTTATTAGAAAATTTCTTCATTTACATTTCAAGTGTTATCCCAAAAGTCCCCTATACCCTCCCTCCTGCCCTGCTGGAATTTTTCTTCCTTTTATATGAAGTATATATCACTAGTTCTTCATGTGAAATTAAAAGAACAGAAAACTGAATTTACAATACAAGAGAAGCATTTGCCTTCTGACAAATGTGGTCCAAGAGGCAGTAATAATTGCCTAACTGCCAGGTATTGGTGAGTGCGGCTGCAAATATTCATAACTGTTTTCAGTTTCCTCATCCTTACCTTCCGTTCCATCCTCATGGATATTCAGGGTGCTTCTGGCCACTGAAAATTCATGTGGATTGATCCTTTGGTCCTTTGAGAATCAAGTTATCCACAACTATCTCCAATTTCCAATTTCATCAGAACTCATCCACCTCTAGTGGACTGTTCTCTGAAGATGAACATCAGGCTTCTTAAAGCTGACATGAACTGGTGTGTGGCTGTCAGATACTCCTGAAATGCTCTGATGACTTTTCTTATTTTAAATATCAGATTTTCAGAATAAGCTATTAAAGATTTGCCTCCTTATTTATGCTGCAAACTGCACCATTGCTGACACCTTTCCAGGGTTGGTTCTTTGCAGCACTCTTTTAGTAGGCACCCCTACAACTTAAGCACTATTGACCATAACACCTAACTGCACCGATTACATTAAAAGGATACCTGTGATATATTTTTTCTTCTTTGTTTCCTACAAAATACTCTAATAGGTTGAATTAAATTATCTGTGTCTGAGAGAGAAGACAATCCTCTCCTGTTGGATTAGACTACTTTAATGGAAACCAACTTTTATTCTATATAGTGTCCTTCATCCAATTAACAAACTCAAAACATCAAAATTCTTCTCACCATTAACCAATAAACAATTGCTTTCCCAAAATTTAACCCAACTCACCAAATCACCTGTGTTTTTCTATACTTTTCTTAGATCTCATTTAAGTTGGTACCAGAACATGCCATGGTTTGAATATGCTTGGCCCAGAGAGTGGCACTAATTCTAGGTATGGCCTTATTGGAATAGGTGTATCACGATGGGTGTGGGCCTTAAGGTTCTCATCCTAGTTGCCTGGAACTCAGTATTCTACTAGCAGCCTTCAGATGAAGATGTAGAACTTTCAGCTCCTCCTGCATCATGACTGACTGGATGATGCCATGTTTCCACTTTGATGATAGTGGGCTGAACCTCTAATTGAACCAGTAAGCCAGCCCCAATTAAATGCTGTCCGTATAAGAGTTGCCTTGGTCATGGTGTCTGTTCACAGCAGTAAAACCCTAACTAAAACAATGCATAAATGGTTGTTCTCTGAAGCTCTCTATTGTTTACTGGTGTCCCTTCTCAGCAGCTTCCTGCAGCCTGTCAAAGTACAAGACTGAACACCACCAATAACCCTGGGTGAAACTGGCCAGTGCTCCCAAGGAAAATGTAATAAGCATGAGTTCTCCTTTCTATTACCTTTTGGTTAGAATTTCACAATGCTTAAATGCAGCAGCCTCTAGAATGGGGGTTCAGTTCCTTCCTTATGAGCCCAGGTGAGGAGGGAAGTAACACTATAATCCAATTCAGACTTTACACCATTGGCCATCAGTGGGGATTTTGCATTTGGCCTGGACTGTTGGTTCAGCCTTAGTGTCGGGCAACAGAAAACAGTGGCTAATTGAGCATCAAAGCCTCTGTGCTGGAACACTACTTCTACCTGCTCTCCACAGTACCCTGGAGAGTCCCTGGGAAGGAGGTGATTAATAGGAACGAGCCATTGTACAGGGGGGAGGAAGAGGACAAGTTCACTACTGTGTATAAGTAACCTAAGTACACCTTAACTTCAGTGCACACTGGACCATTAAAAACCTTTAGGTAGGCAGAGGCAGTGGGATCAAGATTTAGAGATAAAGGAAAAGCAAAAAAATGCCAGGTGCATTACTCAAAAGATCAAACCCCATATATTGAGGGAATTTCAGGTGAGCTGGCTCCAGGGATACAAGTATGGGAGAGCTAGCCCTGCCATTCATCTCCCAAGTGGTGCCTGGGCTCATGAGAAGAGAAACTGGCTTACCCCTCCCCTGCTGCAGCCGTTAGGAAAGCAGTCTGTCCACCTTGCCTGGGCATCACAGTAGAGCTAGTACTAGATGTGGAGATTGCAATAATACAAGTCCAGAGGGCATTATCATAGAGCAAAGCCATATCTGCCTCTTGAATGCTGGGCAGTGGAGTGGACAAAGGAGAGACCCCCCGCCCCATTCCCTGCTTTTTGTCCTTTGCCATTGATGGCAGATGGAAGAGATGATCCTGGGGTCATCAGAGCAATAGAACTATCCATGCCCTTCACCACTCAAAACAGGCCCTGTACCTTGTCTAGGCAGCAGCAGAGAGCTGGTCCTGGTTGTGCAGTGTTGCTGGTGAGACAGCCCTGAGGTTGTGAGAGCAATAGGCTCACAGGTCCAATAACTCTCAGGCCCCCAGAATCTGGCTTTCAATTGGCCCACACCAACATCTACCCCATCCATGAACTGTGGAAGTGTGTGAAGGGTCCAGTTGTACACACCCACAGCTGCAGGATCTCCATGACACAGGGCAAAACCAGGATTTTCAAAACGAGACCCCATAAGGGTCCAATATTGATATAGTCTGATATTGATAAGCCTGAGACCTCATACCAGATCTCCAAGTCATAACACTCAATATCTGCAAGCAAAGAAGTACGGACAAAAGGGTGTACTGTGGAACACTACAGATTTACCACACCTGATTGTTTTCTTTGTTGAGGGAAAGTTGCAAGGGAGAAGGGCAAGAATGAGGGGAGGGAAAGATGAATAGGATATTACACACTTAGGATGATATTAGCTATGAGTTTCTCATATGCAGCCTCTATTGTGTTGAGATATGTTCCCTATAGTCCTACTCTCTCATGAAGACATGTTGAATTCTCTGAAATGCGTTTTCTACATCTATTGATATAATTCACATGACTTTTTGTCTTTGAGGTAATTTATATGGTTTCTTATTTTGTTGTTTCATGTCTGTTACACCACACTTTGAGTATCCAGGACAAACCCAACTTGATCATGATAATGACCATCTAGACAGATTCATGTATACAGTTTGCAAGTATTTCATTGAGAATATTGATATAGCTTGTAGTTTTAAAAATCCAACCATGCTAAGCAGCTGAAGCATTGGTGGTCTCACCGGCCCCCATGGTTCCCGCAGCTGGCTTGCTGCCAAACCACTCACACTTCCTAGGCCATCTGCCACCTGTGGCTAGCCTGCCTGCCGAAAGCAGGCTGCTGCTCGCTCAGATCCCCTTAGCCCCGAAAGTGATAACACTAGATACTTGTAACAACCAGCCATATTTATAACTGTAAATCTCCAATGCCAAAATGCCCTCGAGAAGAACACAAAACTCAATTGATATAAATACAAGCTGCACATCTAGATTGGGCAAATGCACCCTACATTATGAAATGAAATCCATAGCTACTTGCAGCTTCTCCAGACCACGTGGGTCAGCTCTATCTTCTCCTTCTGGTTCTCTCTCTCTCTCTCTCTCTCTCTCTCTCTCTCTCTCTCCCTCCCTCCCTCCCTCCTTCCCTCCCCCCTCCTCTCTAAAACTTTCAGCTTCACCTTTCCTTCCGATCACAGGCCTTATCTGCTGATTAAGATTTCACCTAACCTCATCTGAGTATGAGCACCCTTCTTGAGGGAGCAGGAAAAACAAACAGCAATCCAAACATCAGCGTGTATTTTTATGGGATGAATTGGCCTGTAAGTTTAGTTTTTTGGTTGTGTCCTTAGCTTGCTTGATATTTGAATATTAGAGGCCTACTGAGCTTATAGAAGAAATTTGGAAGTGCTAAGTGGTCATTTTACATCTTTCTTCTTTTTTCATTCCTTCTTACATTTTTTTTCTGAGTGTTTTATAATTACTCTTTCTAGTTCTTTGAAAGTCTGGTATAATTCTACTGGGAATCTTTCTGGTGCAGGGCTTTTTAAAAATCAGAATTATTATTATTATTATTATTATTATTATTATTATTATTATTTCAATCACCCTTTTGTGTCTATTTATGCTGCTGATCACTTCATAGCTTAATTTTGTTCATCTGGATGAATTCAGAATCGCATCCATTTCTTATCTACTTTCTAACTGAATGAAGTAAAGGAATTAAAGTTTGCCTCTATAGAATTTTGCATTTCTTGGGCGCATGATGTCATGTTATCCTGTTTGCCTCTGAATCTGTTAACTTGACAATCCTCCTTCTTTCCTTTGATCAATTGAGCTAAGAGTCTGCCAATTTTGTTTTTCTTTTCTAAGAACCAATTCTGAGATCCATTGATTCTCTGTATTGTTCTTTGTTTCTATTTGCTTAACCTCTGACCTGATTTTTGGTTTTTCTTCACGTATCCTGTAGTTAGCTTTGGGTAGTTCTTATATTGCCAAGTTCTTGAACTGTATCATGAAGGTTTTTATTTTTATTTGTACTATTACTGATTTTTAGCATAGGTGCTAGAAGTTATAAATCTCCTTATTAGAATTGCTTCTAATGTGTCCTGGGGGCAGGTTGTTATACTTTCATTTCTACTTAACAGAAGAATTTTTTAATTTATTTCTTGATTTCAGTTTTGATCAATTTGTCATTCAGCAGTGTTTCTATAGTCTCTGTGATTTTGTATAGGTGATAGAGATTCATTTTCTGTGAGTTTTAGATTTAATTGCATTGTGAGCAGACAGGATACTGACACCAGAACCCCATAAAAGCCACCTACACTTGATCCTCCTCTAAACTCTTGGTACCCACCCATCAATATACCAAATCCCCTTCCCCCCCTCATCACCATGTCCCAACCCCAAACTCTGACAGAGATTTCTTTACCCCCCTCAAATAAAGGCTACATTAGCCACCAGAAGTCCAGCTCCCACCTTCACCAGAAGCTGCCTACTAGACAAGAGGTCACAAATACTGTTAGAACTCAAGACCACACAGAACATAATATCAGAGAGAAAATAGAAGCCAAGGAACAAAACATCCATCCAACATGACAAACACAGAAATCAGCACTTAGTCAGGGCTTTACTGCTGTGAACAGACACCATGACCAAGGCAATTCTTTTTTTTTTTTCCCCAAAATAAGAAATTTGTTTTTTTCCTTATTTATTTATTTATTTATTTATTTATTTATTATTAGAGAATTTCTTCATTTACATTTCAAGTGTTATCCCATAAGTCCCCTATACCCTCCCCTCGCCCTGCTCCCCTACTCGCCCACTCCAACTACTTGGCCCTGGCATTCCCCTGTACTGGAGCATATAAACATTGCTAGACCAAGGGCCTTTCTTCCCCAATAATGGCCAACTAGGCCATCTTCTAATACATATGTAGCTAGAGGTCTGAGCCCAGCAGAGACCAAGGCAATTCTTATAAGGACATTTAATTGTGGCTGGCTTACAGGTTCAGAACTTCATTATCATCAATGTGGGAGCATGGCAGAATCCAGGCAGACATGGGACAGGAGGAGCCGAGAGTACTAAAACTTAATCTGAGGGCTAGGAAAAGACTGATTTCCAGGCAGCTAGGATGAGGTTCTCATAACCCACACCTAAAGTGACACAATTTCTCCAAAAGGCCACACCTATGCCAACAAAGCCACTCCCCCTAATAGTGACATTCTCTGGAAAAAGCATATTTGAACCATCACAGGCACCTAGACTTATAATAACCCCCAACCCAGATGTCTAGCCACGTCTAAGACAACAATAAATAACAGCCAAGGCAATATGTCACCAACGGAGAACAGCTGTCTTACTACAGCAGATCCTGAGTATTCCAACACAGCTGAAGCAATAGAAAATGACCTTAAAACAAAATTTATGAAGATGATAGAGGTCCTTAAAGAGTAAATAAATAAATAAATAAATCCCTTAAAGAAACACACAAAAAATTTGAAGGAAGCTCAAGCATTAAGAAAATACTGAAAGAGATTAAAGTGATAAAAAAGGAAAGGAAAAGTCAAAGTATAGTCATCTGCAGATGATATTACAGTATACTTAAGCAGCCCCCAAAATTCTACCAGAAAATCCAAAAAAGAAATCCTACAGCTGATAGACATCTTCATGTAACTAGATATATGAGGAAAGAAAAGAAAGGAAAAGAAAAGAAAAGAAAAGAAAAGAAAGAAGGAAGGAAGGAAGGAAGGAAGGTAGGAAGGAAGGAAGGAAGGAAGGAAGAAAGAAACAAAGGAAGAAACAAAGAAAGAAAGAAAGGAAGGAAGAAAGAAAGAAAGAAAGAAAGAAAGAAAGAAAGAAAGAAAGAAAGGAAGAAAGAAAGAAAGAAAGAAAAGAAAAGAGCCAAGCTCCTGTATACAAACAACAAATGTTCTAGGAAAGAAATCAAGGAAACAGCAGTTTTGAAAATAGCCACAAGTAATACAAAAACTCTTGGGAAAACTCTAGCCAAGCAAATGAAAGCCTTATATGTGGAAACATCAAGTCTATGAAAAAAGAAATTGAAGCAGATATCAGAAGATGAAAAGATCCCCTATGCTCGTGGATTAGTAGGATTAACATACTAAAAATGACCATCTTACCAATAGCAATCTACAAGTTCAATGCAGTCCCCCATCAAAATTCCAAAACAATTCTTTACAGTCTAGGAAAGGACAACACTGAACTTTATTGCACTGCAATGGAAAAATAAACCCAGAATAGCTAAAACAATCCTGTACAGAAAAAGACTTCTATAGGTATCACCATCTCTGATTTTAAGTTGCACTATAGTGATATAGTGATAAAATCAGCATAGTATTAGCATAAAGACAGACATAATGATCAATGGAATTAAATCAAAGTCCCAGTCATAAATTCACACAGCTATAGACCCCTGAGTTTTGATAAAGAAGCCAGAAATGTGTGTGTGTGTGTGTGTGTGTGTGTGTGTGTGAGAGAGAGAGAGAGAGAGAGAGAGAGAGAGAGAGAGAGAGAGAGAGAGAGAGAGAGAATGTATTCAGCAAATGGTTCTGGTCTAGCTGGCTGGCTGTATGTAGAATAACAAGTAAGTTTTTATTTATCAAACTGCACAAAATTCAAGTCCAAATAAACCAAAGACCTTAACATAAAACCAGATAAACTGAATCTGATAGAAAAGAACCTGGAAAATAGCCTTGAACTCATTAGTACAGGACACAACTTTATGAAAAAGCACACCAATAGCATAAGAACTAAGATCAAAAATTTATAAATGGGGCTTCATGAACTGAAAAGGTTCTGTAAGGCAAAGGACACCATCAAGAGGCCAAAATGGCAGCTTACAGAATGGGAAACAATTTCCACCAATTCCACAACTGACCCAGAGGGATAACATTAAAAATATAGAATGAATTCAAGAACTACACATCAACAAACCAAATAAATGGGATAGAGAGCTACACAGAGAATTTTTGATAGAGGAATTTCAAATGGCTGAGAAGCAGTTAAAGCAATGTTCATCATCCTTACCCATTAGGGAAGTGAAGATTAATTCTAATCTGAGATTTCATCTTACACCAATCAGAATGGCTACAATCAAAAATTCAAGCCATAGCTCATGCTGGTGAGATGTGGAACAAGGGGAATACTCCATTGCTGTGGGTGGAGTGGAAATTTCTGGTTCTGTCATGTGATGCAGACTCATGTAATGTTTTGGTGAAGCAATACCTATTACATGACACATACAGGTCACATGATGGTTGGAGAGATATAAGTAGGACTCAGCAGACTGTTCAATAGCCAGTCTTCCAAATAAAATCAATATAGCTTTTTTCTCAGTAAATTAGAAATCTATCTACTGCAAGACCCAGTGATAACACTCTTGAGCATATACCCAAAGAATGTTTCATCCTACCACAGGGAAATTTGCTCAGCTATGTTAATAACTTCTTTATCCATAATAGCCAGAAACTAGAAACCAACCTTGATATCCCTCAACTAAAGAAGGAATACAGAAACGTTAATTGCAACAATGGAGTATTGCTCAGCTGGTTTTTTAAAATTGATATAATTAAATTTGCAGGCAAATGGATAGAACTAGAAAAAAATCATCCTGAGAGAGATGACCCATACCCAGAAAGATAAACACAGTATGTAATCATTTATATGTGGAAATTAACTGTTTTGTGTAGCCCTGGCTGTCCTGGACCTCACTCTGTAGACCAGGCTGGCCTCGAACTCAGAAATCCACCTGCCTCTGCCTCCCGAGTGCTGGGATTAAAGGCATATGCCACCACTCCTGGCTGGAAATTAACTGTTAAGTAAAGGATAACCACACTATAATCCACAGACTCAGAGAGGCTAAGTAACAGGAGTGCTCACAGGGGATGCAAGGATCTCCTTGGGAAGGTGAAATAGAATAGATTTTGCAGATGAGCTGTAGGCAAGTGGGAATGGAAACAGGAGGTATGGGTCAGGATGGGTCAGGGGTGGAGGGAGAGTACTAGGAGAGATGACTGGAATTAAGGGGCTTTGGGGGGTGATGTAGAAACCTAGTACACTGGAATTTCCCTGAAATATACATGGTGGACTCTAGGGAACACCCCTGGAGATGGGTGATAAACAAACAAAGCTAGTGGTAGGACTGGAACATCAACCTTGACACAAAACCTTCAACCTACAATTTTTTGTACTACCTGCAATATGTCAATACACCTGGAAAATGGTGGTGCAGAACTTGTGGGAATAGCAAACCAATGAGTCGCCCAAGTCAGAAGCAGAATCCCATGCCAAACACTATCTAAATGATCAGGAACCAGAGGCTGCATAGCCCAGAGACATAGGATGTAACAAAACATGATGGACAAAAGAAAAAGTTAATGACATGATTTCTTTTTTTTTTCAACTTTTATTAGATATTTTCTTCATTTACATTTCAAGTGTTATCCAGAAAGTTCACTAGACCCTCCCCCCTCCCGGCCCTGCTCTCCTACCCATCCACTCCCACTTCTTGGCCCTGGCATTCCCCTGTATTGGGGCATATAAAGAATGACATGATTTCTAATGATACTCTACTATACTTGTAGATGGGAGCCTAGCCCAGTTGTATCTTATCTGAGAGGTTTTATCCAACAACTCACAGGATCCACGTGCAGAGACCCACAGCCAAACACTAAGTGTAGCTTGGGGGATCCTGCAGAAGGAGTGGGAGAGTACTGTAGAAGCAAAAGGAGTCTAGATCATCATGAGAATGCAGCCCACAGAATTAACTAAACAGGGCTCATGGGGGCTCACAAGACAGAAACAACAGTTCTGGACCATATATGGGCCTGATCTGGGTTCTCTGCGTATATGTTATGGTTGTACAGCTCAGTATTCTTGTGGGATACCTAACAGTGGGAGTAGGGGTATCTATGACTCTTTTGCCTAAACTTAGAATCTTTTCCCTCCTACTGGGTTATACCATCCAGTTTTAATATGAGGGTTTGTGTCTAGTTTTACTGTAATATTTAATCTTACATTTGGTTGATATCACTGTGAGGCCAGTACTTTTGTGAAGAGAAATGGAGGAGGGGTAGATCTGGGGGAGAGGAAAGGTGGAGGGTGACTGGAAGGAGTAGAGGAAGAGAAACTGCTCACAGTGTAATGTAGAAAAGAAGAATAAAAATATATAAATAAAATTTTAAAAATGGGGCTATATTTGTAACAAAGAGAAGGGAAATTTAAACAAAGGAAAATGAGTAGTTAATAAAATTCCTGATATTCAAACTCAACTGTGCTTGTCAGTTTATTTGCTTGTTCAAAACTAACCTCAAAAATTATATAAACGGTAGAACTTAGAGACATTTTTGTTTTGATTTTTCTAAGAAACATATACCCATCTGCATAATGAGCTAATGCTTTAGATCTTTTTGTTGTTGTTGTGGAGGCAGGTGTTGTTGTTGTTGTTGTTAGTTTGTTTTTGTCTCTAATGGACTTTGTATGATTTGCTTCTTTTAGGACACAGACTGCTTAAAAATAATAAAATATAAAATATAATACTTTCATTTTCTAATATATTCTTAACCTTTGAAATCAGAGATTGAATAAGAACTCTCTAGCTACATGCAGAAGATGGCCTAGTTAGCCATCATTGGGAAGAGAGGCCTCTTGGTCTTGCAAACTTCATATGCCCCAGTGCAGGGGAATGCCAGGGCCAAGAAGTAGGAGTGGGTGGGTAGGGGAGCAGGGCGGGGGTGAGGGGAATAGGGGAACTTTAGAGATAGCATTTGAAATGTAAATGAAGAAAATATCTAGTAAAAATTTTGAAAAGAAAAACAACTGTAAAATGAGAAATTCTTTATAATCTGAAGTGTCATGAATGAGCATATAGACATAGTTGAGACTGATGTGAGAATGCATATATTTTTAAGTATATTGAGAGTGTCAGTAACTAAACACCTCTTCATTGAAAAAAAGATTAATTACAAATTCTCAATATTGCACATAATTTATTAGTCTTAGACTCTACAAAACATGGCACACAGAACAATGTATTTTTCACGGAGCAGTTTAGTGTCATCACAACTTTAGCTATAAGTCACAGAGGTGCCCTGTTATTACCAATGCTACCAATAACTGTCTTCTATCTTCTCATTGTTCTTCCTTTTATCAATGGACATATTTTTAATTTATTATTTTTACTTATTCACTTTACATCATACTCACTGCCTAGTCACCCCCTCCCACAATTCATTCCCCCTCCCAATTCAATTCTCCTCTGAGCCAGTGAGGGTCCCCCTGGGTATCCCCCCACAATGGCAATTCAAGTCTCTCTGGAGCTAGGTGTGCCTCCTCTTACACTGAGGCCAAAGATGCAGCCCAGCTAGTAGACTATATCACACAGACAGTCAACAGCTTTTGGGATAGCCCCCACTGCAGTTGTTCAGAACCCACATGAAGACCAAGCTACACATCTGCTAAATATGAATATGGAGGCCTAGGTCCAGCCCATGTATGCTCTTTGGTGGTTCAGATTCAGAGAGGCTCAAGGGTCCAGGTGAGCTGACTCTGTTGGTCTTCCTGTGAAGTTCCTATCCCCTTTGGGACATGCAATCCTTCCTCCTATTCTTCTTTCGCAAGCTCCATCCATTGGTTGGCTGTGGTTGTCCATACCTGTCAGCTGCTGGGTGGAGCCTCTCAGAGGATAACATGCTCCTGTCTGCAAGTATAACAGAGCATCATGAATAGTGTTATGGATTGGTGCTTGCCCATGGGATGGGTCTAAAATCCTCATGACGGTATGCCATTACAACACAAGATAATAACAAGAGTGCTCAAATAATAAATATCAAAGTTTAAACTATTTTTAGTCTAATCATTTCCCAGTCAACAAGGAGCTAAAAGAACTGATTGTATCCATTTTTCTGTTGAGGGACATCTGCGTTCTTTACAGATTCTGGCTATTATAAATAAGGCTGCAATGAACATTGTGGAGCATGTGTTCTTATTACCAGTTGGAACATCTTCTGGATATATGCTCAACAGAGGTATTGCTGGAGCATCCAGTAGTACTATGTCCAATTTTCTGAGGGACCATCAGACTGACTTCCAGAGTGGTTGTACAAGCTTGCAATCCCACCAGCAATGGAGGAGTGTTTCTCTTTCTCCACATCCTTGCCAGCATCTGCTGTCACCTGAATTTTTGATCTTAGCCATTGTGACTGGTGTGAGGTGGAATCTCAAGATTGTTCTCATTTGCATTTTCCTGGTGATTAATGATATTGAACATTTTTTTCATGTGCATCTCAGCCATTCGATATTCCTCAGTTAAGAATTCTTTGTTTAGCTCTGTTACCCATTTTTAATGGGATTATTTAATTTTCTGGAGTCCATCTTCTTGAGTTCTTTATATATATATTGGATATTAGTCCCCTATCTGATTTAGAATTGGTAAAGATCCTTTCCCAATATGTTGGTGGCCTTTTTATCTTATTGACAGTGTCATTTGCCTTACAGAAGCTTTGCAATTTTATGAGGTCCCATTTATCAATTCTCAATCTTACAGCACAAGCTATTGCTGTTCTCTTTAGGAATTTTTACCCTGTGCTCATATCTTCAAGGCTTTTTCCCACTTTCTCCTCTGTAAGTTTCAGTGTCTCTGGTTTTATGTGGAGTTCCTTGATCTACTTAGACTTGACCTTAGTACAAAGAGATAAGAATGGATCAATTCCCATTCTTCCACATGATAACCTCCAGTTGTGCCAGCACCATTTGTTGAAAATGTTGTCATTTTTTCACTGGATGGTTTTAGCTCCCTTGTCAAAGATCAAGTGACCATAGGTGTGTGGATTCATTTCTGGGTCTTCAATTCTATTCCATTGCTCTTCCTGTCTGTTGCTATACCAGTACCATGCAGTTTTTATTACAATTGCTCTGTAGTACAGCATTAGGTCAGGCATGGTGATTCCACCAAAGATTCTTTTATCATTGAGAAGAGATTTTGCTATCCTAGGTTTTTTTATTATTCCAGATGAATTTGCAAATTGCCCTTTCTAATTTGTTGAAGAATTGAGTTGGAATTTTGATGGGGATTGCATTGAATCTGTAGATTGCTTTTGACAAGATAGTCATTTTAATTATATTGGTTCTGCCAATCCATGAGCATGGGAGATCTTTCCATATTCTGAGATCTTCTTTGATTTCTTTCTTCAGAGACTTGAAGTTCTTATCATACAGATCTTTCACTTCCTTAGTTAGAGTCACACCAAGATATTTTATATTGTTTGTGACTATTGTGAAGGGTGTTGTTTCCCTAATTTCTTTCTCAGCTTATTTATCTTTTGTGTAGAGTCAGGCCATGCTCTACTATGTTCATAGCAGCCTTATTTATAGTAGCCAGAAGCTGGAAAGAGCCCAGATGTCCCTCAACAGAAGAATGGATACAGAAAATGTGGTACATTTACACAATGGAGTACTACTCAGCAATTAAAAACAATGAATTTATGAAATTCCTAGGCAAATGGATGGATCTGGAGGTTATCATCCTGAGTGAGGTAACCCAATCACAAAAGAACTCACATGATATGCACTCACTGATAAATGGATATTAGCCCAGAAACTTAGAATACCCAAGATACAATTTGCAAAACATATGAAACTCAAGAAGAAAGAAGACCAAAGTTTAGACACTTCACCCCTTCTGAGAATTGGGAACAAAACACAGAGAAGGAGTTACAGAGACAAAGTTTGGAGCTGAAACGAAAGGATGGACCATCCAGAGACTATCCCACCAGGGATCCATCCCATAATCAGCCACCAAATGCAGACACTATTTTTGCTGAAAGGACCCTGATATAGCTGTCTATTGTGAGACTATGCCAGTGCCTGGCAAAGACAGAAGTGGGTGTTCACAGTCAGCTATTGAATGGAACACAGGGTCCCCAGTGGAGTAGCTAGAAAAAGTATCCAAGGAGCTGAAGGGGTCGTGTCTCTAGCTGCATATGTAGCAGAAGATGGCCTAGTCGGCCATCATTGGGAAGAGAGGCCCCTTGGTCTTGCAAACTTTATATGCCCTAATACAGGGGAACCCCAGGGCCAAGAAGTGGGAGTGGATAGATAGGGGAGCAGGGCTTGGGGGGGGTATAGGGTACTTTCAGGATAGCTTTTGAAATGTAAATTAAGAAAATACCTAATTAAAAATTGGAAAAATAATAACTGATTGGTTCAAGGTGAATGAAGGGATCATTTTAGGTGAAATAAAATCAGAGAATTAGTCTTCAACATAAAATAAATTGGAAAATATATTAGCTATTCTCTGAATATTTTACATAATTTCTTCCATCCCCTCAAATAAAATATATTTTGATGAAAGATTTTTGAAACTTCCATTTTTATTAAAAAACTTCCATTTGTATTAAATGCAACCTGGGTACATTTAGTCTTTGTGTACTCCCTCAAGCTATTTAGATGAATGATGCACCAGGAACAGCTATGGTCAGAAGGTCAGTAGTCCCAAACACAGTGTGTTTGGAACTGTACAACTTTAAATGTCTCAAATATGAAGTAATAATAAATGGAAAATCTTCATTTGTGATTTGTTAAAGAATATTTAAATAACAGCTACTCAAATATTGAAAAATTAGTTTTATGTTCCACCATGTGGTCAGTTTTAGAAAATCCTCAATGACCTGTTGAATAGATTGTACATATTCTTTGGTATTAAGGTATAATATTTTGTATCTATCTGTTAGATAAATTTGATGTATAATGTCATTTAATTATAATGTGTATGTTTATTTTTTCTCTCTTTGAGGAAAAAAGACCTTCTATTCCTAACTTGGAGTTAATCTGTTCCTTTAATTCCAGTAGAATGTTTTGGGGTGTGTCTGTCTGTCTGTCTGTGTGTAAAAAATAGTGTGTGTACCACACTTTTCTGTATATATTGTAATGTCTTCTAAGTTTATTTTCCCCTTGATTAAAATGAGGTGTCATTACCTATTTCTTTTGATAAATTTTATTTTCATGTCTATTTTGTTAAGATTATGGTGTCTGCCCATTTCCCAGTCCCATTTTCTTGGAATACATTATTCCCCATCCTTTTACCCTAAAGTGATGATTATTCTTGTAGGTAAGGTAAAATTCTTGTAAGTAAGAACTATATGGATTTCTTTCTTAATCTATTGTAACCTGTGTCTTTTGTTTGGGTGTAGAGACCATTCATTTCTAAAGTTATTATAGAGAGATATGTGTTGATTGCTGCCATTTTGTTGACTGATTGCTGTTGGTGTTCTCATTTTGTCCTAGTTTCTGTTTTGGTAATTATAGCTTCATTTTGCTTTCTTTATGAAGACTTTCAATTATACTTAATTTTCTCCTCAATCAAAAGTATTGTTTTTGCTATTATCTGTAGGGCTGGACTAATGGGCAGATATGAATTCTTTTAGCTTGTTTATACAATGGAAAAGTTTTCTTTCTCCTTCAACTGTGACAGATGATATTCATGGATAGTGTAGTATGGGTTTACATCTGTGGTCTCTTTGATCTTGGAGTACATTGCTCCAGGATTTTCTGGCTTTTGAAGTTTCCATGAAGAATTCTATTGATATTCTAGTGAATGTTCCTTTTTATGTTACTTCAAGTATTTTTCTTGTAGATTTCAATATCCTTTCTTTCTTTCTTCTATATCTTTAGTAGTTTAGCTATAATGCTATGAAAAGTTTCTATTTTTGTCCTATATGTTGTCCTATCTATCTATCTATCTATCTATCTATCTATCTATCTATCTAACTATCATCTATCTATCTACCTATCATCTATCTATCTATACATCTGTACATCTATCTACCTATCTCTATCTCTCTTTGTGTGTATATGTCTGTGTGTGTGTGTGTGCACGTATGTGCAATTTGTGTTTTCATTTTTTGTTTTTCATTTTTTGTTTTTTTATGTATATGGATATATCTTTCTTTAAATGTGGATAGTTTGTACCTATTGAAGATCTGATCTATAGACATTGACTGAAATTCTTCTATGCATATAATTCACAGATTTTTGTCTTTTCTTGGAGTCCCAAAGTTTCTACATATTCATATTCATATGAGTTACTTCTTTGATTCTTCTACTTTATCAATTACTGACAATCTAGACTCAACTTGATTTATTTTACTGGTAATATAATGCAGAGTTTCCTAATTAGATTATTGATATTTTCAAATTCATTTTATTTTTGCTGGTGTTTTCTTTGGTATTTTTATGGCTTTAATGAACTCAGTTTTCAACTTTAGAACCTGAATTGTCTTCGTCATTTCATTTAGACATATATTTATATTTTTCTTGGATGTCATTCTAAAATTTCTTCTTTTCCCCTTTAAATTCTCCAAAGTGTTTGCTAATGTCTTCTTTTAAACAGCTTAAATTCTTTGCTCATATTGATGGTTTGTTCCATTAAATTCTGTGTGCTGAGCTTTGTCTAGGTAAGTTCCATCATGGAATGTTTGTACTAGTTGATTTAGGTGAGAAATACTGCCTTGGATTTTCATAGTATTTGTGTGTTTTGCAGTGTAATTTGGTCATGTGTGTTTCTTTTATTGTTATATGTCTGCTATGAGATCCTAGCTTACATTTGTTGAATAAAATTTGGTTCTATTTTTTGCTCTAGACCAAATTTGGTTGATTTTTAGATAAGATATAAAGAGCTAATTGTTTGGTCATGCAGATATTGTTTTTTGTTGTTGTTGTTGTTGTTTTTGTTGTAGTTGTTCTTGTTGTTGTTTTCTAATTTGTGGTTGGAGATTCGGAAGTGATTCCAACTCTGTGATAACCAAAAAAGTCTGAAATGGTTTCTATCATTTGTTCTTCATAGGCTTATGTACAAGTTATACTACCAGAGCTAGTCCTTGGAGTATGAGTGCAGTGATGGTGTATGGGCAAGGATCTGGGTCACTCTCCAGGCTGCATGACCTTATCTCCGCCTAAGAGTATAGCACTGTTCTCTTGGTTATGCCTGATAACATCTCCTTTAACATCTGTCAACTGACTTCACACAGCTTGTTGATTAGCCTGACCTCAAAATAATAAATTCCAGCAAGAAAGAAGTTGTTTGTGTCTTCTGCAGATATTTAAGTATTATTGGAAGTGGTGTTTTTTTGTTTGTTTGTTTTTTGTTTTGGTTTTTTTTTTTTTTTTTTTTTTTTTTTTGCAGCTGATGAAGGGTAGGGTCCTTTCTCCTGATCTCATGCCCTCTGGGTTAGCTCTCTCACAGTGCCCTAGAAATGTGCATAGCCACCTCTGCTTAGCCCTTAAACATGAATATGGCTCTGGGTGGCAGCCCAGACTAGCACTGTTCTTGTGGCTTTGGGTAGTAACATGGTTCATGGACATTGAAGCAGTAGACCCCAGCTGCTGCAGGGCCACAGATCCAAATATGGCCATATTTCTTTCAAGTCCAATCTACTTGGTGTTCTATTTGCTTCTACCACTTTGATAGACTCCATAGTCTTTCAGTTAGAAAATTTTTCTTCTGTGTTTTTGTTGAAAATGTTTTCCATGACTTTGACCTTTCAATTTATTTCATTCCTCTAATCCTGTTTTTCTTAGATTAGGTCTTTTCGGAGTATATTGCTTTCCTGGACATTATATTTAATTATTTTATTTGTCATTTTATGTGATGAGGTATTCACTTCTTTTGCTGTGTCTTCAATGCCTGAGATTCTCTTTTCCTTCTTTTATATTCCATTGGTGAGTAGTGCCTCTAATATTCCTGTTTGAGTTCCTATAGTTTTCATTTCTGATTTCCCTCAGTATGGGCTGTGCCTGTTCATTCTATTTCCCTTTAAACTATTTTATTCATTTTTATTCATTTTCCCACTAGGTGTGTGTGTGTGTGTGTGTGTGTGTGTGTGTGTGTGTGTGTGTTCATAGATTTAATGGATTCATTCATTTCTTCTTTAAGCACCTCTCTCATGTTAATAAAGTCTATTTTAAGGTCCTTTGTTTTTGCATCAGATATGTTGCTATAATCTAGGGCATTTGTTGACTGGACTCTACTGGAAAAAAATTGTCTTGGATGTTATTAATGGCATTTTTCTACTGGCATCTAAGCCTCAGGGTTTGGTAAGATTATAATTTTAGGTCCTAATGCAAGGTCTTTTCTTTGTTGGTTAAGTGTTTTGTTCCTTGGTTTCTGTTGCCCTCTCTGGTTTATAGAATAGTGTGGTGGCTGTATTTTGCCTGGTAGAAAATCCTTCTGGGATCCTGATAGGAGTAGGCACTGAGAATTGCAGGTAAAATCAGCTTCTAAGTATTGGGAGCTGACATTTAAGAATAGGGATGTGCTAGAAAGAGATACTTAGGAGGTCCACAGGAGGACAAAAAGCAGGATGTTCTCCCAGAATCTTTTTAGTCCCTTGAAAATGGAGGCAGAGAGTAAGGAGGAGCTACTACAGCTCATTTGATACAGGGTTAGATTAGGGGAATTAGGTGTGTGAAGGAGGAGGTAGAGTAAAGATGCAAAGCTTTCCCACCTACTTCACTGACCTACTTTCTTCTCTGAGAGACTTGGCTGGTAGGTTCCCAGAGAATGCCTTCTAGAGTTGGGGAGTGGAATCAAGGGATGATTGGTGGGAAGAAAGAATGAAGGGATCTGTATGATCTACTAGAGATGAGGGCAGGAGGGAAGGGATGCTGTAACAGGGGTTTTTCTGCAGAGCTGGGAATAAGGGGATTGGATTTGGAGGGACTGAAGTAGAAGTAAAGATCTGCAGTTAGTCTACTTGTTTTCCTGGCAGGACTAGCCTGTGGGTTGTCAGGTAATGCCTGCCAGATTTGGGGACTAGGATAAAACAATAAGTGGGGAGAGAGAGTCTATGTGATCTGTTGGAGATGGCAGCATGGAAAAGTGAGTGGCCAGAGCAGGTTGTTGGCTACAGGGATGGAGATAAGACTGGGAGGTTGGTTTTGGAGGAAGGGAAGAAGAGGTAAAGACCTGCAGTTAGCCTGCCTGCTTCCTGGCCAGATTCAGTGTATTCTTTTTCAATGTTCATTGTAAGCCCAGGACTGCAGTCAGACAATGTTCTTTGGACATAAATTTATTACTGAATAGTTAAAATAAAAACAATCATTTGTTTTTCTTTTTTGTTTTATGCATATTCCACTTATTCATTATAATGTAATTTCTAAATGTGATACATTTGTTTTTATTTTGTGTGTACAGGGTGTTTTGCTGGAAGGCATGTGTATGAAGCACATGCCTGACTGCTGCATGTGAAGATCAGAAGAGTGCTACTGGTTCTCCAGAAATGAAGTTACAAATGATTGTGAGCCACCATATGGGTGCTGGGACCCAGATCTGGGTCCTTTGCAAAAGCAGAGAGACAGCCATAGCTCCAGCCCCAAAGAAAAAAATTTAATAGGATTATTTTGAAGATAAAATAAAAATATATTGGAAAAGATTAAACTGAAAAAGGGGTTTTAAATTAAACATAATTTTTAGCATCAATACTGTCAACTAACACAAATTAATGTTAATATCCAAGTACGAGACTAAATGAAAGAAATAAAATTAAAGGAAAGATTATGGGCTAAGACATCTCCTTGCACATAAGGATTGCAGAAGAGGCTCTTTTCCAGTATTAGGACTGGCATCACCAGAAGATAAGTCAGGCCTTCTCATAGATAATAGGGCACAGCCACAACATCCCCTTGTGCCTCCTTACCTGTTTTTCATCAGTCTCTAACTCTGTCACTTGCTGCTTTCAACAAAAAGAGTTTCTCAAATTCAGAAATGTTATATTCTCAGATGCTAAACTGTATTATCAAAAGCCACAGGAGCTATGAACAACCATACTTCAAGAAGAAAAAAAAACAAGCTGGTGATTCAAGATCTGGGATAAGCTGTCTTCAGTCTCATGAAAGGTTTTAACATTGCTATGGTTTTTCAAGAAATAATTTTACAGATATGCTTAATATTGTGGAATAGATTTCTAAAAAACACCATTATGCTCATATTCTATCATAGTATTGATTGCTGGTCTTATTTCCTAACTTAGTTATTTTATTCACCACAAAATAAACCCACAGAGTTGTGAAATACATAAGAAAATAGATGCAAAAGAAAAGTGTTACATGAAGTGAGTTAACCCAAGTACAGAATGACAACTACTCCATGTTCTCTCTCATGAAACAATCCTAGCTTCTAATTTTTATACAGGAATATTTGTGGGGAAGTGAATGTGGGTAAAGTCCAGGAAATTAGGAAAGATTCCATGAGAGGATTAAAAAGAGGCTGTAAAGAATGGTAATGGAAGAGACTAGAACATGTGATTTGAAGTTACAAAGGGAGATAATGGGATTCAAGGCTACAAGCAGAGGAATAAGAAGGGAGTCAAGGAGACAGGGGAGAAGAATAGCTAGCCAGGATAGAGAACACCAATCCTAAGTAAGCAGTTTTGAAAAGGCTGTAAGAAAGTCTGTTCCTTTATATACTAACTGGAAAATACATAAATAAATAGCTATTAAAAGTAAATTCATAATGTGAGATTTTTAATGTAATTTGAATAACTAAGCTTATTTGGCTCAGCATTGTGTGAGTCACTTTCTCCATACCGAGTCCACTCAGGATTATTTAGTTTGCTTCCCCATAATTCTACTGAAACATCTGGACCTTTCTAATGCCTAAAAGGAGCTATCTTTTTGGTCATTAATCTACCAGCGAGACTCAGAGTACCATCCTATTTTCTTTTTCTTCTTACCTCTAACAATTCATTTCTTCTTTCTACCTTTTTCAGTGTTGATCTTAATATCATCTCATTATTTTGCTTCCAGATCTGTCTTCATAGCTTCTTCCTCAGAGAATCCATCAAATCATAAAAAATTCGTAACTGGGTATATCAGTATTGTCAGCCTAGACAGACACTGTTTGTTTTTAATCATCACATATATTAGAACAGTTTTCCCTTCAAATTATTCAAATATCACTTACATGCTAGAAAAATTCCAACTTCATGTTTCCTATGTCCAATCTTTCTCAAAATTATGTCTATTACAATTCCTTGGTCTTTCTGAGAATGTCTTTTTCTTCATTCCTGCAAATTCTGCCTTGACTCCTGCTTCCTTCATTATGCCTACATAGATTAAGTAACACTGTAGCTAGTTCCCTCAAGTTCAGCCTTTAGCCCCCAACCGAGAAAGCCATATCTTTCTCAGTTGCCAGTGAAACAGCAGAGATTTCATTACAGCAGTCCATAGTCTTGGGGCATCTCCATTCAGATAGCCTAAAAAGTCATTGAGTATCCCTCAATATCCTCTTTACTTTTATTTTGTGTCTTTCTCCAGCTTTTTCTTTTGTCTGCTTACTTGCATCCATTCCAAGGAGACTGGATATGCCATTCTCTTTCACCTTCCATTCTGCCATATGCTCTTCATTCTGCCTCTAATACTCTTTACCTGTTTCTCTTCTTGATTAACATGTGTTGTCTTATGATGCTGCTCAGATAATCTCTCCCTAAGAAGCTTTCCTAGAAACCCTGACTCTATTCTGGGCTTTCTACAGCTGTGATATAGCATCTCACTTGTTTACCCATTCCTTTAGGACAAGAGCCACAACTTTTTGCCTACAATCCCAATACCAAGGTAAGCTTCTGACAAACTATTGGTATTAATAACTTAGTAAATTAACTGAACCTGAATTTTATTAGTCACCTCCCTGCCAACCCCCTGACTCCTGCATAAATTTCCTGCCCTTAACCCTGAATTCGCCTTTCATTTCTATATTTCCATCCAACAGATGTACATATCTACTTTAGTATACCATTGTCACTTCAGAACTCAAACATCTAAAAATAATTTTTTCATCTTCACTCTGAAACAAGCTCCTCTGTCATTTCTATTTCTAGCCCTGGAATCAACATACTATCAATCAAGACTCCTCCAAGCCTTCAAGTCACCCACAACTGTTTCTAGGCTCCATCATGTATATAAAGTCTATCTCTAAATCCAGTCATTTTTTTCTTGGTATTTGTCCCTTGCCTGTTTTTCCCTGCAGCCTCCATTCCAGCCTTCCACACTTAGTCATGAAGCATTCTTGGTAATTACTTTCCTATCCTTCTTGCATATGAAAAAAGAACTCAAAATTTCTTCCCAAACGGTGATTTTTCTCTCTTCAGGTATTTGCATCTGGACTAAAAATGAGCCTTTGAAGTCTTTTATACCAAAAGAAACCAGTTTAAGCAGTGAGTCTGTCACTATCACTAGAAGGGTTCCTCTTAGACAGTTCTATAGGTCTGCATCAAATGGGCCAGAAAATCTTCAGCCTAAACACCCTTCAGTTTCCTCTTCATTTTCAGAAACATGCCCATCTTTCCAGTCCTGCATTTATGTAATCATAACCTTTGATTCAGAACAGAACTTGCAAGATATACAGGGGGATCCCCAGAAGAATCTAATGAATAATTGCCTGTGAACATGTATGTGAAAACTACCTACTCTCTAGGAAAAACTCATGTGAAAGGTTAGAAGTCAATTGTGGCTAAAGCTTATGCAGAGCCTGGAATAGTGCCTGTTTTGATAGCCAGCTGGAAAAATCCATATAACTCATACCATAAGCCCATACATCAACAACAAAAGATAACTACCCTAGACTGAACTATAATCCAAAACCATTTAAGTGAATTTAAAAAAAAAAAGAACACTAGAAAAAATAATCAAAGAATTTCACATGATATAATTGTGTCACAAGATATATGAAACTATATTCTTCTCACTAGAAAAACATCTAGCAATTAACAGTTATAATTCATAAGTACTGACATCCAATCAAACATCACCAGACATGTGAAGAAGCAGAAATAAAAAATATCTTGGGGTAACTCTAACCAAACAAGACAATAACTTCAAATCTCTCAAGAAAGAAATAGAAGATCTCAGAAAATGGAAAGATTTCCCATGCTCATGGATTAGCAGAATTAACATAGTAAAAATGACCATCCGTCCAAAAGCAATCTACAGATTCAGTGCAATCCCATCAAAAACCCAACACAATTCTTCAAAGACATGGAAAGAGCAATTCTCAAATTCATGTGGAAATGCAAAAAATCCAGAATAGCAAAAACAATTATTAATAATAAAAGCACAGCTGGGGGAATCACGATCCCTGACCTTAAGCTTTACTACAGGGCAATAGTGATTTAAAAAAAAAAAAAAAAAAAAAAAAAAGCATGGTATTGGGGCAGAGACAAACATGTTGATCTATGGAATATATTTGAAGACCCAGAAATAAAACCAACCACGTACAGACACTTGATCTTTAACAAAGAAACCAAAAATATACAATGAAAAAAAAAAAGCATCTTCAATAAATAGTGCTAGTCTGACTGGTTGTTTGTGCATAGAAAAATGAAAATAGACCCACATTTGTCACCGGGCACAAAGCTTAAGTCCCATTGGATCCAGGGCCTCAAGATAAAGCCACATACTCTGAATCAAATAGAAGAGAGAGAGGGTAAGAACCTTGAAGTCATTGTCACAGGGGAAAATTTCCTAACCAGAACTCCAGTGGTTCACACCGAAAGATCAAGAATTGAGAAATGAGACAGCATGAAACTGGAAAGCTTCTGTAACAAAGGACGGACTCAGTAAGACAACCAGCAACCTAGAGATTGGGGGGAAATCTTCACTAACCCCACATCCAATGGAGGGCTAAAATCAAAAATATATAAAGAACTCAAGAAGCTAACCATGAAAAAAAACAAACAACCCAATCAAAAAATGGGGTATAGAACTAAACTGAGAATTTATAACAGAGGAATCTCTAGTGACTGAGAAGCACCTAAAGAAATGTTCAAAGTCCTTAGTGATTTAAAAAAAAATGCAAATCAAAATGACCCTGAGAGCAAGATAGTGCTGAAATGCCTTGATATAGCTGTGGGAGGCTATACCAATGCCTGGCAAACATGGAAGTGGATGCTCACAATCAGTTATTAGATAGAACTCAGGACTCACAAGGAAGGAGCTAGAGAAAGTACCCAAGGAGCTGAAGGGGTCTTTAATACTATACGTGGAAGAATAACAGGAACTAACTAGTACCCCCAGAGCTCATGTCTCTAGCTGCATATATAGAAGAAGATGGCCTAGTTGGCCATCATTGGGAAGAAAGGCGCCTTGGTCGTGCAGACTTTATATGCCCCAGTACAGGGGAACACCAGGGCCAAGATGTAGGAGTAGGTGGGTAGGGGAGCAGGGCGGGGGATGGGGGAGGGTATAGGGGACTTTTGGGATTACATTTGAAATGTAAATGAAGAAAAGATCTAATAAAAATGGGGAAAAAATGACCCTGAGATTACAATTTATACCAATCAGAATGGCTAAGATCAAAACCGCAGGTGACAACACATGTTGGTGAGGGTGTAGAGAAAGAGGAACATTCCTCCATTGCTGGTGGGATTGCAAACTGATACACTACTCTGGAAATCAATCTGGAGGTTCCTCAGAAAATTGGAAAATGATCTACCTGAAGACCCAGCAATACTACTCTTGGGAATATACCCAAAAATGCCTCACCACGCCACAGAGGCACGTGTTCCACTATGTTCATTGTGGCCTTGTTTGTGATAGCTAGAAGCTGGAAACAACCCAGATGTCCTGTGACAAAAAAAAAAAAAAAGGATTCAGAAAATGTGGTTCATTTACATAATAGAATACTACTCAACTTTTAAGAACAAGGAAATCCTGAGTTTTGCAGGTAAATGGATGAAACTAGAAAATATCATCCTGAGTGAGGTAATTCAGACCCAAAAGGGCATGCATGGTATATATTCACTAATAAGTAGATATTAGGGGGGGGGGAAGTACAGAATACCCAAAATACAGTCCACAGAACTCAATAAGGTCAACAAGCTGGAGGATCCAAGTGAGGATGCCTCAGTCCTTCTTGGGAGGGAGAAAAAAGTAATCACAAGAGGGGAGGGAGGAAGGGACCTGAGAGGAAAATTGGATGAAGGGGGAAGAGGTGAGCCAGATCTGATACTAGGTAAAGGAAAAGGACTGAAGCCCTGAGGGCCAGCAGAAGGAATGAAAACAAGCAACCTCAGAAAGTAGGAGGTTGGAAGAACCCTCCAGAATGCACCATAGACCAGGGAGGTGAGAGACTCTCAGGACTCAAAGGGAAGGACCTTTAGATGAAATACCCTACAGTAGGAAGAGGGAACTTATAGAGACTACCTCAAGCAGAAAGACAGGGCATCAAGTGAGAGAGGGGTTGCCATGCCACAGTCAAAACTCTGATCCATAATTGTTTGTGTCTGAAAGAACTGCAGGGATGGAAATGGAGAGGAGCCTAAAGAAAAAAAGGTCCAGCAACAGGCCCAAAGTGAGATCCAGCTCAAGGGGAGGTCCCAAGGCCGACACTATTCCTGAGACTATGGAGTGCTCACAAAATAGGGATCTATCATGACTGCCCTCTGAAAGACCCAACAAGCAGCTGAAAGAGTCAGATAGAGATATCTGAACCCAGCCAATGGACAAAAGTTGCTGACCCCTGAGGTTGAATTAGGGAAAAGCTAAAAGAAGCTGAGGAAGAGAGCAACCCTGTAGGTGGACCAGCAGTCTCAATTAACCTGGACCCCTGAGATCTCTCAAACACTGGACCACCAACCAAGCAGCATAGGCCAGCTGATATGAGGCCCTCAACACACATATACAGCAGAGGAATGCTGGGTCTGAGTTACATCAGATAAGATGCACCTAATCCTCAAGAGACTGGAGGCCCCAGGGAGTCTAGAGGTCTGGTAGAGTTGGGGTGTGGAGTGGGAACATCCTCCTGGAAGCAGGGGCAGGGAGGAGGTACAGGATGTGGAACAGTCAGAAAGTGGACTGGGGGGGGGGGTTGAGTAAAATATGGAGTGTAGATAGATAGATAGATAGATAGATAGACAGACAGACAGACAGACAGACAGACAGACAGACAGACAGATAGATAGATAGATAGATAGATAGATAGATAAATTTAAATAAAACACTAAAGTTAAAGCTATTATATAAGATTATATTTACTGATTGTGTTGACACATCCCTATGTCTTCATTAGACTATCTTTGTACGTGTTCTTAGATTAAGTTTGCAAGTATTTTACTGAAAAGTTTTCACTTATGTTTATAAGGGAAATTTGCCTGTAATTCTCATTCTTTGTGGAGTATTTACATGGTTTAGATACCAGAGTAAAGGTGGCCTTATAAAATGAATTAGGAGGTATTCCTTCTGTGGAATAATTTGAGGAGTATTGGCCTTAACTCTTCGCCTTAACTCTTCGGTGAAAGTCTGATAAAAATATGTGTTAAATCCATCTGGCCATAGGCTTTTTTGTTTGGGAAACTTTGTTTAGGAAAGCCTCACCAATATCATGGATCAAATAGAAATAAGAATATAATATCTTCAATAGGAGCATAGTACATGCGACCCTGTTGGTGTGTCTACTCTTTCAAAGGATTCTCCGAGCTCTAAGGGAAGGAATTTGTTGGAGACATTGTATTTCAACTCTCTTATCATGTAATGTCTGGCTGTGAGTATCTGCATCTTTTTGCATCTTCTGACAGAGGAAGCCTCTATGATCCTAACTGGATAAGACATCAATATATGTGCAGAATATCATTAGGAGTCGTTTTATTGGTACACTATTTTAGGCCAGTAATATTTGGTATTACCCTTTTTTGTCTATCTATTCTTTGGTCCTCTAGGTCTATATAGTCTCTTGTTTATCTAGTCTCTAGGTATGAATTTCTTCTCAAGGAATGGGCTTTAAATTAAATTAGGCATGGTTGACCACTCACAACTGAATAAAATCTTGATAGCACCATTAACACCAACAATTAATGACTAGGATCACAATGGACTTCTGCACAAGAAAGAACATCATCATTTAAGCAAAGAGGTAGACTACATTATGGGGGGAACCTAGCAACTTATGCATCTGCCCACACAATGATTTCAGAGATAATTGGTAATGATACAAGCTGCCCACCTAGATTAGACAAGTTATCCCAATTATTCTATCCTCTTATTATATTATTTATATACCTGTGGCTATTTAAAGCCATGAAGAATCTGGGTCATCTTCTTCCTGCTCCATCTTCCTTCCTTCTCCTCCTTCTTTCTCCTCTGTTCTTGTCTCTGAAATTCTTTGCTCCACCTCCGTTTTTCCTGTCCAATCGTAGACTCCTTGTTGTATTAATACTTAAAGTGATTGGACAGGAGAATTCTGATATGAAGGTTGAGGATTCTAAGAAAGAGAGAGAAAAAAAACCTGTAAGAGTTATAAGTGCTGGGTAACTTCAAGGAGTAATGATTTCCTAACTTCACAGTGCAGCTGCACATATGAACTTATAGCTACTATAACATTTGCAAGACCTCCACAAGCTCAAGCCAGTCAAAAATCTCAACATGTACAAAAGAAGGTAGGAGCAAAGTCCCACTTCAAGCCATTGGGTGAAGAAAACACGGGTTTTTTTCTTTATACATTAAAGAATTATAAATTAAAATGACATTGAGTTTTTTTCTCAATATTCTAACAGAATTTCAATCAGAGGATGAGAAGAGAAGAGAACCCTTACATTCCACTGGAAATGTAAATTCATCCAGCACTCTAGACTCCATACAGATTTTCCTTTAAAAACTAAAAGTAGACCTACCACTTTACTTGACTGTATACTTCCTGGGTATTTTACCCACAAGACCAAATTAAAAAGTCACGGAGATACTTGCACATCAATATTTATTGCAATACCTAGTCACAGAAACAAAGATTTGGAACCAACCTGGACATATAAAATAGAGGAATGAATAAAGAAAATGTTCTGTAGAGGAAACAAAATTTTTTCAGCAATAAAAAATAGTTCTAATTGCAGAAAAATGGATTAATTGATATAGTTATATGCTTTTATTTTTTTCTGCTGCTATAAAAATCACCACACCTAAATTTACATCCTTTCATTGAAGGAACGCAAAGAAAGAATTCAAAGCAGAAACCTTGAGGTAGGAAGTGAGACAGAGACCATGGAGAAACACTTGCTACTGGCTTTCTTTCCAGCTCGTGTGCAGTCTGCAACCTCATACAACCCAAGTATATCTTCCATGATGTTGTGCCACCCACAGTAGGATGTACTTTCCTACTTCAATAATTAATCAAGAAAATGCCCACAGGTACCATGTTACACTCCACAGACCCAAAGAAGCTAAACAAGAAGGAAGGCCCAAGCAAGAAAGCTTGCATCTCACTTAGAAGGGGGACTAAAATAGTCATAAAAGGCAGGTGCAGGAAGGGAACTGAAAGGAAGGGGAATGGGAGAGGGAATGGGAGTGGGGATCAGGTGTGGAGAAGAATAGGAGAGATGGTTACATAGCCATGAAAATACATGGAAATCTGCAATGGATGGGGTGAAGAGAGCATCTCCAGGATGAGAAAGAGATGGCACCCCAAAATCAATGGGGATAACCTTAGCTGTGACTCACTACATAGGGGATATGGAACCTGAAGAGGCCATCTCCTGTAGCCAGGCAGAAACCCCAGTGGAGCATGGAGCAATAGAGACAGCAACCTACCCACAAAACTTTCAACCCAAAATTTATCCTGTCTCAAAAAAAATGCAGGTATGGGGAAAGGGGAGCAAAGACTGAGGACAGAGGGAATGGCCACCCAATCCCTAATACTATTAATGGTACTCTGTTATGCTTGCAGGCAGGGGCATGTTGTCCTATGTAAAGTGAATAAGTAAAATAATTAATTACTTTAAAGAGAGAGAGAGAGAGAGAAGAGAGAGAGAGAGAGAGAGAGTCCCTGAGTTCCATCCATTGCTGGGTGAAGCCCCTCAGAGGACAGTTATGCTAGGCTCCTGTCTGCAGACATAACAGAGTATCATTAATAGTGTCATGTATTGGTGCTTGCCTGTGGGATGGGTCTCAAGTTAGGCTGGTCATTGGTTGGCAATTCACTCAGTCTCTGTTCCATCTTTGTCCTTTCATTTATTGCAGATAAGACAAATGTGAGGTTGAAAGTCTTGTGGATGGATTGGTGTCATTATCCCTTCACTGGGGGTCTTGCCTGGCCACAGGAGGTGTCCTTTGCAGGTTCCATAGCCCCACTGTATTCATCTCAGGTAAGTTCACCTTAAAATCAGGGATGTGTATATGAAGTGAAAGTATCTAGAGGAACAAAAGTAAACTGATGGAAGTGGACAGAAAAAAAGAGAGGTAGTGCAGAATAGGAAGCACATACTTTCATATACTTGTACAAAAAATAGCCTTATGTTACACACTTACTATGCAATGAATATAAACAATAAAGTTTTTAAATGTATAAAGGTATTTTAAATGGCCAAAAAGTGTTCAGACATTTCATTTTAGAAGATATTTGAGTTGTATAATAGACACGTGAACATATGCTACATGTTGTTATCCATTGTGGAAATAAAAGTCATAAGAGACTACCTTTTCTCTTAATTCAAAAGTATAAAAAAAGTCTACAATGAAACCAAAATACACTTTTTGAAATGTTCGATTTGTTATATTTCATTTATAGATGAGTTAAACTATTTTAAAGTTGAAAAGAAAAATGAGAAAGAAAATTTACTAGTCAAGAAATTTCCCAGTGTCTTCTTATACAATCTTGGACTGTCCCAGATCCCAGGGTCCTGAGGCCTCATTTAACACAGTAAGCTTTGAAAAACTATGAGTAGGAAAGTAAACTCGGGAGCTTCAGTTGGACACATCTGAAGCCCTCTCCACCTCACTGAACCTATTTTTCTCCACTATACACTCAGGCTGACAGAAGTTGTTCCTTGGGGACTTTGGGAAGACTAAAGGTTAAGCAAGTAGCGAACAGGTAGCCTGATATCAATAACTGTGGTTTTCACCTGGAAACTAGAGCTGAGAAAATGAAGTGACCTAACCAAGATCATAGTTCCTTTATAGTGAAATTAGTGGGTTGTTGTGCCTGCTGAGTTGGTCCCTTTACTTAGTAAGTTTTGACACTTCAACAATTTTTATACCACCAGATATTATTCTGTCTTCTTAATGGCAGAGGGAAAAAAGAGTAATGCACATAGAATATAGCTCCAAATTGGCCCAGCTCTAGTAGCAAGGAGTCTTGGAACTACAGTGCAAGCTTCTGCACTGCCACTAAACTTATGGTGTAACTCACATTATGTTTGGACACTAAACGCAACACAGACTACAGCTGGGGTTCATATGGATATAAGACCCAGGGACTATGTCATTGTTATGAGCTCTTGGTCTAAAGCCCAAGTACCTTAAAGGATCCAACCATAATTGTTCAGAATTTCAAATATCTCTTCAAATCACAAGGAAACATTCATATATTTTCATTGTCTATAATTTTTCAAATTCGTAAGTAGATCAATGACTCCCTTATAATACAAAGAACAGGTGTTGTCAGTAGTAATCTGATTTGAGAGAAATAAGTAAAAAATATTAATTATAAAGAAATCCTGTGAGACTGTAACTTAAATTGCAAGCTTCAACACTTTCTGTTGATTACATGTGCAGTGGAGTCAGTAAATTTAAATAAAACTGGCCCCCATGGGCACATAGATTTGAATATGTGGTCACTGGAGATTGGAATTATTTGAAAGAATTGGAAGTGTGGTCTTTTTGAGAAAGTGTGTCACTAGGGTGGGCTTTGAGGTTTCTAAGAGCCCATTCCAAGCCCAGTGTGTCTCTTTTCCTGCTGCCTGTGGATCCAGCTATAGAACACTCAACTGTGCCCCCAAGCTCCCTACCATGATAACAAAGTAAATCTCTGAAACTGTAAGAAAGCTCAATTAAATGCTTTTCTTCATAAGTTTGCTTCTTCATGGTGTCTCTTCACAGCAACAGAACACTTTCTAAGATTACTGTCCAGTAGTATGGGTTGGCTTTCAAGGCAAGCAGATAATGAGGTGAATCAAAATAAAATCAGTTAAGAGTTTTTATTGTCCTAGCCCTTTAACCCTTTATTAAATCTTAGTAAACTCTGTCTGCAATGACCTAGAGCTGTGTTAAGAGCTACTGACACAATGGAGATTCTTTTAAACATCAATGCAATTTTTTTTCTAAGTGTCTAACATTTGTATAATGTGAATTCTTTGTGGAGCAAAAAAGAAAAGCACCCACTAGATATACAGTGAAATAAAAACTTAAATCCTTTTCCAGAAAGAACAAGTGAAAGATTAATAATTAATATACAGCCGCAATGTAAAAAGATTGAAATATAAACTCCATGAATAAAATGGAATAGTAAAAGAAGCAGCAAGGGAAAACGGATGGAGCTATGACTGGTTCAGGGAAAACATCAAGTGGGTTCTCTCAGATTTTCTTCCTTTTTTCCTTTCTTTCTTTTCCCTATTTTTAAAAATTGTAAACTTTCACATGGACACGGAGATTTGTTTAAAAATTATGAAAGTAAGAGGAAAAAAAGAATTTCAAAATAATCAGATTTTCTTACAGCATTCCCAAAGGAAAGGAAGAAAGGAGGGCAGGAACAAGGGAAGGAAGGAGGGAGGGAGGGGAGGAGAGGGAGGGAGAGAGAGGAATGTTTAGCACATCTCTCTGATCTTCACTTTGCTATCCGGGTCCCAGAACTCTTCCCATTTCTTCCCACCCCCTTTGCTCCCATTCATACCATTACTCTTCTTTAAAGCCCATGCCAGCTCCCCTCTAATATTTGTGTATACTTTTCCCTCCTTTTAACTAAGCCCCCTTTGAATTGCCTCCTTTTGTGTGTCTCCTGGCAGGGGGCAAGGTCTTTGCTCTCCTCTTTGGCGGGGTTTACTGGGGCTTGGGGCTTCTTTGGGAGCTCTCAGGAGAATTGTGCAAATTGCACCCGGGCTTTGGTTGGAAGAGCCACTCCGTAGCTCCCTTGCTGTGCCCAAGTGCATCAAGGCCACGTCAACTCCTTGATGCTGCCACACGCTGTGATCCTCCTTTGCACTGTGTCATATGTCAGGATGGGTTTCCCCCACAATGCATTCTTTAGTTCACTGTCAGAGGAAAAAGAACAAATAATGTGCTCCCGTGGCAGACAAACATGCTACCTGCAAGGTTGGAGAGCTGGACACATTTCCTTCCTCCACAGTGGATTTCCTCCGCTGATGCTGTCTTTTTCTCCCCATTATTCTCTCCCTCAGATTCCCTTTCCCTTCCCCTCCCCTGAGCAGCTCTTTTGTAAAGTGCTTTTGCCACATCAGAGCATTCATCCAACAGGGAAATTTGTGATATATACATATTTTTTTCAGTGAATTCATGGATCAACCTTTTTGTGCTAAATGTATTTACAGACAAAATAATAACATAAGATATTCTACGTTTTCTATATAAAGCTTAGCCATAAAGTTTTCTGAAAATCTAAAGATGACAAACACTTCCACAGAAATACAGAAATCACCTCCAAATACATCAAGTTGTCTATCTTAATTACCAATGCACTTAATTATCAGCTTACTATTTTTAAATGAGCATAAAAGCACTCTATCCTCTATTTAAGACAGCCAAGCGCCAGCTCTGTTCCCCTTAATTCTTTCTGAAGAAAGAAAGCAGTCTTCTCCATAGTGATTACATTTCCGACCTGAGTGTAAGCAATCTCTTTTACTCACATCATACAAATGCGGAGTAGAAAACAGAGAATTAAGGGGACATGAGAAGGAGAAAGACCCTAGGCCTGCAGTCTGACTAAAGCTGAGGAACTCCAACACAATTAACATTTGCCATAAAGGCTGCCAGCATACGTAGAGCTACATTATTTTTAAATAGCAGTGACAGGCTTGAGGCTAAAATGTACGCGACAGTGGGCAGAGATTAATTCCCTTCTCCAGACGTTTCTTAGAAATGTCAAGCAGCACAACCATCTATAGGGCAGAACACAGAGTCCCCAATGTAGGAGCTAGAGAGAGTACCCAAGAGCTGTAAGGGTCTGCAACCCTATAGATGGAACAACAATACGAACTAATCAGAACCCCCAGAGCTCATGTCTCTAGCTGCATATGTATTAGAAGATGGCCTAGTTGGCCATTATTGGGGAAGAAAGGCCCTTGGTCTAGCAATGTTTATATGCCCCAGTACAGGGGAATGCCAGGGCCAAGTAGTGGGAGTGGGTGGGTAGGGGAGCACGGCGGGGGGAGGGTATAGGGGACTTATGGGATAACACGTGAAATGTAAATGAAGAAATTATCTAATATTAAATAATTTTTAAAAAGAAATGTCAAGCAGATCTTGTAACTTTGTTTATAGCAAAAAAATAAATAAAATAAAAAATAAATAAAATAAAATAATAAAATAAAATAAAAACAAATGAAACCATTCTGTTTTCCTGTGTCTGCATCTCTAGAACTTAGACATGGACCTTATTAGTTGTATTCTTTTCAGGTGATCTCTTTAGGACTCCTAGCTGTCCTTTAAAGAAACAGCTTGAAACTGCACCAAATTATTTGTGATTATTATAGACAACAAAATGTGACTTTTTTTTTTGAGAAATCTCCTTTTCTTTGGAGCATCTTACTTACTCTTAACCCTTGCCTTAAATGTTATCTTTAAATGTCCGTATAACCTCTCAACTCTGCTTCCTACTGTTTAATACTGAAATTCTTTTTTTGCATCAGTCATGAATCCTGGTTTGGCCTAAGTCAAGGTTCACTAAAAGATTACGGGGATTCCTCAGGCTGCTGAAGGTAACAGTGCTGAGAACTAGTGTCCTGCCTCTGTGGTCCACACCACTGCCACCATAAACTACAGCATGTGTGATTGTTAGGTGTGACCTGTAAGCTCCTTATGCCGGCCCCATCTCATAGGCAGAAAGGAAATACAGAAATCACCTCCAAATCCACTTGCAAATCCTTACAGCATGCATAGTCAATAGACATTCTTCCTATCTCTAGAAATTCAATTGCTTATACAAAGTGTAAAACATAAAAGTATCTATCATGAAAGAGGGGGTAGCAAGACCAACAGTAAGAGGTTTGGAAGGACTAGAAGAAAACATTGTCTTCTGCACATTGCAGAACCATTTCTCTCAAAAACTCACAGCAGCTATGGCTACCTATGCCTGCATAAAATCAAGCTAATCAACATTTCAGTATGAGAGGGTGGAGACTCATAAGCCTGAGAGAGTATCAGTTTTCTTTAAGAGTGTGATCTCTGGTAGGTTGGCTATGATGCAGTAGATGTTCCCACACCCAATGGTGTATGAACAATACAAATTGAACACGGTGGGTTATTTAAAATAGAAAAAAAGAAAAGACAAAAGTTGAGAAGGCTTGGAGCGTTGGAAGGCACGGATCTGGGAGGAGGTGAGGAGAAGAATAGAAAGTGAATATGATCAAAATATATTGTACAGAATTCTCAAATAATCAATAAAAATATTATATTATATTATATTATATTAACTAAAATGAAAAATGAAAAGATCGAACTGGATGTTGCTTATAAGTATGAGAGAGGACCTGAGTTCACCTGCTGTTGTGCACCACCAGGAAACTGAAAACAATTCATGAACACTGGCCTACACTTCACCTACCAATTCAGAAGCTGCATCTTAATGAGATGCCTAGGTATTTCCTCAATAATTAATACATAAAATCACTGCCCTATGCTCTAGTACTAAGCAGAGTTATGTAAAGATTTACACTGAGCCAATTAATCTGGAACTTTTGTCCAGAGAGTACATGGACATAAAGGTTACTTTCAAAACTATAAGTGATATTCTCCACACAACAGAGAGATCTGGGGCAAAACACAAGCCCTGTCTCCGTATACTCATGCTTTTTCTATTTGTAAACTATGCGGATGAAGTATATATAATTTTATATATACATTTATATGTGTATATTAACATACATGGGAATGGCTTACTAGCAAAATAGAGGTAGATCCTGCATTTCTGTAATACCAAATAGAGGATGGAAATGCTGGCAAAAGTTAAAATCAAACAATTCACATTTTCTGGTTGTGCTGACTACATGATTCTGAGGGAGGTTACCATACAATATTCTACATTAAGTCATTTAGATACTTATACTATATACAAATTGAAAATTGATGTTTTCCCTATAAAATGAGATGCTGGATTTGCATGAGACCCACTCTGAGAAGCTTGCCTTCTTGTATGCTCTTTCTTTCTGTCTTATCACCATGAATTGCTGTTGCTATATCATGTCTCCTCATTCTAGTAAAAAAAAAAGAAAGTATTCTTTAAGCCCCTCTATATCCCCCTGCAGCTCTGTCACACACAGAGACACACACACATACATACACACAGACAGACAGACAGACAGAGAAACAGACAGACAGACAGACATGCAGGCAGACACACACACACACACTCTCTCTCTCTCTCTCCTATTTATAACTAGATAAACTCTTGAGCAATGTTTGTAAAATGATTCATGCTTGCTTATCAATCGTCATATTTCATCACTTTTCTAAGTAGGAAGATCTTATTTTAATAATTATAGAAGTAAGTTTAAATAATTCTTTTGTTTGTTTGTTTTTCAAATAGTTCTTTAAAAGTATTATGTGTAAACAAACATAAAGAGTGTTCTCAACCATGGTGATACTTTTGATACTAGCATGACAAGTATTGGGTAAGTGATTATATTGATTTTTTCTCATTTTATCTTATTTGATTTCTTTTTTATTATCAAATACCTAATTGCTTTACTTAATAAGCTTTTCTAGGACTACTCTCAGGTTTATATAAAATGGAATATGCATGGTCCCACATAACTACACAAACTCTTGGCTTCCCTACCACAAATGTACTCTAGCCTTAGTACATTTGTTACAATAGAAATACATAGTTATGAGCCATCTGAACCTAAATATCTAGATTACATTAGGGTCTTCTCTGTATTGTATTCTATGGGCCCAAATGCCGTGTGTGTGTGTGTGTGTGTGTGTGTGTGTGTGTGTGGTGCTGGTGGTGTTGGTTTGTTATTGTTGTCATAATTTTTATTTTTTAATTTATTTTATTTTTAATTTATTTTTTATACCCCATATTTAATTCCCTGCCCCCCCATCCACCTCTGACTGCTCCATATCCCACAACTCCTCCCCACCCCACCCCATCTCCACTTGGATGCCTCACTCCCTACCCCACATGACCTCTAAACTCCCTGGGGCCTCCAGTCTCTTGAGGGTTAGGTGCATCATCTCTGAATGAACACAGACCCAGAAGCCCTCTACTGTATTTGTGTTGGGGGCCTCATGTCAGCTGCTGTATGCTGTCTGTTTGGTGGTCCAATGTTTGAAAGATTTCGGGAGTCCAGATTAATTGAGACTGCTGGTCCTCCTATAGGATGGCCCTTCTCAGCTTCTTTCAGTCTTCCCTAATTCAACCACAGGGGTCAGCTGCTTCTGTCCATTAGTTGGATACAAATATCTGCATCTGACTCTTTCATCTGCTTGTTGGGTCTGTCGGAGGGCAGTCTTATTATATCTCTGTGTGAGCGCTCCATAGCCTCAGTAATAGTGTCAGGCCTTGGGACCTCCCCTTGAGCTGGATCCCACTTTGGGCCTGTTGCTGGACCTTCTTTTCCTCAGGCTCCTCTCCATTTCGATGCCTGTAATTCTTTCAGACAGGAGCAACTATGAGTCAGAGTGTTACTTTTTCTCCTAATTAAGAGGAATACACTTCATAAAAAGGAACATGCATCTACTGATCATCATACTGCAAGAATTCAGTAGTCGCTACTGTAGCTCTTGTTTCTTTCAACTCTAGATGCCAGCTTTTTCAGTCATCCATCTAACCAGTATTTACTGAACAACTTACTGCTTTTAAAGAGGTTTTTCCAAGGACTTGCTCCCTAAAGCCAAAGTTTTCACTACATATTTATTTCATGTAAACAAAATCCATATCTTTGTTTATATCTGTTCATATTTTACCTTATATTCATCTAATTAAGAACAGGGGCAAAAGCATGATACAAAGAAAAGGAACTCATATTTTAGTAACTATTCCTGGCAAGTCTCATAAACACCAAGGTATGAGAACTTCTATTACTGACACTAAGTTATCAAAACAGCTGAAAGATAAAAAATAAGAAATTATTACTTACAATCTTTTTTTTAGTCAAGGACTCAATTTCTATCCCAGGCTAACCTTAAACTCATAACCTACTCCAACCTCCAGGGTACTGAAACTATAGGCATATACCACCATCCCTAGCTATGATCACTTTTAATTGGATTCAAAATTCACACAAGATCTTTTTAAATAAGTGAAATGTGTCAAAAGTGTATCTATGAGGTCAATGTAATTCACTCTCCTCTCTTATGGGAGTATTTGTAGTGCATGAAGAATACTACACCACAAGCAGACAGCAAACTTGTATCCTGCTAATCTCCTGAAACACGTACACATTTTTGGCATAAGTTGTGCTGTGTATGTCTATGTAACTCTCTCTGCAGTGGTGAAGTTTGGCCTCCTCTGTACCTCCTAGGACTGACGACAGAACATAATAATGTCACTTGAATTTTGAAAAAGAGCTACTAAATGTGGATTATACCTAATATGCCAATACTTGCTTCAGAATTCTAAAATAGGAAGAAAATTCTTTGAAGGGATAAAGGCTAGCATAATCAAAAGTTCACAATGAGGCAGATATAAAATTCAATAGTTTTCATCTTCTGCACCTTATCATTTGCTGCTTTGGACACTTTTGTAATACCTTCTAAATTTAACCAGATCCAGAGCTCTTCCAAATTAGTTAACTGTTGAACTGAAAAACTGAAGAATGTTATTATTTCCTGATTCACTGATTAAGGTAATTTCTTTCTAATCTACAAAGTTTAAAATAACAATAATCCAACCATGATTCTGATCTATATCTATATATATACACATACAAATACACATACACATACACACACACACATACACATACACATACACATACACATACACACACACACACACACACACACACACATACACATACACATACACATACACATACACATACACATACACATACATATACATATACATATACATGTACATATACATATACAATTTGGCCTTTATGTCCTTGTTTCAGTTTCTGTCTCCAGGTTCCTGCCTTGAACTCCTATACTACATCCCCCAAATGGATTCCGACCTATAAAATGTAATAAACCTTTTCCTTCCCAAGTTGCTTTTGGCTGTGGACTTTGTCGTAGCATCAGGAAACCAAACTAGGTCAGGGAGTATCTGGGCAAACACTGATATGTTCAGACATATGCTATAATGGAAGTGATTTTTTTGAAGACTTTGTTTTTCACTCTTATTTTACCTATTTGAGCAGAAGTCTAGAGTTTTATCCCTAAGAAACTCCAAATACATGTATATGTATATTAGTGTAACATATAAAGGCAAATCTATTAGAATTACACCAGACTTCTTACCAGAGAAAATGAAAGCCAGATGTAGAGAGCCACGCCCGAGCTGGTTCTGCCGCCATTCCAAGATGGCGCCGACATCCTGTCACCACCCCCAGCCTGGGACAAGCAAACAAGTTCAGTGCGCATGCGCTTGTGACAAAGTCACGTAAGACACCGCCCATCCCGGGGCGTAACTTGAGGTAATGGGCAGTCAGCCAATCCTGACGACACACGTCTCACTTAGGTGTATTTAAGTGGGACCCATCTTGAGCTCGCCCTCTTCTTCCGCATGATGTAATAAAAGATGCTTGCAGAAGGATTCTGGTGTCCACGTCCATTCTTGACAGCGAGACGGTAATGTGGCCATTTACAGCCAGAAGATCCTTGATCAATACCATACAGACCCTAAAGGAACACAAATGCCAGCCCAGGCTACTATACCCAGAAAACTCTCAATTACCATAGATGGAGAAACCAAAGTATTCCATGATAAAACCAAATTCACACACTATCTTTCCATGAATCCAGCCCAACAAAGGACAATAAACACAAAACACCAACAGAAGAACAGAAACTACAACCTAGAAAAAGCAAGAAAGTAATCCTTCAACAAACCTAAAGAAGACAGCCACAAGAACAGAATCCCAACTTTAACAACAAAAATAACAGGAAGCAACAATTACATTTATTTAATTTCTCATAACATCAATCAACTCAATTCTCCAATAAAAAGACATAGACTAATAGACTGGCCACACAAAGAGGAACCAACATTTAGCTGCTTACAGGAAACCAACATCAGGGAAAAAGACAGACACTACCTCAGAGTGAAAGGCTGGAAAACAATTTTCCAAGCAAATGGTACAAAGAAACAAGCTGGAGTAGCCATTCTAATATCGAATAAAATTAACTTCCAACCCAAAATTATCAAAAAAGATAAGGAGGGGCACTTCATACTCATCAAAGGTAAAAATCTACCAAGATGAACTCTCAATTCTGAATATTTATGCTCCAAATACAAGGGCAGCCACATTTATTGAAGAAACTTAGTAAAGCTCAAAGCACACATTGCACCTCAGACAATACTAGTGGGATAATTCAACATCCCACGCTCACCACTGGACAGATCCTGGAAACAGAAACTAAACAGAGACACATGGACACTAACAGAAGTTATGAAACAAATGGATTTAATAGATATCTACAGAACATTTTATCCTAAAACAAAAGGATACACCTTCTTCTCAGCACCACATCTCCTCCAAAGTTGACACAAAACAAGCCTCCACAGATACAAAATTATTGAAATTATTCCATGCATCCTATCTGATCACCACAGACTAAGGCTGATCTTCAATAACAGCATAAATAATAGCCAAAATTCACAGGGAAACTGAACAACACTCTAGTCAATGATTCTGTAATCAAGGAAGAAATGAAGAAAAAAATTAAAAACATTTTAGAGTTTAATGAAAATGAAGCCACAACATACACAAACTTATGGGACACAATGAAAGCAGTCCTAAGAAGAAAACTCATATCCCTGAGTGCCTCCAAAAAGAAACTAGAGAGAGCATACACTACCAGCCTGACAGCACACCTAAAAGCTCTAGAACAAAAGGAAGCAAATTCACCCAAGAGTAGTAGACTACAGGAAATAATCAAACTCAAGGCTGAAATCAACCAAGTGGGGAAAAAAAAAGAACTATTCAAAGAATCAACAAAACCAGGAGCTGGTTCTTTGAGAAAATCTTCAAGATAGTTAAACGCTTAGCCATACTAACTAGAAAGAATTTGAAGAAGATCTCAGAAGATGGAAAGATCTCCCATGCTCATGGATTGGCAGGATTAATATAGTAAAAATGGCTAAAGAAGTCACTAGACATGCACTCACTGAAAAGTGGATATTAGCACAGAATCTTAAAATACCCAAGATACAATTTTCAAAACACAAGAAAATCAAGAAGAAGGAAGATCAACGTGTGGATACTTCATTCCTCCTTAGAATAAGGAACAAAATACCCATGAAAGAAGTTATAGAGGCAAAATTTGGAGCTAAGACGAAAGGATCAACTATCCAGAGACTACCCCACCCGGGAATCCATCCCATAATCAGCCACCAAACCCAGACACTATTGCATATGCCAGCAAGACTTTGCTGAAGAGACCCTGATATAGCTGTCTCGTGTGAGGCTATGCCAGTGCCTGGCAAAGACAGAAGTGGATGCTCACAGTCGTCAATATGATGGAACATAGGGCCTTCGATGGAGGAGCTAGAGAAAGTACCCAAGGAGCTGAGGGGGTCTGCAAGCCTATAGGTGGAACACCTATGAACTAACCAGTACCCCCAGAGCTCATGTCTCTAGCTACATATGTAGTGAAGATGGCCTAGTTGGCCATCATTGGGAAGAGAAGCTCCTAGGTCTTGCAAACTTATATGCCCCAGTACAGGGGAATGCCAGGACCATGAAGTGGGAGTGGGTGGGTAGGGAAGCAGGGCTTGGGTAGTGTATAGGGGACTTTCTGGATAGCATTTGCAATGTAAATGAAGAAAATATCTAATAAAAATTGAAAAAAAAATCTTTAAAAAAAACATTTAAAAAAATTACACACTCCCGCCTCAGATTAGCCAATAAAGCTCACTAAAACAGATGCAACAGACTTCGAGATGTTCTGTTTTACCTCTAAACTTTCCATACAGCTATGCTTGAGACGCAGTTTTAAATGAGAAGTGATACTTCATATTCTTAGTAGCTGTAAAGGCATAAAGCTCTAGGTTTTATAGAATGACTAAGGAATGCATCAATCATACTTGAGGTTTTGTTATATCTAACAAAGGTCAAATATTTTATTTGAAGTTCCTCCTGTCTGTTTTACATGGATTGTATTCAGGAAAACTTTTAAGTTAATAAATATTATATATTGATAGATGTTGATGATGATAGATTATAGATAGATAATAGATGGGTGATAGATACATAGCATTCTGGTTCTGAAATGAATAGAATAAAGAATGTATAGATGGTTGATATTTGAAAATGGAACATAAATATAAATGGATTATAGATAAATTAAAGGATATATTGAGACATAATGAAGCAGTAGATGATGAGACCATAAATATGTGATAGATACACATATTCACATACATATGTACATGTATAAATATTACACATACATCATATTTATACTTTTGTAGATATAAAATACTATTTCTCTGATTAGTTTAAGCAAACAGACTATGATGGCAAAGACTACCCAAAAGCTCTTTGTAGTATCCTTGCCTGATCAATACAAACTCAGTATTACATTTAACAGCAATTTAGTGTAAGAGGAAAAATGCTTTTCTACATGCTCTTGAGTTTACATTGGTAACAGATAGTTATGATAGCATTCTGGTTCTGAGAGATTCAGAGTGTCCATTTATTTCTCTTTTGTGGAAGTGTGCTTGAAAAGTGAAATGTGAAACCCTACCCCAGTGTGAGATTAAAAGAAGAGGGAGGTTTTCCTATAACTAAAAATATCTACACAGAGAGAACAAGTAATGATGAGTTTTGAAAATGATAAGATTGTAGCAATCTGACTCACTGCAAGAAATTGCCAAATTGCAAAAGCACCATCCACCTGAGGAGCCGTATCAAAACGCTAATTTTGCAGGCTCTTCTGCCTTAGGAACGGGAGGAGGTAAGGACAGTGGGGATTCTTTTCTTCTTTTGGAACCCAGCACACCCTCTTAATCATGAGTTACTGAGTTAGCTGTGTGCGTCTTCCGAGAAGTTAGAGGATAATGGCCATTGGGTATAGGGCACATGAGATATCCACACTCAGTTCTGTCCCTGCCTTAGAGATACAAATCCTTGCCGGCTTTATTGAATGTAGTGACTGCTGGTTTGTTGGGGTCACTAACATAGGTTGCAGAATTGACTAGAGGGTTCTCTAGGAATAACTTTCAGCTTCCAGGACTCAGAAAGAGTGATAGCAGTTTAACAAGAGTGACCTTTTTTTATAGGCGGGTAAAATTTTGAGGTCTCTCAAAGTTAATTGCAAATATTAAGAAACAACTCTTGACACATACAGACTCAAATCATAAATTAAATATATTTGTTTCTTTATAACTAAAGGAAATGCAAAAAAGCAAGGAAATATGAAATGATAAATGTGAGAAAAATGGCATCCTTATTCTCTCTATATATTATCCTTTGCCATGGAGCTGGTTATGAGCTGACTGATAAGCCAGTCCTCCTTCCACTCTTTATCACCACTTCTCTATGCATGACCAAATAGCCATTCACCACTGTTCCATCTTGGACCTTCTTCATGTATGCTCATTACTGTGCCCCCATGGCTGTCACCCTCACCAGTCCTTCATACCTTAGCTCCTATCTGTAGTTTGGACACTTGTTCTCCAAGTCTGAGCTTAAGTCTCCAGGAACAGCCGTTAACACTTAATATGGGCAAAGTCATGCACCATTCCAAGAAAGCTTGAAGATTAATTTCCCTTTTGCTGGCACTGCTGTAGTTCTTTATGTAATTACTTTTCCAAATATTAGTGTTGCCAACACGTTCTTTCATTTTCTTCTTCGTAAAGAGAAGATATGAGAAATTAGCTTAAAGTTGGTAAATCATAAGAGGAACTTTATGCTAAACTTCATACCTGCCTTGGTGTTTTCATGGCAGTCCATTTTAAGTTCTCTCTCTCTCTCTCTCTCTCTCTCTCTCTCTCTCTCTCTCTCTCTCACACACACACACACACACACACACACACACACACACACTCTCGCTCTCTCTCATCTCTCATTCACTCATCCTTTGTTCACTCATTCAACAAAAAAAGTTGGTATTTTATTCTTTGTGTATGCATGTGTCTAAGTGTGGCTTTTGCATGTGGGTACATGCACATGTAGAAGCTATGGGTCCCAAGCTAGAATTATTGACAGTTGAGCTGTTTCATATGAATGCTGGGAATAAAACTCAGGTTCATTGCAAGAACAGTATGGACTATCAGCCATAACTCTAACCCCCAAACATAAACTGTAATTAATAATAATGGAAGCCTCTATTTCCTTCCTTTTTGCATTATAAAACGTTTTATGCCTGGGTTTTTCTGTTACTGTCACTAGTCATAACTAGTGCTCTACCTTCTCCTAGATATTTTGATGTAATCATGACTAAAGTACTCTTATTTCCATTGAACTTCTTATATTTTGATACTTTCTTCTTTCATTCAAAGTAATGGATTTTTTTCCTAAGTCTGTGTTTAAATATTTTCTTTATTTGTTATATGTTATTTTCCTTTGCAAAATTATTGGACAGAGTATAATTATGGCTAATCATGGCCTATGTTTTGTTCAGTGAACCCTTTACTAAGGAGAATCATATCCCATGTGAACACCCTTATACACTGCTGGTTATACAAGAACAAGCTGTACAGTCTTGCTGAGCTCCCTAGTATTGCCTTTCCAGAACAAAGCATTCTCACAAGCTGAATGGTGAACAGAAAGCTGATAGTAGTTCAGTCAGATAAAAAAATGGACACTGCATTTTAGTCAGGTGCACAGAAGAAAGAACTAGGAAACTGAATCTATTTTCAAAATGCAGAAATTGACTGGACTTTTAAAGGCATATTCAATGGCTCCACTTTTACGGATTAACTTATAAGATACAATTGAATTGGGGTTTTGAAGTATTGACAACTCTTGCTATTCCAACATTTGTGTATTCTTTTTATATACTGAGCTGTGAAGAAAATGTTTTTGATACAACTAAAATTAGTATAAACCCCTTCTTTATCTTTAGTTTCATTTTATTAGAAATAGGATAGAAACCAAGGGATAAACATAGTGATGCCTTTAGTAGCAATGTTTATCTTCTTGCTCTTCATGATGGACAATCACCACCAGCTTTATGTGAATCATCTCCTTAATATACAAAGAAAATATGTTAGTCCTGTTATTATTCTCATTTTACAGATTAGCTAACAGGTGTTTTAAAAGGTTAAGTGACTTCCCAAAGCCAGACAACCATCATGATTATAGCATCAATAGTAAGTGATCTCATCTGACCCCACAGATTGGTGAGGTCACAGAATCTTGGTATCATATAAATTAAACAGTATGTCTAAGGGTCTTCATGGGAACATTAGAATATATTACATTAACCTCATCACTATGTTAAAAAAAATTACATATGTGCACATTTCAGGAGCCAAAATGATGGTTGAAGTGTGACCGGAAGGTTTGGTAGGAGGAAACAATGGATATAAATTTTGAATTTTGCTCTTGTTCCTAGTCATCACTTGGCTGTTGTAGTGTAGTATCATCTGTATTGTTGCGTATTTATTATGCATAGTGTTGGGTTTCATAAACATAACTTTTTGAAAGTATACCATGCCTTTTGCCTTATTCACCCATCATCCCTTCCTTTCCCTAGCCTGTTCCCCGCCCACTCATACACTAATCTGCTTCCTTCCTATGAACATCACTCTGAATTCATACATGAGGGGCATCATGTGCATGGTTTTACGTATTTATAATAAATCTAGGACTGACAAATGAGGAAAAATGATACAACATGTCTCTGAGTCTTCCTTATTTCACTTACTGTGATGATACCTGGTTTTACATTCACTTACCGGAAAATGACACATTTCATTCATTATGGGTTTATAAATAAACTCATTGTGTACAAACACTGTTTACAGGCTGAAGGACACTTAAAATAATTCTGTGGCTTGGCTATCATTACATTGCTGCAATAAAGATGAATTTCTCAGTTCTCTCTGTAATGTGAGGACTTAAGAGTTCTTCCACAGAAAGGCCCTTGGTCTAGCAATGTTTATAGGCCCCAGTACAGGGGAATGCCAGGGCCAAGTAGCGGGAGAGGGAGGGTAAGGGAGCAGGGCAGGGGGAGGATATAGGGGACTTTTGGATAACACTTGAAATGTAAATGAAGAAACTCTCTAATAATAAATAAATAAAAGTGAAAAAATAGAGATAGAGTACACAGGATGTGGATTAAAAAAAAAAAAAAAAAGAGTTCTTCCACAATATATCCTGACTGGTATAGTTGGGTCCTATGGGGTACCTATTTTTAGCTTTTGGGTTGTTTGTTTGTTTGTTTGTTTTTAGTTTTTAGTTTCTTTTTAGCAACCCACATAATGATTTCCATAGTGGTTACACTGATTTTCGTTCCAGCAAACACTGTGTAAGTATACCCCTTTCCCTGCCTCATTAGCAGCATTTATTGTGGTTTTCATAATTAAAGCCATTCTACCTGGGCTGGGATGGAATTTCATTTTCATTTTCTTGGTGGCTATGAATGTTGGGTATTATTAAATATATTTATTGGGTAGTTGTACCAGAATTTTTATTGCCTTTCAAGACTTACTTTTTTTTTCTGTGTGTATGTATGTGTGCATGCACATATGACTGCAAACACTCTCAGAGTATAGAAGAGAATACCAGATACCCTGGGGGTAGATCTACAGGTTGTGAGCACCCCACATAGGTCTGGGAAACAAATTCATGTCTTTGTGAGGCTGTTCAGAATTGCTGAGCCATTTTTTTCAGCAATGTATACTTCATTTTTCTGAGAACAATATATCTGTCCATTTCATCAGCAGATTTATTAACTGAATTATGACTTTCTTTATTTAGTTTGTTTTGAGTTCTTTATGTGTTTGAGATATTAAACTTTGTCAGCAAAAGTTAGTAACTAGCAAAGATTTTTCTCTTACTATCTAAGCTATCTCTTCACTATGTTAACATTTTCCTTGCTCTGGAATAATTTCTAGTTACATGAGGTCTCATTTGTTAATTTTCAGCATTGTTTGCTGATTGACTCATGTCATATTCAGGAAGTCCTTGCCTATGCTCATATTTTGAATGGTTCTCCCAACACTTTCCTCTAACAGTTTCAGGTNGGAACATGTGTCCTTATAACCAGATGGAAACTCTTCTGGATATATGCCAAGTAGAGGTATTGCTGGATCTTCCGGTAGTACTATGTCCAATTTTCTGAGGTACCGCCAGACTGATTTCCAGAGTGGTTGAACAAGCTTGCAGTCCCACCAACAGTGGAGGAGTGTTCCCCTTTCTCCACATCCATGCCAGCATCTGTTGTCGCCTGATTTTTTGATCTTAGCCATTCTTACTGGTGTGAGGTGGAATCTCAGGGTTGTTTTGATTTCCATTTGCCTGATGATTAAGGATGTTGAACATTTTTTCAGGTGTTTATTAGACATAACCATGTTCTAGAGGAGGTTTTAGGATCTCACAGTTGTCCAACTGTATCAACTATAAATAAGTATGTTTTTCCCTAATTGTTTGGTTTTGTTTTTCATCTAATGGCTCCAGCTAACATTCCTCCAGGTGCTCAAGCACTGTACTGAGTAAGAGGAAAGGGAAGGAACACCTTTGCCTTAACTTGATTTTAAAAGAAATCCATGTAGTTGAACCATGGCTGTAGGTTTATCATAAATAGTGTTTATGGTGTTGAACTTTGTTCCTTCTGATCCTGGTTTCTTCACAGCTTTAAGTGATGTAAGCTGGACTGTCAATGGATTTTTCTTCTTCTATTTAGAAGACTGAGTGATTCCTATCCTTGAGTTACTTATGTGATGTTTTAACACTTATAATTTGCCTATATTAAACCATACATGCATCTCAGGATTTAAACAAACTTGATCATGGTGGATGATCTTTACAATATGCTGTTGAATTCATTTGAAGATATTTTATTAAGTATTTTTGCACCCATCTTCGACAAGAAAATGAATCCCTAATTTTCATTTCTTATTGTGTCCTCATCTGATTTGAGCATCACCAAAATCCTGGCTTCATAAAAAAAAAGAAAAAAAAAAAACTTAGTAACATTTTCCCCATTCTGTTTATGAAATAGTTTGAAGAACATTGGTTTTCTTTCTTTCTGACAGTCTGTTTGAATTCAGAAGAAAATCCATCCAGGCTAAAGTTTCTTTTACTTAGGAAATTTTATTACTGCCTCAATCTCATTAGTCCCTATAAATCTGTTTAAATTGCTTCTATTCTATTAGTCTAATTTTAGTAGATCAAAAGTTTTTATAACATTATATGTGTCTCTAGATTTTCTGATTTATTGCAATATACACTATTGATATATCCCTCAGAGGATCAATGCTCCTATGATATCTGTTAGTATTTGTTGTAACACCTCTAGTTTTGACACTAATCTTACTCATTTGGTTTTTCTGTCAGTTGGCTAAGTTTATCACTTTTGTTTATTCTTTTAAAGAACCAATCCTATGTTTCATTGATTCTATATACTGTTATTTTTGTTTGCATTTCATTAATTTCTAACCAAACCTTTATTATCTCTTTCCATACAATGATTCTGAGTTTGGTTTGCTCTTATCTTTCTAAGAACTTAAGGTGCATGATCAAGCTATGTATTTTAAGATCTCTTTAATTTTTTTGTTTTTTATTAAATTATTGTATTTATTTATAATACAAGTGTTGTCCCCCTTCCCGGTATCCCCTTCCAAAATTCTTCAGCCCATTCCCCTACCCCTTTGGCTCTGAGAGGGTGCTCCCCACCCACGCCCTTCACACACACACAATCCCACATCCCCCTTTCCCAGCATCCCCCTTCCCTGGGGCACCAAGTTTCTACAATATTAGGTACATTCTCTCCCACTGAGGCCAGACAAGACAGTCCTCTGTGACATATGTGCCAGGGTACAATCCATGTATGCTCTTTGGGAGCTCTGAAGGGTCTGAATTAGTTGATAATCTTGTTCTTCCTATGGGGTTCCCAGCCCCTTCACTTCCTTAAATCCTTTCCCTAACTCTTCCATAGGGATTCCCACTCCAATAGTTGGCTATAAGTATCTGCATCTGTCTCAGTCAGCTGCTGGTAGAGCCTCTCAGAGGACAGCCATGTCAGGCTCCTATCTACAAGCACAATATGGCATTAATAATAGTCAGGGTTTGGTGTGTGCCCATGGGATGGGTCCCAAGTTGGGCCAGTCACTGGATAGTCTTTCCTTCAGTCTCCGCTTCATTTTTGTCCCTGCATTTTGTTCCAAAATTTTTTAATGTAGGTGGGTGGCCCCCTCTCTCTACTGAGGCCCCTGTCTATCTGCCTCCAGGTAGTCTCTTCAGGTTCCATCTCCCCACTGTTGGGCATTTCAGCTAAAGCCATCCCCATTGAGGCCTAGGAGCCTCTCACATCCCAGGTCTCTGGGATTTTCTAGAGGTTCTAGAGCAGTTTCTATTGCTATTATTTCTTGTGACCAAACATGTGAATTTTTGTTGTGAATGTGAAATGTTGTTGAATTTTCTTCTACTTCTTAAGGATTGCTTTATACACTATAATATGTTTTATTTAGATTAGGTTCCATTATCTGCTGAGAAGAATGTGTTCTACTGCAATTGGGTAGTAAAAGTCATCCAATTTACACTATCATTTATCTCTTGCATTTTTGTATTTATGTTTTTATCTAAAAGAGCTGTTTATGAGTATATGTAAGACAATGAAATCACCCACTATTACCGTGGCAAAATGCATTTGTGATTTGGCATTCAACAGTGTTCTTATGAAATTTGGTGTATCAGTGTTCCATGTGTGCATAATTAGAATTTCTATATCTTCTTAAAATACTATTCCTTTAATAAATGTGAAGTGATTTTTTTTTTCTGATTCACTTTGTTTCAGGTCTACTTTGTATTTTGGTATGGCTACCTTTCATTGTTTTCTCCATCCATATTTTTTAATACGTTTTTCATACTTTCATTATAAGGCTACATTTGCCATCACTGCAGAGATGTTTCTTATGGGCAACAAATATGTAAGTCCCAGAGGCTTTTGTCTTAATTTTATAAAGCTCGTTATATGTTTGAGTGTTTTGCCTATATGTATGTATGCAATGTTTAAGGAGTGAAGAGGAGAATACCAAATCCCCTATAGCTGGAGTTACAGATGACTCTTATCACCATGAATGTGCTGAGAATTGAACCAGGCTCCTCTGGAAGAACACCCAAGTGCCCCTAACCACTGAAATATCTCACCTGGTTTTTAATAAGGGCAGGGGGCAATGGTGGTATTCAAACATCTTTAATTAGTTTTATATCTTTGTATTTTGACTCTAGCTATTTATACTATCTCTTTTAATTTTTAGATTAAAATATAATTGCATAATTTTCCTTTTCTCCCTTTCTTCCCTCCAATCTATTAGTGAATGCCTTTTTTACTGAGATCATTAGCATTGTGCGTTATTATTGAAAACCTTTTTGTGGCTTTGTATTGTTGGCATAATACTAATTCTCATACGTTTATTTACTGTTTTAACACAACTTTGCCTTTTCCATGACCTCTTAGATAAACTCATCCTTTTTCTTCCTCAATATGGAGTATTCCTTCAAATATCTTATATGTTGTTGGCTTAGTGATCATGTATTCCTTTTTTGCATTTATCATGGAAGAGTTACCTGTTTTTCTTCTTCCATTTAAAGGGTAACTTTTCTGAGTATTGTAAAGTGTTGACAATATCATTTATGACTTTGAATATATGACTACATGCATGCCTTCCTGATTTTTGAGTTTACTGTGCAAAAACTACTGTTATTCCAATGAGTTGGCTTTGAGAGTAACATGGCAATTGTCTCTGACAGCTTTCAGTGTTATTTCTTTGTTAGGCATGCTTATTGTCTTTACATTCTAGTCTCATTTGCTTGGTAGTTTAAGTGCCTTCTGGACGTGAATATCTAGGTCTTTCCCTAAGTTTGGAGTTTTTCTGCTATTATTATATTGAGTGTTTTTATCCTTTTATTTTTGGCTTTTCCTTCTTCTTGCTAATATTTATAATTTGATAATTTAAATGATGTCCCAGAGATCTTGCATGGTCTTTCTATGTTTTCCTATTGTATTATTTTATGAATGTGTCAACTCATCTACATTGTCCTTAATGCCTGATATTCTGTCTTCTATTTGATCCAATTTATCAGGATTTACATCAAGTTTAAAAGCTTTATATTTCCAAAATTTCAATTGACTTTTTCAGTATATCTATCTCCTTTTTTTTAATTGTACTTCATTCACCTGATTATTAGATACTCTCTGAATTCACACAGGTTCTTTTCGTCCTCTTTGATTTCATTGAACACTCTTACAAGTCATTTTGTAAATGTAACTTTTTTTTTCTCATAAAGTAATTGTTGCCTCCAAGGCTTACTGCCTCAGTCTTCTAACCTAGACCTAATCCTGGAAGATTCTAGCCTCCATACAATCTAATCTATGCCTAGAATGTTTTCAGCCTCTGAGACTCACTCCTGAATCCCTTCTTAATTCCTTCTGATTTCTGGAAGGCTGATCAACCCAGCTATTCTGGCTCAAACTCCTCTCCAAGCTGAGTGATTCAATCTGGCTTCTTTCAGTTTCTACTAAATTGTTCTGCTTGGCCTCATACTAACCTTGGCAATATGTTTGGCAAACTTTCTTATCTTCTGGCTCATTCTCATTCTCTGGCTTATTCTGTCTTCACCTGTGTCTAATTTGTGCTCTCTCAGTAACCTGTCTCTCTACAACTGTCCCAGTAAAACTGCCTTCTTCCTTCTGTGTCTGCTCTGCTCTCTTGAGTAGCTTCCCTTTTCTCTTTCTTCTTTTGAAGACTTAGGTGGATCTTATCTCTGACTTATTCTGTCAAGTCTTTCTCTGATTCATCACTTTGTCTGCTTCTGAATTAGAAGTCACTTTCAAACATAAATGCTTCCTTCTACAAACTAACTTTACCTTCATTGTCTGGGATTAAAGGGGTATATGAGGGCTAACCCACACCACAACTAGAAAGGTTTTTCTTTTTTTTTCAGTAAATAACACAATATTGGTATTTTCAGTATGATCAAATATCTTGCAACATCATTTTTTTCTTTATGAATTATCTTTCAGGGATTTCATTAAGTTCATCTAATTGACACTCATTGTAATCTATTATACAGAATTGTTAACTTCAGGAAGAGTCATGTTCCTCTAATGTTTGTTTATTTGTTTCTTCTTTTGGGCTTTTTACATCTGACCCTAGATTGCTGTGTGCATTTCATGAATCATCCATATTCTTTCAGTTGTTTTTGTAATTTCCAAGTAAAATTCAGACGTTCTATGTTTGAGATGCATTTTCTCCCCGCCCCAACTAGGCTACTGGGAATTGCTTAGTAGATAAATCTAAAACCACATTTTCATAGTACCAAGCATGATCCTTAATAATGACTTTAAAAATAGAAAACTCAGTACAAAGTTAACTACATAGATAAATCATTCTGCATTAAAAATACAGAAATAGAAAAGTTTAGAACAATCACTCCTTCAATGTCAATAATTATGAAGGACAAAGATATTGGTTAATGGATGCAGAGGTGTAAAAAAAGAAAGATTATGATGAGTGATAAGCACTGAAGACAAAGTAGAAGAAAGAAAAGTAAATTGAAAGAAAAACAGTAAGGAAGTGAGGAGGCAACACAAGTCAAGCTAAACACACTGTAGGAGGACAATGGAAAAAAAGAAATGTCCACAGCCAAGCTAAAACAATCCCACCACTTGGGAAAATGAAGCAGAGATGAGTTCATCCCTTACATCAGTCCAAACTATGCCCTGTTGAGAGACAGAATTAATAGTAAAACAGAGGAGAGCAAAGTAAAATCAGAGAAAAGACAGGCATAGAAGAAAAATGGTGGGAGAGGGAGGACAGAGACAGAGACAAAGTCAGAGGAAGGAGCAGTATAAAGCTTGGGCATAAAATTAAACATTAGCTAAGAGAATTGTTGAAGAGCTGAAAATAGAAAAAACAGGAATGGTAGCGATTTATATGTATGTACTTGAACTGATGAAACCAGTCTTGATTTAAATACTCTATAAAAATTCTATAATCTGAGAAAAAAAAAGGAGGTGAAGACTTGAAATTAAAGAGAAATAATTTTATTTTAAAATAAAAAACAATAATAATAGCAAGTGCACAAGACAAAAATAAAGAAAACTTGCTTTATAACCACTGAGGATGTCAGTAAGTGTGTGGGAAAGCATAGCTCATAGCTGTGTTTTCTCACTTTACTTCTATTGGCTATTACAGGAGAAATCACCCAATGAGAACAAACCCATAGTAGTAGTTTTCTTTCTGCAGAAGAATATTAATCCAGCAACAAGGTTATTTTGGCAAAAAAAAGTCACATCCAAAGACCTAGAACACACACACACACACACACACACACACACACACACACACACACACTACACACATTTAGTCCTTCTGGCTAGAATACAGATATGCCTTTAGTACACACCTTTAAGGTAAAATTAGTTTGTAGAAGGAAGCAGCCATGTTTGAGGCCAAGCAGAGCGATTCAGTGAGAAGCTGTGAGAAACCAGATTGAATCAGTAACCTTGGAGACAACTTTGAGCCAAAACTACCGAATTGACCAGCCAGCCAAGTTCAGAAGGAACTAGGAAAGGTGAGCTTATTTAGCATTAAGTCTCTGAGATACAATAGATGAATAGAAGATATTTACAGCTTTATTTGTTGATCTTTGTGTTGTTTTCTCCAAAACAAGGAATTTTTAAGTGCCTAGCACTACGGGGGTATACTCAAAATGGTCTTTCTACCTTTGGTAACTGAATAGAGCAAAAGGGAAACTGTCTGCTGTTGGCTCTAACTCAAATACCAGTCTCTAGGCTTCTGGTAGGGCAAAGTGGTTCTGACAATTTGCTCCTACTTCGTTACCTGGGGTTGGTCTTCTCTCCTCCAATGGGGGTCCAGTGGCTAGCATTCCTGCCTAACACCAGGATAGGGAGTGAGAGTCACTCATGGCCTATATTAGATGGCCATTGTGGAGCTATCCGTGGTACTGACTCACAATTTTCCCCTCTAGCTAACTGGATTCTACAGGCCAGCTCTGGGTTAAGATTACCAGATATTTCCCCAGGTTCCTGAATTAGCCAGTTCAAACAGTTATGTTTGACTCTGGATTCTCCTATTTGCCAACTCAGCAGGAGTCTTTTCATAATGACTTGTGGCACTTCCCTGGTGAATCAAACTCTGACAAAGAGAATTCCCAGTACCTGTATGTTATAGAGACTGAGGATTCTTTCTCACTAAACTGTAAATTTACTTATTTTCTTATTTTCTGAGTCTCTGTCTTCACTTTTATCTCTGTTTATATATATATATATATATATATATATATATATATATATATATATATATCCCTCCTTTGTTACTCTCCTCTCTTCCCTCAACTGCTCTAAATTTTTTCTAAGAATGAATATACAGAGCATATTTTCTGAGACTATCCTTAGCTTTAAGTTTGGTTCCTTCCCTGTACAATTATACTCTCTTTTCTAGCTGAGCACTCCAAATCTGGGGGTGAGACCTCCAGAGGAGACTGTTCATTCCATGTGTTTCCAGCACCACCCTCTTTAGAAGTTAGAGTTTCTCAATTATTTATTAATTATTCCTGGAAATTCTTGTAGCTAAAAAATGAGTACAATACATTATCTTTCTGTGATGAATTAAAACTCTTTTGAAATGCCATCTCACCCAAGTCAGAATGGATATCATCAAGAAAACAAAATATGCTGAGGATACATGGAAAGATGAGCCCACTGTTAATGTAACTACCTCTGCGCTAAGAATAAAAAAGGAAAAGAAAAAAAAAAACAGCAAACCCCAGTTTAATGTCTTTCTTTGGAATCTGAAGGGTGACAGAATTGCTCAGTGTTTTAAGTATATGGTAAATATTACCAGTATCATTGCATCAATAGATTACAATTATGCTTTTCAGTGGAAATAGCCATGTAACAAAGTGCTGAAAATTGACATTTTATTATTTGTGTAGGCACACACACACACACACACACACACACACACACACATATTCTGTATATAACAGCACCCACAAACAAGCCAGAGTAGTTCAAGTTCCAAAAATCTGTAAAAATTCCCATCATTCTTTATAGCCTTGTTACCCATAAAACTTTCAACAGTTAAATAAATACCTGAGTTCCAACCTGTCTTTGCTTCAATTGACCTGTGTACTCATGAGTCCCTTTCTATTGCCCCAGATAGAACACTGGAAGCCAGTTCCTAGTGCTGTTAATAAGAGTTTAATGCTTAACTTCTTGCATACTGCATTTAAAAGCACCCTTATGTGTCAGCCTGAAAGAGCATAATACAAAAAGGAATAAATACTGATTTTTATATAGAATCTTTCATATACAAATTATCCCAAAGAGCCTTACAAACAATGAATTCAGCACTGTAGTGCAGGAATGGTGTAAACAAACACAGCAGCTGAGGAGCCCTCAGCAATAACTCACACAGAGAAACCTCCTTGAAATGCCAAAAAGCATATTTCTTCCCTAGTACTCCTTCCCAACGCAGAATGTATGCCTAAGAAGCTTGCTGTCAATCATACTTAATGGAAGGGAGTAAAAATTTCTTAGTTAAAAGATGGATGCAAAAATGCATGCGGAAACTTCTCAAAAGGAAACCTGGTATGCCAGAATTAAATCTATTTACTAGGTGAAATGTACGACTGCTAGGTAGGGTTTAAGAAGACTCACTGTAGTTAGCTTCCTACTCTTCATCCTCACCATCCTACCTCCCTATTAGTTTGGGCTAAACAAAAAGTTAAGTGCCTTAATACTAATTCACACCCAGCATCTTCCCTGCTATAGTTTTGTTATTTATTACATTGTATGAGTTGTGTACATATCTCCTTTGCCAAATGAATATTCTCTAGATGTACACACATCACTGTATCCACTGCTGCCTAGCACTACAAGTAGTCAACAGTGTTTACTCAAGTTCTACTCAACTGTTAGTGCTCTACCATCAAGTTCTCAGGAAAAAAAAAATCTAAGTAAATAAACACAGAAAAGGTATTTCAAGAGCACATGCATTGAAAGGAAGAAAGTTAAATATTGCATCTCTAGGCTCGAAGAGTCTATATCTGAATCACCAGAACAAGGAATTTGGGGGTTGGGATTCTTTTTAGTTTTGTGGAAAGAATTGCCTTTTGAATAACCCACATAGAAACACCCAGACTGCAATCAAGGTTTTGACTTGTTCCTTTGGGTTTGCAGCCAGATGCTTCTGATGAAACAATGTGAAAATCAGAACTTCTAGTCCTTGATCATTGCCCTCGGGAGCACCTCCAAGGCACTTGTTAGCAGCAACAGCTGTTCATTGTCATCTGAGGACAAGGAGCCATTAATGGAGGATTCTTTACATCCCTATCTGCCTGGCAGGGAAAGAGAACAGGTTTTCTTTTCCCTTGGGGTTTCAGCAACCATCCTCAGGTCATTGAAGACTTTGTTCACCTTTCATCAGCACTGATGCACGTTAGACATTTTTAAGAGCAATAGAAAAAAAGAAAGTCTCAGCTTCTAGGACATTAACTAATGAAATATCCCTGTTTCTCATCCTATCTTTCTCTCCTCTGCAAGATGAAGTTGTGGGAGGGGTCAGCCGGGATTGCAATAGCACCTTGTCCCCATCTATTTTTCAGAGGTCTCACTGGGAGCAATGGGCACTGATCATTCAGTTCTTCTGCTCCCTGTCCCCAATTCAGGGAATATTCTGGAACTTGAGCCTTAGCTCCTTCCTTTTAGCTTCTAGAGTCTCAAGCTACATCACCACTGTTCAAATACTGTCTGTATTGTCTCAAGTTGTGTCATACCACACAAGTGATGCTTTCAGTGCCTTTTCGTGAAGTTGAAAAACAAGAATACTTCCCCATGTGTTTTTAATCTTGATTGGGTTATAAGTAAAGTACATTTGTTACCTAGAAATAAGTGCAATATATGTGCTAGAAATTTTGGCTGTTACTAATACTATATCCCAAGGCAATGAACTGCAACATCAAACATTGATGTCTCAATGGTTAAGCATAATAGACATTCATTTTTTCTTTCTTTAAGTCCATTAGGGTGTGATGAACATAGAATAGATTTGTTCTTTGTGGTGACTCAGTGATGCAAATACCTTAAGTCTTATGTCTCTGTGAACCATTTGGTCCTTTAAATCAGATCTTCTCTGGTCAGACTATGGAACGAGCGAGCAAGATCAAGAAACATTACATAGGAGTGTTTATGAACTTGGCCTTGAAAAACCTGGCTCTCATTCTTCATGCATATCAACAGCCAGTACTCAGTCAACTGCCTATACACTATAAAGAGGATCTTTGCAAACTAATGTGTCTTTTCCTTCAGATTCGTGTCATTTTCATTAATTATTGTTACATGAATATGTAAACATAAATATAAACATATATATGAATGCACACATGTATGTCTAAATATAACCTATTGAGTCAGTATAATGTAATCTGTATGTACGTTTTCAGGCTAGCCATTTTATATTGAGTAACCAATGGTGTCATCCAGCAAAACCCAGTAAGCCTCCTGTCTACTTTCTCCAACACTGGGTTTACAAGCATTTGTGGTTATAGTTGTCTTCAATTTTGTCCCCCTCCTTGTTCACCCTCACACTGTTCCTCATCCACCCTTTTACTGTTCACCATCCTATACCCCCTCGCCACTCCCTGTCTCCACTAGATGGTCCACACGCCATAGTTGATACAGACCCTAATGAAAGTCAGCAGGATTGAAAAAAAAAATGCTCATACCCAGGAAGCCATCTCTTCTGAAGTAAAAAAGAAAAAAGAAGGGGAGTATTAAATCCCTTATAAATAATTCTGTTTTTTAAATTTTATTTATTTTTTTACACTCCATACTTTATCCCACCCACCCTCCTCCACCCTCCAACTGTTCCACATTCCATACTTACTCCTCACCCCATGTCTCCACATGGCTATCCCCACCCCCCACCCCACCTGACTTCTAAATTCTCTGGGGTCTCCAGTCTCTTAAGAGTTAGGTTCATCATCTCTGAATGAATACAGACCTGGCAGTCTTCTACTGTATGTGTATTAGGGGCCTCATATCAGCTGGTGTATGCTGTCTCTTTTGTGGTCCAGTGTTTGAGTGATCTCAGGGGTCCAGATAAATTGAGACTGCTGGTCTTCCTACAGGGTTGCCCTTCTCAGCTTCTTTCAGCATTCTCTAATTCAACAAAAGGGGTCAGCTGCTTCTGTCCAATGGTTGGGTGCAAATATCTACATCTGACTCTTTCAGCTGCTTGTTGGGTATTCCAGAGTGCAGTAATGCTAGGTCACTTTTTGTGGGCACTCTATAGCCTCAGTAATAGTGTCAGGCCTTGGGACGTCCCCTTGAACTAGACCCCACTTTGGACCTGTTGCTGAACCTTCGTTTCCTCAGGCTCCTCTCCATTTCCATCCATGTAATTCCTTCAGACAGGAACAATTATGAGTCAGAGTTGTGACTGTGGGGTGGCCCCCTTCTCCCTCATTCAATGCCCCATCTCCTTGCTGGAGGTGGACTCTATAAGTTCCCTCTTCCTACTGTTGAGCATTTTATCTAAGCTCTCTCTCTTTGAGTCCTGAGAGTCTCTCACCTCCCAGGTCTCTGGTGCACTCTGGAGGGTCCCCTCAACCTCTTATCTCCTGAGGTTGTTGCCTGTTTCCATTCTTTCTGCTGGCCCTCAGAGCTTCAGTCCTTTACCCTCAGCCAATATCAGATCAGTTTCCTCCCTCCGCCCCCCCCCCACTCTTCCATCCTATCCACTTTTCCTCCCATGTCCCTCCCCACTTATGATTGCTTTCTTCTCCCTCCCAAGTGGGACTGAGGTGTCCTCACTTGGGCACTTGAGCTTGTTGACCTGTTGGAGTTCTATGGCTATAGAGCAATAGTGATAAAAATTGCATGGTATTGGTACAGAGACAGACATGTTGATCAGTAGAATAAAATTGAAGACCCAGAAATAAAACCACAAATGTAGGGACACTTGACCTGTGACAAAGAAGTCAAAACTATACAATGGAAAAAAGAAAGCATCTCCAATAAATGGTGCTGGTCTAAATGGCTGTATGTAGAAAAATGAAAATAGACCCATATTTGTTACCTGGCACAAAGCTTAAGTCCAAGTGGATCAAGGACCTCAACACAAAGCCAAATACACTGAATCTAATAGAAGAGAAAGTGGGAAAGAGCCTTGGACTAATTGGCACATGGGGAAATTTCCTAAACAAAACTCTAATGGCTCATGCTCTAAGATCAAGAGTTGATAAATGGGACCGCATGAATCTTAAAAGCTTTTGTAAGGCAAAGGACATAATAAGACGAATTGGCAACCTACAAATTAGGAAAAAATCCTCACTAACCCTACATCTGATAGAGGGCTCATATCCAAAATATATAAAGAACCCAAGAAGCTATCACCAAAAAGCCAAAAACCCAATCAAAAAAAAAAAAAAAATGGGGTATAGAACTAAACCGAGATTTCACAACTGAGAAATCTCAAATGAATGAGAAGCACCTAAAGAAATATACAAAGTCCTTAGTGATCAAATAAATGCAAATTAAAACAATCCTGAGATTCCACCTTGCACCAATCAGAATGGCTCAGATCAAAACCACCGGTGACAAAAAAAAAAAAAAAAAAAAAAAAAAAAAAAAAAACAAAAAAAAAAAAAAAAAAAAAAAAAAAAAAAAAAAAAAAAAAAAAAAAAAAAAAAAAAAAAAAAAAAAAAAAAAAAAAAAAAAAAAAAAAAAAAAAAATCACCGGTGACAACACGTGTTGGAGAGAATGTGGAGAAAGAAAAACATTCCTCCATTGCTAGTGGGATTGCAAACTCATACAAACACTCTGGAAATCAATCTGGAGGTTCCTCAGAAAATTGGAAAATAGATCTACCTGAAGACCCAGCTATATTACTCTTGGGAATATACCCAAAAGTTGCCCCACTATGCCACAGGAGGAAATGTTCCACTATGTTCATAGTGGCCTTCTTTGTGATAGCCAGAAGCTGGAAACAACCTAGATGTCCCACGACAGAAGAATAGATACAGAAAATGTGGTTCATTCGCACAATGGAATACTACTCAGCTGTTAAGAATGAGAAAATCCTAAGTTTTGCATGCAAGTGGATGGAACTAGAAAATATCATCCTGAGTGAGGTGATTCAGACCCAAAAGGACATGCATGGTATGTACTCACTAATAAGTGGATATTAGCAAAAAAAATTACAGAATACTCAAAATACAGTCCACAAAACCATTTTTTTAAAGATTAAGGATACAAGGGACATATTTTGACATAATGTAGCAAGTTTATAGCAAGCTTCTAGCCAAGATTAAGTTAAATGGAGAGAAATACAAAGTATTTCCTCTAAAATCTGGAAAAGGATAAGGTGTCCACTCTCTCCATATATATTCAATACAGCACCTGAATTTGTAGCTAGAACAATAATGCAACTGAAGGAGATCAAAGGGACATGAACTGAAAAGAAGTCAAAGGATTACTATTTTCAGTTTATTTAATAGTATACACAAATGATTTTTAAAATTCCATCAGGAAACTCACAGTTGATGTGATCAGTTTTCACAATGAAATATTACTCAGCTGGTTAACAGAATGATATCATGGTGCCACAGGCAATGGAAGCCATCTAGGCCAACCCACCTTATGGCAGGTGGTAGGCACTACTAAGATAAACAAATATGTGATGGAGACACGAGAAAGATAGAAAACGAAGCAGCAAATGCACTGTCGAAAGGGGCAGAAGTAGAGATGCAACAGCTGTAAGGAACCAGCAAATACAAGTGGCCTGTGCTGCCACCTGAGGCCATGGGGATATCTTTCCCATCCTGCTGCTAAGGGTCATGTCTGGGTCCATGGTCCTACAGATGACAGAATCTGTGTTGATGTCCATGGCCTATGTTACCACTGAAGTCATACTGATGTTTATGGGTCATGTTGCTGCTGGGGACCATATTGATGTGAGTGGCCTGCACTGCCACCTGAAGCCATGGAGATGTTCATAGTTTGGGCTACCGCCAAGAATCTTGTCTGAGTTCATGATTTTACTGCAATGGGGCCATGTTTGTGGTCTACACTATTACTAGAAACCATGGGGCAGCTGACAAATCCTGCTTCTGCTGACTCTAAAGAGTTAGGAAGCTACTTTTGCAGTGATATTGATGATTTCAGACACGTAGTCGTATGACAGGCTTCACTTATAACAACTCCTACCTCCAGTCCAACATCAAACCACCATGGCCCCAAAAAAGTAGCAGCCTAAACAGTGGGGCAATCTCTGGATGGTCATTCCTCCATCTCTGCTTCACACTTTGTAACTCCTTCCATGGATATTTTGTTCCCCCTTCTAAGAAGGAACGAAGTATCTACACTTTGGTCTTTCTTCTTGAGTTTCAAGTGTTTTGCGAATTGTATCTTTGGTATTCTGAGCTTCTTGGCTAATATCAACTTATCAGTGAGTGCATATCATGTGTGTTCTTTTGTGACTGGGTTACCTCACTTAGGATGATATCCTCCAGATCCATCCATTTGCCTAAAAATTTCATAAATTCATTGTTTTTAATAGCTGCATAATACTCCACTGTGTAAATGTACCACATTTTCTGTATCCATTTCTCTGTTAAGGGACATCTGGGTTCTTTCTAACCAGTATCTCCAGAGCTCCCTGGGACTAAACCACCAACCCAAAAAAACACATGGTGGGACTCATGGCTCTAGCTGTATATGTAGCAGAGGATGGCCTAGTCAGTCATCAATGGAAGGAGAGGCTTTTGGTCCTGTGAAGGTTCTATGCCCCAGTATAGGGAACTGCCAGGGCCAGGAAGCAGGAGTGGGTGGGTTGGTGAGCATTAGTGGGGGAAGGGATACGGGATTTTTAGAGGGGAAACTAGGAAAGGAGATAATATTTGAAATGTAAATAAAGAAAATATCTAATAAAACAAAGTCAATGACAACCAAGCTGCAATTCTTTAGAACCACAGATGTTAGGTATAAAGTAAGGGACAACGCAGGAATGGTAGATCTTCCTAGATACAGGAACTAGAATACATAATTATAGCAGGATGTGGTGCATTGGAACAGGAGGATCAAGTGGGGAATAGGAGGGAGCATGAGAGGAAACAGATAAAATCAAGGTCCATTTTAGGGGTAGTATGGAAACGTAATACAATAGAAGCTAAAATATATATACATATAAAGGTGATCTAAATGAAATCAACAAATAATGGGGAGGACAGAAAGCCACTGGCCATCTCTTGTTCCATGTGAAACTTCTAGTACCAAGAATGGGCTACATCTACCTGAATTAGCCCAATGGGAATCCCCCAAACAACCCAGGATAATGCTAGTCTGTCTCCACAAACAGAAGGCAAGTCCCCATAGTTGAATTCAATACCTACAAAACTCATCAAACATGAAGAAGTTGAGCTGGTACATACATCAAGTGTTTACCATGATGTCCTTATGTATTATCATTTTTGGTACAGGCAGGTACTCTGCAATATACTAAGGTAGAAATGCAAATACCAACCCAGCTACAAACACTATGATCTACAATGGCATCCAGCATGCAAGACATGCTAGGACAAGTGGCACAAAGCTTGTGGGAATAGCGAACCAATAAATGATTTGACTTAAGGCCTACTTCCCAAAATGAAACCCAGACTCAACACTCTATAGGTGACCAAGAACCTGAGACTAGATAATCCAGAGACCTAATATCAGACCAAATGCCACTGATCTTCAAAAAGAACATAGCAATAAAATCATTCTTAATGACATTTTGCTATTCTCACAGATCAATGCCTTGCTCAGTGTGATAGTCTGAATATGCTTGGCTGAGGGATGGCACTATTTGGAAGTGTGGCCTTGTTGGAATAGGTATAGCCTTATTGGCGGAAGTATGTCACTATGCGCATGGGCTTTAAGACTCTTGCCCTAGCTCCCTGAAAGCCATTCTTCTTTATTCCTTTGGATGAAGATTTAGAACTCTCAGCTCCTCCAGCACCATGTGTGCCTGAATGCTGCCATATTCCCACCTTGATGGTAGTGCACTGAACCTCTGAACCTGTAAGCCAGCCCCAATTAAACATTGTCCTTATAAGAGTTGCCTTGGAACTCACATAACATGTACTCACTGATATGTGGATACTAGCCCAGAAGCCTAGACTACCCAAGATACAACTTACTAAACACATGAATCTCAAGAAGAATGAAGTTCAAAATGTGGTCTCTTTGCCCCTTCCTAGAATTAAGAACAAAGCACACACTGAAGGAGTTACAGAGATCATGTGTGAAGCTGAATCAAAAGGATGGACCAACCAGTGACAGCGGCTGCCAGGGATCCTTCCCATAATCAGCCACCAAAATAAACACTATAGCACATGCCAGCAAGATAATGCTGAAAGGGACCTGATATAGCTGTCTCACGGGAGGCTATACCAGTGCCTGGCAAACATGAAAGTGGTTGCTCACAGTCAGCTATTACTTGGAACACAGGACTCCCAAGGAAGGAGCTAGAGAAAGTACCCAAGGAGCTGAAGGGGTCTTCAACTCTCTAGGTGGAAGAATAACCTGAACTAACTAGTTCCCCCTGCGCTCATGTCTCTAGCTGCATATATGGAAGAAGATGGCCTGGTTGGCCATCATTGGGAGGAGAGGCCCCTTGGTCATACAGACTCTATATGCCCCAGTACAGGGGAACGCCACGGCCATTACATGGGAGGTGGTGGGTAGGGGAGCAGGGCGGGGATGCGGGAGGGTAAGGGGAAATTTCTGGATAACATTTGAAATGTAAATGAAGAAAATATCTAATAAAGAGAAAAAAAAAAAAGAGTTGCCTTGGGCATGGTGTCAGTTCACAGCAGTAAAACCCTAAGACACTCAGCCATCATCTGAGAAGCTTCTTCAGTGGCAGATAGAATCAAATACAGAGAATCATAGCCAGACAGTAGGAAGAGAGCAAGAGACCTTAGAACACTCATCCATAAATGGGACATTTCTATCAAATCCCTACCCGCATTGGGAACCCTAAGGATGAGAAGGTAGAACAAAAATAAGAGTAAGAAGTGATGGACAACAGCAAGGAAATGAGGCCTTCTCACCACAGCAGGACCTATGTACATACAAACATATAGAGATAGAGGAAGGATGCACAGGGCCTGTGTTGCACCACATGACATGAGATCCTGGAGTTGATACAGGTGGGCACATGTCCCCATCCCTAACCCAGAAGCTATCTCTAGTTTCTAACCACCTGCAAATGAAGTGCTTTAATTTCACCCAAAGAGGTCTCACTGTGGAAACTGTGGAAACAAACTACTTGAAAGGGTAGGCCCAGCAGGGTGTGGTGAACAGAAAGCAAACTCAATAGCATCCTCAAGGGTTCCTTAACTCATGTCAAGTATTATGTCATGACTTTTTAAAATTATTTTTTTATCTATTCTTTTTTTTAACTCTACAGCTCCGTTGGGTATATATTATGCTTTACAGCTCAGTGTTTTTATAGGAATCCTTAGTGTGCAAATGAGTTACTATCTGCATTTTTATATGTTTCTCTGCAGCTATGTATGTTTGTGCCTTTTCTTGAGCCCTTTCTATATCTTTGTGACTTTTCTTGGATCCTTTTCCTTCTGTTTGTTTTGTCCTATTTCATTGCATTAGTTTCTGTTTTTGATCTTATTCTATTCTGTTCTGTTCTGTTCTATTCTATTCTCCCTTTTAAGCTTGTCTTTTTAATAATGAAAAACAGATGAGAAGGAGAAGAAAAACAGATGACAGGAGAAGAAAAGGTCCGGCAGATTTGCAAAGAATATAACTAGGTGAAACAATAATCTGGATATAATATGTGAGAAAAAACTATTTTCGACAAAAGAAAAATGAATAGATAAAGTATTAAAGATATAATTTAATAATAAATTTTTTCATATGGTCTGGGTGAATTCAAGCACCTACTATGCTTTACATAATAGTGTCTAAATGATAAATGTTCATATACATTATCTAGAGAATGCGAGGTTTAAAAGAGACCAGGGACTGGGGAAGGCCCCTGGGAGTCAGTGGAAGAAAATGGCCAGCCAATGACCGGCCCAAATTGATACTCATCCCATGAGCAAGAACCAGTCCCTGACACTATTAATGTGACTTTCTGTTCTGCTTGCAGACAGGATCTTAGCATACCTGTCTTCTGAGAGACTCTACCCGGAAACTAACGGAAAGAGATGCAGAACCCACAGCCAAGCATTAGATGAAGCTTGGGGGGTCTTGTGGAAGAGTTGGGGAAAGGTTTGAGGGACCCAAAGAGGATAGGGATTCCAAAAGAAGACCAACAGAGTCAACTAACCTTGGAGACTCTTAGAGACTGAACCACAATCCAAAGAGCTAGCATAGGCTGGGTCTAGCCCCCTCCCCCTCACATATGTAGCAAATTTACAGCTTGGTCTTCATGTGGATCCCCCAACAACTGGAGTGGGGCTATCCCTGAAGTGTCTGATGACATTTAGGGAATGGGTGAGGGGGACTGGAAGGAGAGGGGGGCTGGATACTGGAATATAAAGTGAATACATACATACACACATACATACAACAAAAAGAAAGAAACTGGAGAATTAATCAAACCTGGTTTTGAGACTCTAGTCCATCTACCTACCTCCCAGATTGATAGGCAAAAATTACTATCTACTTTAAGCCTTTAATTTGCCATCTATCAATTAGCAATAGCCATCTGAAAAATCATCACAAGGATTAAATAAGGAAACGCTAAGCCATATAAAGCAGCAAAGAAGCACAAGGCCAATCTAAGAGGCATTTAACAAATACGTGAAGGGCTCTCCTCCCTTCTTCTTCCAAAGTAGAAATCTAATTGGTTATTTTAAAGGAAAAAAAAAGTATTGTGAAAGGCAATTGACAAATTGGGCAAATAAACACTGCTAATTTTCTGTATGGATCAGGGATGTGTGTGTGTGCATGTAAGGGCATGAGCTGCACATTACACTGTAATTTGATTTCCGGTCTGACAAAAGCTGCTCTTGTTAAAGGGCTCCCTTTCATTTTTATCCCAGTCACACGTTCAGGAAATCTCTTAAGTTTTGTTGTAAAAAGACTATTTTTATGAATTATTAAGCATTTAGCAGCTTCATTAGAATATATCTGGATTACTCACCCACTGCTTTTAAAATATATAGCTACCTGAATTTCACTACTCTGCCATTGACTGTCAAAGAAAATTGGAGAGTTTTTCCCTTCTAAATGATTTCCTTATTGTGCGCTTTGGGAGACTAATGGGCAGTGAGTTTCATTCCTTTCTCATCTGGAATTTTCCTTTAAGACATCCACTAAGAATTTGTATCACGTCTGCATTGATTTGAAAATCTAAGACTCTAGGAAAAAAAAAGATATTTTAAATTATTTCTACTTCTCCAAAATTGCTTTCAAAGGGGACACAATGAGAAGAATAGCAATTTCTAACATACACGTGCTCATAAGGCCCACGCTTTGTTTGTGGTGTTCTGTCCTTTAAAAAAAAAAAAAAAAAAAAAAAGGAATTAGTCCAGTTTCATTTCTAAGTTTCACTGAAACCAAAACCAGGATTTTTATGTGGGGTTCAGTTCTGGTTTGTTCTTTGAGTTCCTGCTTGAGTCTATCAGAGTCCAAGTGGTAGCTGCAACAAAATCTTCCTGTGTTCCTGCCTCTGAAGGGTTAAGAAACTAAAAGCAGTCTAGGTCTAAAGAAAAACATTCAAAATAACTATACCTAGCTGTTTGTGTTTTGATGCTATTTATTATACTAAAATATATTATTCTACTAGAGAAATTATTTTTTATCTGTCTAAAGCTTACTACTGTTTTTGTTGTTTTATTTTGTTTTGTTTTAACGGCTAGAGTGTCACTTTCTTTTTTCCAGGTCACATCCAATAACAGCACCTCGGATAATCATTTTGTGCAGTACAGAATCATGTCACCTCCTTCCCATCAGAGCTGTTTGGAACTCACACAGCATCTAAAATCTAGTGAATTCTTTTTCTGGAGTATGGACAGCGATCTGCATTATGTAAGCCTTCATATCCCAAGAATCCATTTTTCTCCAACCTCTGGAAGCACTACACACCTGGGGACTATGCATGGCCATGTTGACTCCTCCAAGGTGGCATCTGAATCCATGTCTACAGAGCCATGGACATGACTGGGAGTGTCATCTTCATTTTATAAATTGTCACCATTCATTATCCAGTAGAGCCACAAATAAACACCAGCAATGGCGCCAGGATGTGTTTCTCCCTTTATCATCCACTGGTTCCTGCTCATTTTTCAAAGCTATTTCTCTATGTTTGCCATCAATTATAGATTTGAACAAATTCATTCAAGTTTGTGAAGCCATCAGTGCTGTTTTAACCCATCTTGTAGAGAGGAAAATCTCACAGATGAAGTAATGTATAACGCAGAGATGGTTGTTTCCCATAATTTGAAATATTGGAAAGTTGAATAGCAAGGTACTGCTTTCTGGTGGAGGACTTCTGATCATGTGTTTCATATCATGGAATAGAGAAGGGCAACCACTCCTGTAGGTTCCGTCTATGCCAGCAACACTCTACTTATGAGGGTTGAGCCCTTGTGGCCTACCGATCTCCCCAAATTCAATACTCAGAACTGGATTTTTTGAGCATACATTTGTTCTATAGCAGCCACTTCCAAGGTTTGAAACCAATGACTTGCCTTACACTCACCTAGAAACGTCCATTTTAATGAGATTCTCCAGCATGTTGATGACATTCACGTTCCAGCATATTTTAAAATACCTCAAACATTCGATTTTTTTTTTTCTTTTCTCACACAGTCTACTCCCTCTTCCATATCCCCATTTCTTTGTTTTGGTCTAAGTTCAAACATCACTAGTGTAGAGAAATCACCCCAAGTGGTACATGTGGTTCCCTCCTCACACTACTTCTCCCTCTTCTGTATTCATCTCTAACACACAAATTAGCCTATCACTTGCCAATGCTTAATTATGATAGGACAATACATAGAACTCCATATACTTTGATACTTGACAATACTTAATTGTGAGTATACAGATGATAAACTACATATCCTCAGTCAGAAAGAAATAAAATATTAAAACTTGTACCTACTAACTTTGCCACATACTATTAATATATACTAAATACAGACTGTACATTGCTATGCACATACATTTCAACTCTCAAGGAAATATAAACACCACACTTCCCTTAAGGCTTCTCTGCACCAGTAGGAAGGCACACCTCAAATCACAAATGAATTATCAAGAATCAGACTTGACTGAGTAAGCAAGGGGGCTGACACATTAGACATAATTGAAAATCTAGTATTCGAACATATGCTTTAATTGGAATACTATAAACTTTGTTCCAAGAAGCATTCTCTTGCTGTTTATTTCAAGAGCAATAAAACAAAAGACCAGTTTCTCCAAAACTCTCAGATTCTCTATAGAAGTAAAGGTAAAAGGACTTCTGCTGACTTTTGTTAAAGCAATAATGGTTACCAGATTCTTATATTTCTCCTATGCTTGGGGACATGAAAAATGAATTTCTTTCTGACTATAAATTAGAAATCCAGAGACTTAGGGGACAGTGAATGTAGCTGTGCTGAGGAAGCAAGTAAGGATGACATTGAAGAGTGAAAGGTCCCCATAGCTTCCTCCAGACCCCTGTGTGGTAGAAAGTATCATAAATATATGAATAGTATATATGTACTGTGGGACCTTAGCATCGATATGTGAGAAGGGTATGAGAGAAATAGGCACCAGGAATGTTAAAGAGCACATCACTTTGGGCACAATGCTCATTTGAGCGGGGGGTGGGGGTCTCCATTTTTCTCCTTCTTGGAGCAGCGAGTTCCTCGGCCCTCTGACAATTCTACTGCACATTATTATGCTCTTCACCCCTTTATTACAGCACTGGTGTGCAAGTGATCGTTCCAAATAATAGGCTCTTCACAATTAGAAGAGGGCCTTTTTTCATTTTTCACCAAATTATGAAATAGCTTCCCATTATAACTGATGTTCTGTATACTCCAGCCAAGACTCGTCTCTCATCTTCACATGCTCAGCTTTAAATGGGACTCTAATGTATAATTTTATTGTTTGAGCATTTCATGTTCTTTTGTGATTTATGTTGCTTTATGGCTGGTTAGACAGCTCTTTGTGATCTTTTGATGAAAGATTTTACATAAATAAAATTGACTGAGAAGGAAGACCTTGGTTGTGGCCTTAGAGGATGTAGCAAATTCTAGAATCCAAAGATCAAGATTCAAAGGTCATAAAAAAGACTTGAAGAATCCCTCTACTTTCCTTATTAATAAATTTATTATAAAATTCTGATGTTATCCTATGCTGGAGGTAAGCGGATGGAGGAATAGAAGTTTTCACCAAAATATATTAAGCTGCCAAGGTGGCAGGTAAGTGAATAATCATAATGATTATGCTTATTGAATTCAATATCGTTTGGTCACTAAATTTCCAGTTTAAAAAAATGACAACACATATTTTAAGTAGAGAAGAGACAAACAAATAGAGGGTTGGTCATCCCGAAATATACAGCTACCTGACAACTCTGAAATGTTATCTCCAAAACTCTTTCCAAAATATTTTAACGGTTTCTTATTTATATCTTAAATTTATTATTAAGTAAACATAAAGTGGACCGTTAATTTTTAACTATGAATGGATCACAGGTGTAACCTAAGAAAATCCCTCTCCTCGCTTCCTGCTCATATGTTCACAAATGGCTTTGTTCGTCTTTTTTCGACTAGCACATGGGTAGCAGGACACAGCATACTTAATACAGAGAACTGAAGGGTTTTTTAGTGAACCTTAGAAAAAAATACACTTGTGCACTGTTTTCTATTTGTCCCTTTACAGAAGCTGTAAATTTTAAGTAACAATAAGCGGTATTACAAACCACTGAGGTTTTTTAGACATTTTTTTTATTTTACTTTATGTGTTTGAGTGTTGTATCTACACCTATGTCCATGTTGCACATGCGTGCCTGGTGCCTAGATAAATCAGAAGAGGGGATTGGAATTGCAGACGGTTGTAAGGCACCTTGTCAGTGCTGAGAATTGAACCCGCCTCCTCTAGAAGAGTTGCTGACTCATTTCTTCAACTATTTCTTAAGAAATCATCATAAACATAAATTAGAAAGGGCTCAGAAGATACATATTCAGTGATACAGAACACGCATTGTATGTGCCAAGCCATGGGCTCAGCCCCAGTACTAATAAAAAGCAAGAGAGAGAAAGAGAGAGAGAGAGAGAGAGAGAGAGAGAGAGAAACATACATACACACACACTCACACACACACACACACACACACACACAGCTGTCAGAAAAGAAGAGAAGGAAGAAAGAAGGCAGAGGAACAGAGAGAAGAGAGGAGTAAGAGAGGAGGGGTGGGGAGAGGGAAGCTGATTATAAAGAAATGAATGAAAAATTTTGCTTCACTAATGTATTAGCCTCTCAGCTCATTTTCTCAATGATAGTAATAGCCAGCTTGTTGAGCATATACAATATGTTGGGCACTATGCTTTGTGGTTTAAAATCACTGCTTCATACCAAGAAAGCAAGAGGCTCCCAGGACCCAACAGGGATGATAGTAGCTAAAATACCCAAAAAATGGAAGAAAGAACCTGTAGAGACCATATCCAGATTTTAGGCACGACCCCCAGTTAAGGAATAGGACCACCCACCCATCTCAAAAAATATTAACCCAGAATTGCTCGTCTAAAGGAAATGCAGGGACAAAGTGTGGAACAGAGACTAAAGAAAAGGCCATTCAGAGACGGCCCCACCTAGGGATCCATCCCATCTGCAGACACCAAACCCAGAGACTATTACTGACACCAAGAAGTACTTGCTGACAGGAATCTGATATAGCTGCCCCCTGAGAGGCTTTGCCAGAACCTGACCAGTACAGACACAGATGCTTATAGCCAACAATCTGATCAAGGGGGATCCCAATGGAAGAGTTAAAGGAAGAACAGAAGGATCTGAAGGGGTTTGCAACCCCATAAAAGAATATCAACAAAACAGACCCCCCAGAGCTTCCAGGGACTAATCCACCAACCAAGGAGTACACATGGAGGGACCCATGGCTCCAACCGAATATGTAGCAGAGGATGGCCTTATCTGACATCAATGAGAGAGGAGGCCCTTGGTCCTATGAAGACTCGATGCCCCATCGTAAAGGAATGCTAGGGTGGTGAGGTGAGAATGGGTGGGTGGGGGAGCACCCTCAGAGAGGCAAGGGGAGGAGGAAGTGGATAGGGGATTGCAAAGGGGAAACCAGGAAGGGAGATAACATTTCAAATGTAAATAAATAAAATAACCAAAAAAGTAAATAAACAAATAGATAAATAAATATAAAATCATTGCTTCAAATGTGTAGCTTGGTCTTCATGTGGGTTCTCTAACCAACGATTGGAGCAGGGACTGTCTCTAACTATGTTGCCTGCCACTGGATCCCCTTGCCCTACTTGGATGCCTGGTTGGGCTTCAGTGGAGGAGGAGATGCTTAGTCCTGCTAGGACTACATGTCTCAGGATGAGGTGGTACACAAGGGAGGCTTCCCCTTCTCTGAGGAGAAGGGGTGGAAGTAATGGAAGAAGGAATGTGTAAGGGCAGGACTGGGAGGAGACGAAGGAGGAGGGCTGTGGTTGAGATACAATATGAATTTTAAAAAATAAATTATGGAAAAAATAACATTTCTTCATTTTCATCAAAGAAAGAAGTATATCATATGGCACAATGGTGAGCCATCTCAAAGGAGACTAACCTAAGTTAGGATTTGGTTTGAAAAACACCGTGACTTAATATGAAATATTCTAAGTATAAGATGTTGGCAGGGGCCCACAGCACCCAGACGAGGCTCCAATTCCAAGTGCTCTAGCACTCCCAGGATCGTAGGATCAGGGGTGAGTAGGACACAACATCTGTTCCAACACCACCAGGAATAACTGGGAACAGCAGGATCCAGGGACTCAGGAACCCCACCCAAAGAGTGGCTCTGGTTCCTTCCAGTGTGTGCCAGTTTACCTTGGGCTCAAAGTCCTCAGCCAGTCCCATAGCACCCAGAGGAGGCTTTTATCCCAGGCAGTCTAATACATCCAGGATCCCAGGATCCCACACCAGGTTCTCAGGGACCCAGAGGCAACTTGACTCCCAGGAACTCTGACAACCCAGAATCTCAGGATCACAGGATCTCAGAATCACAGGATCACAGAGACAACTGTACTATGAGGAGTTCTGACACAACCAAGATCACAGGAAGGACAGGCTCAAGTCAGATATAGCAAGGGAAGGTAGCACTAGCGATAATCGGATGGTAGGAGGCAAGCTTAAGAGCATAAGCAATAGAAACCAAAGTTACTAGATACCATCAGAACACAATTCTCGATCTTAGGCACGAACTCCGCAGAGGATCCCAAGGTCCCCAAAGGACTCTCCACACTGCAGGTGCCCTAACACACCCAGGATCTTGAGATCCTTGGTGAGTGGAATACAACATCTGTACCAAAAACCCAGGAGGGTCTTGTGCCAGCAGAAACAGGGACAAAAGAAACCCACCCAACCAACATCTGGTGTTTGTTCTGGTTGGTGCCAGCCCCACACCATCTTGGGCACTAACTCAGCAGGCCCTAGCACACCCAGGATCTTGGGATCACTGGTGAGTGGAACATAACACCTGTTCCAAAAAATTCCGGAGGGTCTTGTTCCAGCAGGAAAAGGAACAAAGCAAACCTGTCCAACCAGCAGCTGCTGTTCCTTCTGGTCGGTGCTAGCCCCGCGCCATCTTGGATTCAAACTCAGCAGGCCCTAGCACACCCAGGATATTGGGATCACTGAGACCAGTCTTCTCAGAAGAGCACGTGGGTGGCAGAAGCAACAGAGCTTCTTGGACAGGATCCCTTCGGGCCTTCATCCTCAGCCAGGAGGCAGAGCTGAAACCCAGACCACTGGGCACCTTCCCGCCAGAGGAAAGTCAGTCTCCAGGGAGGGCTCTGACCCCAGGACTCAGGAGATAGATCAGAGCTCCAGACTTCAGTGTACCTTCCCTGCAAGAGGAGAGCTTGCTTGCAGAGTGCTCTGACCACTGGGACACAGGAGAGAGCTGGACTCCCAGGAGTGCTGACAGAGGCTAAAGAATCACAGGAGGAACAAGTTCCAGCCAGAGACAGCTATAATATCTAACACCAGAGATTACCAGATGGCTAAAGGCAAACATAAGAATCTTACTAACAGAAACCAAGACCACTTGGCATAATCAGAACCCAGTATGCCCACAACAGCAAGTCCTGGACACCCCAACACACCCAAAAAGCAAGATTCAGATTTAAAATCCTATCTCATGATGCTGGTAGAGGATTTTAAGAAGGGCATTAATAACTCACTTAAAGAAATACGAGAGAACACTGCTAAACAGGTAGAAGTACTTAAAGAATTACAGGAAAACACTGCTAAACAGGTAGAAGTCCTCAAAGAGGAAACACAAAAAAAATCCCTTAAAGAAGGGAACAGCTCCTCGAGTTCCACATTCTATTTTTTACCTGAGCATTAAATTTCAGTGTTTCCTCAGTTGGAGGCCAACAACAAGCAGGAAGGACGTGCTACTTACTGTAGGTGGGAGAGGAGGGTGGTGGGAAAGGGAGCAGAAGAGATGAAAGGCAGGACAAGGAACAAAACTGTTTTTCCTGTAAGATTTTTCCTGTTTCATATTTCCCTTAACCACACTCATAACCATGAATTGTTCATGATGTCAAGGAAGAAATATTGCCACAAATGACTATGAAAAGGACTTTACATTTGCAAAATCCTAGATTTTGATGGAACTCAGATAACACCAAAAATCAAAAACAAAAACTGAAGATAAAAAATAAAATGAAAGAACTTAGCTATACCATCTCCAAACTAAATCAATATATTTTGAGACATAGATGATAGATGGATAGATAGATAGATAGATAGATAGATAGATAGATAGATAGATAGATAAATAGATAGATAGATAGACAATAGATGGATGAACCGATAGGGATAGATGGAGAAGAGAGGGAAAGAGAAAGAGAGAGCTAAAGAGCTACAGGTTTAGAAAATCTGAGAGGAAAGGGGCTTATAGGGAAGAACTGACTGTGTGGCTTATGTTCAAGTAAAAAGAGAGCTTAAACATCCTCATAGAGTGTCTTATAACTACATGTGAAACAGGACTCACATTTTTTATATTTCTTATGTTACGAGAATCACAGGGTTAGAATGAGCCTAATACACTTACATTACTTTAACAGAGTTGTAACAGTTTGAGAATCCAGAGCCCCAAGTTGCATACACCATTAAGTACCTGTTCTAGTTATTGTGGTGGTGGTAGTGGTGGTGGTGGTGGTCAGAAAATGGTGGTGGTCAGAGAGTGGTGATCAGGTGGTGGTGAGAGTGTAGTGGTTTTCAGGTGGTGGTGGTATTGGTATTAGGTTACTTGAGTGTTTTTCTTGTTTTTTTGTTTTGTTTTGTTTTGTTTTTTGTTTTTTTTTGTCAACTTGAAAGCATTTGACAAAATCCAAAACCCATTCATGATAAAGGTCTTGGAAAGAACAGGAATTCAAGGCCCTTACCTAAACATGATAAAAGCAATCTACAGCAAACCAGTGGTCAACATCAAACTAAATGGAGAGAAGCTGGAAGCAATCCCACTAAAATCAGGGACCAGACAAGGCTGCCCACTTTCTCCCTACCTATTCAATATAGTACTTGAAGTCCTAGCCAGAGCCATTCGACAACAAAAGGAGGTCAAGGGGATACAAATTGGAAAGGAAGAACTCAAACTATCGCTATTTGCAGATGATATGATANAAAGAACTCACATAACATGTACTCACTGATATGTGGATATTAGCCCAGAAACCTAGACTACCCAAGATACAATTTACTAAACACATGATACTCAAGAAGAAGGAAGATCAAAATGTGGACACATCACCCCTTCCTAGAATTAAGAACAAAGCACACATTGAAAGAGTTAAAGGGAGCATTTGTGCAGCTCAATCCAAAGAATGGACCCAACGACTGCGGCTGCCAGGGATCCATCCCACAATCAGTCACCAAACATAGACACTATAGCATATGCCAGCAAGATGGTGCTGAAAGGGCCCGGATATAGCTGTCTCGGGGGAAAATATACCAATGCCTGGCAAACATGGAGGTGGAAGCTCACAGTCAGCTTTTAGATGGAACACAGGGTTCCCAAGGAAGAAGGAGCTAGAGAAAGTACCCAAGGAGCTGAAGGGGTCTTCAACCGTATAGGTGGAAGAATAACCATGAACTAACTAGTACCCCCTGGGCTCGTGTCTCTAGCTGCATATATAGAAGAGGATGGCCTAGTTGGCCATCAGTGGGAAGAGAGGCCCCTTGATTATGCAGACTTTATATGCCCCAATACAGGGGAACGCCAGGGCCAAGGGGTGGGAGCGGGTGGGTAGGGGAGCAGGGCCAGGAGGGGGGAGGATATAGGGAACTTTCTGGATAACACTTGAAATGTAAATGAAGAAAATATCTAATAAAAGTTGAAAAAAAAAAGAAATCAAATCAATCTGAACAAGCCATGGGAGGCCAGCCAGTGAGCAGTACTGCTCCATGGTCTGCATCAGCTTCTGCCACATGGTTCCTGCCCTGAGCTCCTGCTTGAATTCTTTCAGTGACAGAGTGTGACATGAGAGTTATAAGATGAAATACACCCTCCTCCCCATTTTGCCTTTGGTCATGGACCTTCCTCACAACAGTAGAAACCTTAAGGCATTAGATAATGTCAATGTTAAAGGATATTGCACCATTGTAGAGCAGAATCCTGACTCTGACGAATCCCAGAGTAAGAATCACAAAGTTAAGACCAAGCTGGAGATGTAGCAAAAGATGATAACAGAAAACAGGCTGTCTGTCCATGGGACCAGGTGAGATCACCATCTCATATCCCAGGTCCCAAAGAGACCAGTCTGTGCAGGAAAGCGTGCAGGCAGCAGAAGCAACATAGCTTCTGGGACAGGGTCCCTTTGCAGGCCTACATCTTCAGCCAGAAAGCAGAGCAGAAACCAACCTCTGCACACTTTCCCAGCCAGAGGAGAGGCTGCCTCCTGGGAGGGCTCTCTGTCCACTGAAGGAGGTGAGATCTCCGTGTTGTATCCCAGGTTCCAAAGAGACCAGTCTGATCAGGAGAGTGCACAGGCAGCAGAAGCGACATAGCTTCTGGGACAGGGTCCCTTTGCAGGCCTACATCTTCAGCCAGGAAGCAGAGCTGAGCTCCAGACCTCTGCGCAAATGCCTACAGAGAGTATTCTGACCACTGAGACTCAGGAGAGAGTTGGACTCCCAGGAGTGCTGACTGAGCCTAACATAATCACAGGAGGAACAAGCTGCAGCCTGAGACAGCTAGAACAGCTAACACCATAGATTACCAGATGGCGAAAGGCAAACAACAATCTTACTAACAGAAACCAAGACAACTCAGCATCATCAGAACCCAGTGGTTCCAAAGCAGCTAGTCCTAGATACCTCAACATAGCTGAAAAACAAGATTCTGATTTAAAATCATATCTCATGATGCTGGTAGAGGATTTTAAGAAGGACATTAATAACTCACTTAAAGAAATACAGGAGAACACAGCTGAACAGGTAGAAGGCCTCAAAGAAGAAACACAAAAATTCATTTTAAAATTACAGGAAAACACTGCTAAACAGGTAGAAGTCCTTAAAGAGGAAACACAAAAATCTCTTAAAGAATTACAGGAAAACACAACCAAACAGGTGATGGAATTGAACAAAACCATCCAAGATCTAAAAAGAGAAGTAGAAACAATAAAAAACAAACAAAAACAAAAACAAAAACAAAAAAAAAAACAAAGTAAGACAACTCTGGAGATAGAAACCCTAGGAAAGAAATCAGGATCCATAGATGTGAGCATCAGCAACAGAATACAAGATATGGAAGAGAGAATCTCAGGGACAGAAGATTCCACAGGGAACATGGACACAACAATCAAAGAATATGCAAAATGCTAAAAGATCCTAACTCAAAACATTCAGGAAATCAAGGACAAAATGAGAAGACCAAACCTAAGGATAATAGGTATGGATGAGAATGAAGACTTTCAACTTAAAGGGCCAGTAAATATCTTCAACAAAATTATAGAAGAAAACTTCCCTAACCTAAATAGAGAGATGCCCATGAACATACAAGATGCCTACAGAACTCCAAATAGACAGGACCAGAAAAGAAATTCCTCCCAACACATAATAATCAGAACAACAAATGCACTAAATATAGAATATTAAAAGCAGTGAGGGAAAAAGGTCAAGAAAGGTATAAAAACAGACCTATTAGAATTATTCCAGACTTCTCACGAGAGACTATAAAAGCCAGAAGATCCTGGACAGATGTTATACAGAACCTAAGAGAAGACAGATGCTAGCCTAGGCTTCTATACCCAGCAAAACTCTCAATTACCATAGATGAAGAAAACAAAGTATTCCATAACAAAGCCAAATTCACATAATATCTTTCCATGGACTAATATCCAACATATACAAAGAGCTCAAGAAGCTGGACTCCAGAAATTCAAATAACCCCATTTTAAAAATGGGGTACAGAGCTAAACAAAGAATTCTCAACTGAGGAATACTGAATGGCTGAGAAGCACCTGAAAAAATGTTCAACATCCTTAATCATCAGGGAAATGCTAATCAAAACAACACTGAGATTCCACCTCACACCAGGTAGAAATGGCTAAGATCAAAAATTCAGGTGACAGCAGATGCTGGAGAGGATGTGGAGAAAGAGGAGCACTCCTCCATTGCTGATGGGATTGCAAGTTTGTACAAACACTCTGTAAGTCAGTCTGGCGGTTCCTCAGAAAATTTGACATAGTACTACCAGAGGATCCAGCAATACCACTCCTGGACATATACCCAGAAGATGTTCCAACTAGTAATAAGGACACATGCTCCCCTATGTTCATAGCAGCCTTATTTATGACTGCATGCTGCCTTGCTCCTTCCATGATGAGAACAGGTTAAACCCCAGAACTGTAAGCTAGACCAAATTTAGTGCTTTCCCTTTAAGACTTACCTTGGTCACGGTGTCTCTTCAAAGCAAGAGAAATCCTAATACAACATGGGAGAGCCTAGCCTAGACATGCAACCTACCCATAAGTGTAGTTTATTTCCCTCTTGAGATGCTCTTGAAGGATGTGAAATTTTTATTAGCAAGTGGTTATCAGTTGGAGATTGCTTCTGGGTGTGTCCACTGCTCCATTCAGCTCTAGTACATAACCCTGGGAAGGCCCTGTGCATGCTGCTTCAGTCTGTGAGTTCATATACATTATGGCCTTCCTGTATTTAGAAGTCCTTGTTTCCTTCCTGCTCTCTGGGTTATAAAAGTGTAAAGTAATATTGTCCTCTCAAAATTAGACAATTCAAGCCGTATTCAAACATCCTTGTGATGGTTTGTATATGCTTGGCCCAGGGAGTGACACTGTTAGGAGGTGTGGCCTTGTGGGTATGGGCTTTAATACCCTTGTCCTAGCTGCCTGGAAGTCAGTATTCTGCTAGCAGGCTTCAAATGAAGATGTAGAACTCTCAGATTCTCCTAAACCATACCTGCTTAGATGCTACCATGTTCCCACCTTGATGATAATGAACTGAACCTCTGAACTTGTAAGCAAGTGCCCAATTAAATGTTGCCCTTATAAGAGTTGCCTTGGTCATGGTGTCTGTTAACAGCAGTAAAACCCTAAGACAACCCTGAATGAAACTGAAAAAAAAAGTAAAACTTTAAATTCTTATAACATGTACAAAAGACATGATACATTTAAAAATACAAATGCTTCACTAATAGGTGTTTTCTGTGCGTTTTAAGTCATGGGTGATGAATACATTGCTTTTCATCTTATTAACATTGATGGCTTTAAGAATCACTTTTTATTCTACTTTTGTTTTTTAGGTATCAATTTTACAACAATAGAATTGAAGGTATAAATACATTATTGGATAATAAGGTGAACATGGCAATTCATATATTGTCGAGATTATCTTTTGAATTTAAAAATGTAGGAACTTAAAGCTAGTTTTTAATAAAGTCTGAAGGAAAAATTCACACTGGAGATTATATAGTAGTAATACAGTTTGAGATTATTGGAAAATTGTGTACGCTTTCTATGTAGAATAGAATGTTTCACATGAGTATATTAAAGCAAAACACATATTTTCTATGTTCATACATGGTTTATGACATTATAATGTGAGAATGATTTCAATGTAAGTTTTTAGGAATATTATTAATTAATCCCATTGAAGGTAGTTTCTCCACTAGTAAAATGCCCCAAAGTGTCATCCATAGTCTATGTCTTGTTTTAAAAGCATATCCACTTCATTTCATGGCAGAATTTGTTCTTCCATCATGAAGTCCAAGAATGACATAGCCACATTAAGTCAATAGTAACCTATTCTTAGTCATTTTCAAGAAACATGGAGGAAAAAGAAAAAATATCTTATGAACAATTGCGTCATCCCAGTGGCTTGAGGGAGAAGGGCAGTAGTTATACATCTGTCCCTTCTTAGATCCATAAAGAAAGAGTTCCTTTGATAGAGGAGATAGAGCACCAGATTTTGGGGGAGCGGAGTTTCCTTTGAACCTGACAATTTCCCCAAGAATAATGTCACACAACAGTTTAGGAGGTAGCCTATTCACTGTTCTTCAGAACAAACACAGCCACTTCTACCTGGGCATGGTACCAGTAAGGCTGTAGTCTCTCCATATAATTCAGAATTTTGAGCATGCTCCAATCATGTTCCATCTATTAAGAATGTACTCCATGCTGTAGGAATCTTGTTCATGTAATCAGACAGCTGCATTGTCCACAATCAGTAATCTGGAAGTATGTGAAAATACAGAAGGATCAATAATGCCAGATACATTCTCATGTATCTGTTTAGGATTTGTATAGATAGCCCAGCTCCCTCTATCCTTAAATGCCATTACTCTGAAACGAGAGTTTCCATCATCTCTAAGGGTTTCTTACATGATCAGACTAAAGAAGTCTGTGGTGGTAGCTAGTATGTTGGTTTGCAGTTGCTACAACAGAGTATCAACACGAAATAGAAATTTACTGAGGTCATGGCTCTAAATGTGGTATATGCAAAACCAATTGCTTGCAGCTAATGAGAGCCTTCTTGCTTCATTGAAACACAACAGTGGGAAAAAAATGTTGCAAAAAGTACATAAGAAAAACCAAGATAAGTATTTTCTAAAATATCTGCTTCCACAATAGCTAACCCCTTCTGTGATGCTGTCATTTAAATATACACCAATAAAGAAGTTTTATGACTCTAATCATTTATTAAAATACCACCCCTTAAACTATTACATTACCTATTACATTGTGGAGTGAATTTTCAAAATACAAACTTTTAAACTGTGTCATATGGCTTAATAACTGTAGCTCTTTTATTACCCACTCCTTTCCCCACTTTTTATTCTCCTTACTTCCATAGGTTTATGTGTTAGTTAGGGTCACTATTGCTGTGCTGAAACACCATAACCAAAAACAACCCATGGAGGAAAGGGTTTATCTCACCTTCCATTCCATATCAAAAGCACTGAAGGCAGGAACCTAAAGGCAGGAACCTGGAGGCAGGAACTGTTGCCGAAGCCATGGAGGGGTGCTGCTTACTGGTTTGCTCCTCATGGTTTCCTCAGTCTGCTTCCTTACTGGACCTAGAACAACCAGTGCTCTGGCATGGTGGAACAGTACCACCTACACTGGACTAGGCCCTTCTTTAGCCATCACTAATTAAGCAAATGCCTCACAACTGAGATTTTGGGGACATCGGCTCAGTTAAGGTTTCCTCCTCTCAGCTATCTCTGGCTTGTGAAGTCAAGGTGACACTTGGTGCTTGCATTTCGCACACCCTTTTACATGCTAATGTACAACTGGGAACCTGCTCCAGAGAGAACCAATTTAGAAGTTTCTGCTTACAGTTTGGTGGTGTATTTCATACTATTTAGATTGCACAACAACATTCTGAGAAAATGACTGCAGCGATCAGAATAATATTGTATGCTATTTAATTACAAATGTAGAAAGAGGTCAACAAAATTCCCATTCATTTCTCCTGAGTCCAAAGCCTAGAGTCTGTCTGCCTGACCCTGTGGTCATGTGTCTGGTGGGAGGGAGCCTTACAGTCTTTACATTACTCTGGGAGCAGTCCCTAAACCCCTAACACCATAAACATGGAAAATCTTTTCTTTTGCCTTGTCAGATCCCTTATAGAACAGTTTTCTTGAATAAGTACATTTCATCTATACCTACTACCTAATAAGCCAACCCTAATTTCCTTCAGGCCTTTGGCCTATATAGGCCAGCACTTATTTTCGTGGCTGATTAATGGTTCTGATTAGTCCTAGAAGCAGGAAATCCAATATCCCTTAGGGGAACCCTAAAGATGCAGATAACCATGAATTCAAGGAAGCCTATTCAGGGAAGAAATCAATGGAGAAAGGAGGCAATGTTAACTCAGACAACATCCTACCAGTTCCTAAAGCGAGTGCCCAGGCAGCCAGAGTGGAAGGAGGGAGGATAACAGAGCCTGCATTCAGAGCACCACACTGCAGTCTGCCACTCTAAAAGCCAGCTTTAACAACCCCCTTCCCAACGTGCAAATTTAAAGCTTCCTTTTTGTGAATTTTGACTGGTTTATAGCCCAGAAAGCAAGCTTCACCTCTCTTAGAGATTATCTTGGGCTACACTTGTGTCCGGGACCGGAGGGGGAGGAATTTCACCGAAGCTGTACAATCTTATTATGTAAGCAATTTCAAGATCATGAACTTTAAAAAAAAAAAAAAAACACTAGTTTTATATAGCTCATCTCAGTGTAGTAAAAGTATCAGCTTTTAGATTATCATTTAGAGCAGTTCTCAACCTTCATAATGCTACGACCCTTTAATACAGTTCCTCCTGTTATGGTGACATAAAATTATTTTTATTGCAACTTCATAACTGTAATTTTGCTACTGTTATAAAACTTAATGTAAATATCTGTGTTTTCTGATGGTCTTAGGTGACTCCTCTGAAGGGGTTGTGACCCACAGGTTGAGAACCACTGACCATTAAATTTTTCTAATAGGTTTTTGATAGAATGAAGTTTTAAAATCCAACCACTATAACTCTCCCTTAGTCACTGTTTTGTATGGGTTAATTTTTTACAGACAAAGAAATGATCATCACAGCCCTGCCTAGAAATGTGCGTCTCCTAGAAATGTTAGAAACGCCACATCAATGAATTTTCACCAACATGGTTGCCTAAACAGGATACCAATAGACATACTAATGTGCAAGAGAAGAACTTACAAGGCCACCATCATAGACAAAGAAGTTTAGGCAACTAAGAATGCTGAGAGTAAGAGAATGGCCCAAGGAAGAGCCATCCAGCTGGATCTCCAGTACACAATTGCCAGCCCTGAAAGCAGTTACATACAAGTACATACAAGTGTTTGAGAGAGAGAGAGAGAGAGAGAGGGAGAGAGAGAGAGAGATGTATATATTATATACATTTAATATCTGTTTTGAAAGTTGCTGTTCATATAGTGTTAAGGGTTCATTTCTTGGTCAAAACATTCAGGCGATGAATAAGACAAACGAGGTATACTGGCTAGTTTTATGTCAACTTGACACAGCTGGAGTTATCACAGAGAAAGAAGCTTCAGTTGAGGAAATGCCTCCATGAGATCCTACTGTAAGGCATTTTCTCAATTAGTGATCAAGGGGGAAAGGCCCCTTGTGGGTAGGACCATCTCTGGGCTGGCAGTCTTGTGTTCTATAAGACAGCAGGCTGAGCAAGCCAGGAGAAGCAAGCCAGTAAAGAACAACCCTCCATGGCCTCTGCATCAGCTCCTGCTTCCTGGCCTGCTTGAGTTCCAGTCCTGACTTCCTTGGTGATGAACAGTTGTATGGAAGTGTAAGCCGAATAAACCCTTTCCTCCCCAACTTGCTTCTTGGTCATGATGTTTGTGCAGGAATAGAAACCCTGACTAAGACACCAGGTTTCTCAAATTGTTTTATACTGCTTACTGATATACTCATCAGTACCAGGCTCATACAGAAACTGGTATTGGTCTAACAATAGCAGTGTTTTGAGCTCTGATTCAATGTCTGAATGGGACAAGAAAGTGCACTACTCCGAAGTTTTCCAAGAAACCCAAGCCTTAAAATTAACCTCCAGATTCCAGTTACACTAGATAAGAGAATGAACTTGGGAAAAAAAATCAGTAAAGGCAGCAACACTAGAGGGAGCAGGCTCAAGTTCAGCACCTCAGGTTCAGAACATGTCATACGCAAATTCACATTGCTCAGCCCAGCTGACCCTGCTTAAAGCCAGGCAAGAGCATTAAAGGGCAGAACTTCCAGTAGAGAAACACTAATCTCATTGCTTGCCTTGTTGATTCATTGATGGCTTTTTCTAAAACTGTGACGACATAATAATGTTGCACTCATTAAAGTTTACAATCTGAGACACAATAGACAATTTACCTCCAAATTTGTGCGACTATTTAAGATAATTGTTTTCTTCCTGTAATGCCAGCACTCGGAAGGTAGATACGGGAATATCAATCATTTAAGGGAGTCCACGCTGCATAGAAAATGTGTTGACAGGCTAGATAGAGAGACTTTGTCTAGTCTAAGGATATGGCTCAGGAGGTGACATACTTGCTGTATAAGCATGCAGACCTGAGTTCAGATCTGTTTGGTTCCAATGCTAAGATATTCTCTCTCTCTCTCTCTCCAGGTCAGGTTAGAAATGTTATATTCTCTATTTTACAGATTCTATCTACAAATAGACTGGAAATACCTAGAATTTTTTTCATATTTTCTTTATTTGGGTATCTGCTACAATTCTATTATTCTTTTACCAGTGAGGACAGTAAATAGTATTTTAGGTAGATGTTTTAAATGTTCCAAGTTGAATTTATTTTTGATTATTTATATTTAAGCTCCCTACACAATTAAAAGATAGGTGTGGGTGGGCTTTGCAAAATATTAACATTTGAAATAATAACAAAAGCCCATGTTTGTGTAAACCTTGATTGAATTTTTTTAAATATTGCCCATTCCATAATCTGAGCAAGTCTATGAAGTAGATAAGGAATACCAAAACCCACGTTGAGTTCACAAAACCAACTCTCTTTCCCTTCGTCATGGACGCATAGTGTTTCCAAATTTGAGCGTCATCTAAGGGACATCTAAGGGATACATCCAAATACATCCAAATGTTCAGTGTCCTGTTCTGGTTCTAACTCCCTAAGGCTGTACCAAAAGCAGTGGTCTATCCTCTGTTGTGTATCTTTGGGCTGACTCAGGAGCTCTGGGAAAAGACTTTAATACCCTAGAAATCAGTAGAGATGCAGGTGGAAGTAGCTTAGACTCCCTAATAAACTGCAAAAGGTCATGTGTCACCCATCTGAATTTAAGACTGGAAGAAAAAAAAAAAAAAAAGAGGTTTTACTTTACTAAGCTCTGTTGGTCGGAAGCAAAGTTCTCCAGAAAGAGGATGCAAGCGAGCTGGAGAAACTCCTGCAGTTGAGTGTTGCAGAACCACCTCTAGGGACATCAAGGAGTGGTAGCGGCACTCATTGTTTTCTGCTGTTTCTTTTTGCCCCCACATTTCAACCATTTCACGGGGAGGTTTCTTTTGGAAATGACAAGCCACCATCTCAGCGAGCCTGACTTCATTTGCCTGGTTGCCTGTGTTCGTTTGTCCCTTAAGGAGGACTCTGGGTTCCAAGTTTGTCTGATGCCCTTGACACAATGTCCATGAACATACCTATCTGTTAGTCCAGAGTGTTACCAAACTGGTACATGGACAATAGCTTGGACCTGCCCTTCTTCATCAATGGCTGGAATAGTATGTATGGTTTCTGCTTTGCAGCACTTTTTCTTGGCTTTATTCAGGAAAACTGTCTATATGGTTAGTTCAGTTTTCTTCAAAATAGAATACTCAGGTCACCCCTTCTCTTCCCCTCTCCCTTCACTCCCCTCTCCCCTCTCCCTTCTTTCCTCTCCCCTCTCCCCTCTCTCCTCTCTCTTCTCTCCCTTGTTTCCCCTTCCCCTTCTCTCTCCTCTCTCCCCTCTCTCTCCCCTGTCCCTTCTCTCCCCTCCCCCTTCTCTCCCCTCTCTCCCTTTTTCTCCCCTTTTCTCCTCTCTCTCCCCACTCTCTCCTCTCTCCCTCTCTCTCCTCTCCCTTCTCTCTCCTCTCCCTTCTTTCCTCTCCCCCTTCTCTCCACTCTCTCCCCTCTGTCCCCTCCCCCTTCTCTCCCCTCTCCTTTCTCTCCCCTCTCCCCTTCTCTCCCCTCTCTCCCTTCTCCCTTCACTCCCCTATCCACTCTCCTCTCTCCCTTTCCCCTTCTCTCCCTTTTCTTCCCTCTTCCTTCTCTCCCCTCTCGCCTCTCTCCCCTCTCTCCTTTCTCCCCTTTCCCCTCTCCCCTCTCCCTTCTCTCCCCTCTCTCCACTCTCTCTCCTCTCCCTTCTCTCCCCTATCTCTCCTCTCTCCCCTCTCTTCCCTCCTCCTCTCCCTTCTCTCCCATCTCCCCTCTCCACTCTCTCCCCTCTCCCTTCTCTCCCCTCTCCCCTCTCCCCTCTCTCTCCTCTCCCTTCTCTCCCCTCTCTCCACTCTCCTCTCCCTTCTCTCCCCCCTCCTCTCCTCATCTTTGTTCTCCTCTCCTCATCTCTACTCTTCTTTCCTTTCCTCTCTCTTATTTTCACTCCTGGCTATCCTTTATTTTTCACTCCTGGGTTGTTTGTTTGTTTTTGTTTTGTTTTGTTTTGTTTTTGTTTTTGTTTTTTTAACTTAGTAAAAAGTATATCCTTTCCTTCCTTGGTAACTGTTCAGAACTCAAGATCTTTCATAATGTGTTGAAGTTTTGTGAGGGAGGGCTTCTGTGCTCCTTCTCCACTCTCTCCTCAAAATCCCCAGAATCTAGCTAGCTAAATTCAAAGAGAAATTCTTCTTTGAAAGTACATTCAAAGAAATGTTAGCTTGTATTGCAAACTAGACTCACAATATAATTTCAAGTAACAGCTTAGTTAGATACAAAACTTTCCAAAACCATAGCACAAATTCTGAAGTTTTCTGTCATTTAGGGGAACGCCAGGGCCAAGATGTGGGAGCAGGTGGGTAGGGGAGCAGGGCTGGGAGGGGGGAGGGTATAGGGAACTTTCTGGATAACACCTGAAATGTAAATGAAGAAAATATCTAATAAAAGTTGGAAAAAAAGAAAATATTATCCTTCTAATATAGGCACTTAAGTATTACTTTGATCTCCTTTTCTCTACTACTTAATGATGCAGATGCCTTTTTGTAAAGTGGAATGCAACTTGATTCAAATTGTCAAATTGTTTATCACACAGGATTTAAGTTAATTATAAAGAGGCATGTATTTTTAGATGGCCATTTGTTGTACATAAAGGTAAGGGAAATAATTTTTAGAGAAGGAAGTCACTTCCCAGAATTCACCTGCCCATACCTATCACAACACAGTGATCTTATATTCACTCTTCCCCTATAATGGCAGAAGGATGGGTCTGACAACCTTTCAAGGTCAATGGAAGCCTTTTGATTACATGAATTGTGTGCTGAAAATTACATGTTAAAATATCTACTCAAATGCCATGTTATTTTCTTTGTACAACTGTCATTTTTAATGCTACCTTGGGTTTTATATTTAAGATGTATACCCATGTTTAACTCTTTCTGAAATCATTTTAAGACTGTTACAAGCCACTCTCAACTTTCAATAGCAATAGAGGTAGATTTCATACAAGGATAAACAAAACTAACAGTGAATGTTACATTTTATACATGTGGTTAAAATTCTCAGCATTATTCCTCTATAATATAGTGATTTAAAGGTAATATATTGCATTGTTTTTAATATAACTTTTTATTAATCATTTGAGGATCTCATACATGCATACAATATATTTTGAACATATGCCTCCCAGACTCCTGCCTCCCCCAACTCCTTTCAGCTCAATTCTCATCACCTACCCACTCTCTCAATTTTATGTCTTCTTCTATAAATATTTTTAATAATCATCAAATTGACTTTGTACTGATAAAATACTTACAGGTATCGCAAATACTCTTTTGGGTACAGACCTATCAACAAGAATGTGATTGACCTAAATGGGCCCACCTGTTTAAAGGAAACTGACCCTTCCTCTCCCAGAAGCCATTAATGATCAGTAACTCCTCAGGCAGTAGTAGCTGATTGTGCACCCCTCTATATTAACACTAAGCTGTTGATTGGCTTGTTCTTGTGCACGTGTTATGAAGACAACCATAGGGACTGTCAGGTCATGAATGCACCTGTGCTGTCAGGGCCAAAAGATTTGGTTGCCCTCTGCCTCTCCCTGACCTCTGGTTCTTAAAATCATTCCACCTCTTTCAGGTACACCTGGTTTTAAAATTACTTCTTATGTTTATATGGTACAGTTTTACAGCCCTTAATCGCAATAAAATCCCTATAAAGTGAAAATCAGCATTGCTAAATTTATTAAAGCATACTTATCATAAAAACTTAATGCAATTAAATGTGTGTAGTGTTTTGCTCCACAAATCTAGATGAATGATTGAAAGATCAACCACATTTCAAAAGCACGTCCATTCTGTAAAAACACAGAGATGTCTCTTTGCGTAAATTTGTTTTCTCTGATATGATATACTTTAGGTAAATTTTGATAAAAGACTGAATAAGCAGCTGTTATAATATAAAATCACTTAATCTCCTACTTTTTCACTTCCTCCTTTTTTAGTCACCCTCCCTGTCTCATCTGTTTCTTTAAGTCTGTTTTCAGCATCTTTTCTCCCTTACTTGTTCTCTTGTGGGTGAGTGGGTCTGCTTCCAAACTTAGACCTTCACCCTCTTGTCCACCATCACTGACTTCTTGTTTGGAGAAATGCAGGATCCTCTCCATCCAAATTTTATTTTACTGTTTTTATTTTCTGCCCTTAACTTCTAATATTTCCCTAAGCTTCTTAATATTATATTGCTTTTACGACTTTTATCCTGTAGTTTCCATAATCTTTAAATCACTCCTTGGCCAGTTCACCTAGACATTGTTATGATTTTCCTAACCATGACCTCTGTGAGTTTTCTTCATTTAGATCCTAAACAGCTCTGATCATCACTGCATTCCAGTGAAGCCAGCATCACTGCCTTCCAGTGAAGCCAGCTGTTTCGAAGTTGACCTATTCCTGCTTTGTCTTATTTTACTTATATTTTCTTTCTGATTTAAAGCACATAAAGACTGGGGATACTGTGTTGAGATGTGCCTGAGTCATTCTGTCTGGAATCAGCCCACACATTGCACACATTGCTTAAGCTTGTGTTCTTTCTCCTTATTGGCCATCATCACATGCAGTGAACGAGAAAGCAATCCTATGTCAGAGAAACAAGTGTGCAGCTCGCTGCCTTTATACTCTGTTTCATAAAACTCAGTCAACTCGGAGCACCCCAGTTCTGCTGACCGCAGCTGGACGTTGGGGTTTTTTGCTATTTTTTTATAATGTACTTCAGTACTTGTGTAATATTTTGTAAGGATAGTCAATTTTGTTTCCAATGAGATTATATACTATAAGGATGAAAGAGAGTCCTTTTCTGTGGCAGATACAAAGTCACATATTTGCCATTTTTCATCATGTATCTTCTATAGATTAATATAATGTTGAAGATGCTTAGAATCTATATAAAAATATAAAATTGTAAGATAGGTTTATCTAGTTTTTCTATAGTTAAAAAAAAAAAAAAAAGAATGTTGGGGCTGCTGAGATGGCTCAGCAGGTAAGAGCACACCCAACTGCTCTTCCGAAGGTAATGAGTTCAAATCCCAGCAACCACATGGTGGCTTACAACCACCCGTAATGAGATCTGACGCACTCCTCTGGTGCGTCTGAAGTCAGCTACAGAGTACTTAAAAAGAATAATAAGAAACGAATCCTTGGAATGGAGAGACCAACCAGAGAGACCAACCGGAGCAACCAGAGCAACCAGAGCGACCAGAGTGACCAGAGCAAACAGGGCTGGCCTGAGCGACTGGAGCCAAACGGGGCTGTCTGGAGCGAGCAGGGATGGCTGGAGAGAGCGGGGATAGCCAAGCAGAACCAAACGGGGATGGCCAGAGCAAGTGGGGCTGGCCAGAGCAAGTGGAGCCGGCCAGAGCAAGCTGGGTTGACCGGAACAAGGACAAAAAAAAAGAATGTCTGTTCTCTACCTATCTAAAAGCAACTTTAATTTTTTTTCTCACTCTTAAAATGTTCTAAACAAATCGATGGCCTTTATACAAAGGATGAACTGGCTGAGAAAGAGATCAGGGAAACATCACCCTTCACAATAGTCAATAACAATATAAAATATCTTGGTGTGACTCTTACAAAGGAAGTGAAAGAGATCTATGACAAGAACTTCAAGTCTCTGAAGAAAGAAATTGAGGAAGATCTCAGAAGATGGAAGGAGTTCCCATGCTCATGGATTGGCAGAATCAATATAGTAAAAATGGCTATCTTGCCAAAAGCTATCTACAGATTCAATGCAATCCCCATCAAAATTCAAACTCAATTCTTCAAGGATCTAAAAAAGACAATTAGCAAGTTCATCTGGAATAACAAAAAACCTAGACTAGCGAAAACTCTTCTCAACAATAAAAGAACCTCTGGTGGAATCACCATGCCTGACCTCAAGCTGTACTACAGAGCAATCATAACAAAAACTGCATGGTACTGGTACCGCAACAGACAGGTAGATCAATGGAATAGGATCGAAGACCCAGAAATGAATCCACACACCTATGCTCACCTGATCTTTGACAAGGGAGCTAAAACTATCCAGTGGAAAAAAGACAGCCTTTTCAACAAATGGTGCTGGCACAACTGTCATGTAGAAGACTGGGAATTGATCCATTCTTATCTCCTTGTACTAAGGTCAAGTCTAAGTGGTTGAAGGACCTCCACATAAAACCAGAGACACAGAAACTTATAGAGGAGAAAGTGGGGGAAAGCCTCGATGATATGGGCACTGGGGAAAAATTCCTGAACAAAACAGCAAAGGCTTGTGCTGTAAGATCAAGAATTGACAAATGGGACCCATAAAGCTGCAAAGCTTCTGTAAGACAAAAGATACTGTCAAAAGGACAAAAGGGCCACCAACGGATTGGGAAAGGATCTTTACCAATCCTAAATCAGATAGGGGACTTATATCCAATATATATAAAGAACTCAAGAAAGTGGACACCAGAAAATCAAATATCCCCATTAAAGAGTGGGGCACAGAGTTAAACAAAGAATTCTCAACTGAGGAATACCGAATGGCTGAGAAGCACTTGAAAAAATGCTCAACATCCTTAATCATCAGGGAAATGCAGATCAAAACAACCCTGAGATTCTACCTCACACCAGTAAGAATGACTAAGATCAAAAATTCAGGTGACAACAGTTGCTGGCATGGATGTGGAGAAAGGAGAACACTCCTCCATTGTTGGTGGGAATGCAAGCTGGTTCAACCACTCTGGAAATCAGTCTGGCGGTTCCTCAGAAAATTGGACATAGTATTACCTGAAGATCCTGCAATACCTCTACTGGGCATATATCCAGAAGATATTCCATCTGGTAACAAGGACACATGTTCCACTATGTTCATAGCAGCCTTATTCATTTTTTTTAACTTGTATACATTTTTTTCTCTTTATTAGATATTTTCTTCATTTACATTTCACATGTTATTCAGAAATTTTCCCTTACCCTCCCGCGTCCCCGACCTGCTCCCCTACCCACCCCCTCCCACGTAATGGCCCTGGCATTCCCCAGTTCTGGGGCATATAGAGTCTGTATGACCAAGGGGCCTCTCCTCCCAATGATGGCCAACTCGGCCATCTCCTTCCATATATGCAGCTAGAGACATGAGCGCAGGGGGAACTAGTTAGTTCATGTTATTCTTCCACATAGAGGGTTGAAGACCCCTTCCGCTCTTTAGGTACTTTCTCTAGCTCCTACCTTGGGAGGCCTGTGTTCCAACTAATAGCTGACTGTGAGCATCCACTTCTGTGTTTACCAGGCACTGGTATAGCCTCCCACAAGACAGCTATATCGGGTCCGTTTCAGCATTATCTTGCTGGCATATGCTATAGTGTTTATTTTGGTGGCTGATTATGGGAGGGATCCCTGGCAGCCGCAGTCACTGGTTGGTCCATCCTTTTGATTCAGCTTCACACATGATCTCTGTAGCTCCTTCAGTGTGTGCTTTGTTCTTAATTCTAGGAAGGGGCAAAGAGACCACATTTTGAACTTCATTCTTCTTGAGATTCATGTGTTTAGTAAGTTATATCTTGGGTAGTCTAGGCTTCTGGGCTAGTATCCACATATCAGTGAGTACATGTTATGTGAGTTCTTTTGTGATTGGGTTACCTCACTCAGGATGACACCCTCCAGATCCATCCATTTGCCTAGGAATTTCATATATTCATTGT